>OY757933.1:28617067-28963987 GCA_963585895.1 Sepioteuthis lessoniana
AACATGCTGCACAAACTTTGACAAGATAAAACTGCCATATCTGGTCACTGCTTACCAACTGCTAAGTTTTCTGACTTTGCATAATGCAGATCCTTATTGCATCATTTTCCTTACTCTGGGCTGATCTGCCTTTTCCTCAGAATCTAACTTGAATATTTAGAGGTCTAGATCCTTTATCCACCTTTTTCAGACTCAGACCACCCAAATTTAAGTAATTAAACTAGTTAATTTCTCCCATCAATCAGTTAGTGCTAAAAGTCATGTCTAACAAAGGAGATAAAAATGACTCTCCCTTATCCTGAACTGTTAGTCTCCACCACCACATACACACACCAGCCATTATATGGACATGTATATACCAATACCCACCTATATCTCTACTGTGCTATATATATATATATATATATATATATATATATACACACACATATACACACCAAGCATAAAATATTCATAGACATGTTGAGCGGCCATTAGAAAAAAATCAATCAATTATACTTTAGAGATTTAGATAGATAGATAAAACAGATGAAGATAGATAGAAATGAACAAACTGAGATAGATAGATAGATAAAACAGACTAAGAGAGACAAATAGATAAATCTCAGTTACATTAAGAAAGAAGCTGATGGAATATGGTATACAAAGACTATAATGCACTAATTTTCCAAATGAACAAATCTTGCCAGTCTCTTTTAAAATCTAGCAAGCAAAACCCTGATTTTTATCCGGATTTTTGATTTTCATTGTTAACATTTGAGATTAATGTGAAATCAGCAAGATAGATTATTTGAAGTTATTTGTAATACTTAGAAGTGGTAATTGTTGATTTTTTATTTTTTCTTTCTTTCTAAGACTTTAAATGATCATTTCATTTAGCTTGTCTGTTAAATAGAATTCTGGCAAGTCTTCATGTTTAAACTTCTATCAATTGACCTAGTCGTTTTAAATGTTTATCATCTATTACACACAAACAAAACTCTCATTTATAGAGATACAAGGTGTGTTCAAAATGTATCAATAATGAAGCTGGTAACTAAACCAAGATAGAAATGAATGATGAATGAAATGTCTATTTTAGTTACCATTCAACACATTATTCCAGTGAGTTTTCCATTGGTCAAGACACCTCTGAAATTACTCTTTTAATAATGTCTTTCCTCAAATCTTACCACTGAGATGAATTTTCAGTTCAAGAAGCAGCACAGTACTCAATGCGTTGAATGTGAAGAAAGCTGCACTTGCATAATCCTGTGTCTCGCCAAAAGATGTTGATCAAAAAGTGTCATTGTATTTTACTATTTCAAATGAGATTGTTTTTTAAATTTCATCATTAACATTAACCTCTTCATCTCAACATATTGAATATATAAGAAGTTAATTTCTCTGTTTCATATTTGCAAATCATTATTGATTATAAATATTGATTAGTATTTTTTTTCATCTTTTAATTTTGGTTCTACTTCTATCAAAACTCACAAGGGTCATCACAGCAAGAAACCACATATTAATGATAATAATGAAGGAATTTATGGTATAAACTCTTTTTCCCTTTAAGATTGGGTAAACATATTCATCTCTACCAGCTGCTTTATCATTAAACTATGAGGGCCATTGATATTACAAAAGCCTAATTCACATCTATTGTTTTTAAGCAGTCTTAATGTTAATAGTAATGTCCTTGGAAAAGGCATGAATCCAACTATTCTCCTGTGGTAAATAGTAGGGCAGACGGGGCTCTTTAATCTATGTCAACAAGTCTAGGAGAAGGAAAATTATGAATTCAAAACATGGAGAGGGATGGGCTTCATCAGGCCATCCCTCTCTAAGACATGCTACATGAGTGGTGCCCCAACAATCAACCCAGGTTACGGAACCAGTGAGTGAGAGAATGCTTATGGCATAATTTTTATATCTTTTATTTTTACATGAAGCATTGTTAATCACTATTACCATTAATTTTGATGAGTATTTTCTTCCATCTTTAATTTCTTTCCTGTTGTACATATTCAAATATTTTCAAACAATTTACACATAAAAATTCATCTTCTATAATTTAAGTCTAATGAACTTTAAGGTATTTTTTAAAGTGTAAAAATATTTAAATGAATAGGTAGCCTATGTAAGCTTTTTGTTATAGCTATATTTTAAATTCTAATTCTTTTATTTCTTTCTTGCTTTATTTTGAATTGCATATACACATGTATAACCCAGTTGCCATGATGGTTGATTGTATTAACTTTTTTATTATCTGGTTTGGTTGGACCATGAGTTTTTCCGTAGGCTGTTATGTTAGCTAAAATCTTTAAGAGGAAATATAAGTCAAATTGGAAAATTCAACTGAGTACACTAGTGACCAACACAGGAAGACCAAATGTAAGCAAAATGGATTCATGTATTCTCACAGGTTTGATTGGGGAAATGAAAATGTGGTAAACTGTTAGGGATACATTTGAGGTGATGCAATAACTTAGCAAGATGACATCACACTACCAATATTCTGAATTTAGGTATATAAAAATTAGCAAATTTTGATAAAGTCAGTTGTCAGTAGAAACAGAAGTTGGCATTCAGAGAGTTCAGTCTTTGTGTCTCTGTTCATAGACCTTTACATATTCTTTCTTTCTCTCTCTCTCTCTCTCTCTCTCTCTCTCTCTCTCTCTCTCTCTCTCATGCTACTATATGCAGTCTGAACATCAAACAGTATATCGAGATAATGAAGCAACAATTTTTATTAATATATTAGACATATTACTGTTATACCAATGCATAATTGTTAATTGCTGACAGAGAGTTCTTTTTATCTTTCAGTTGCTCACACTCAGACAACTTTATTCCAATGAATCACCCTAACTATCAGAAGTTCCAGATGTATTGTGCCCTTCCCTGTCTGTGGATCTTCCAAACACAATGTGGGCACAAAGAGGATTGATAAACAAACAACCTGGAATCACGTTTGGCACCCTTACCAGGAGAAGATCAAAGTAAAAGTACCATGAAAACTATAGTACTGTATTTGGCTCCATTACCAGGATAAGACCAATCATTATTATTACATTTGGTATAACAAGTGTTGTCGTGCTCAACAGTATTATGTTTGGTGCTGGTATTGGCATTGGTAGTCATGACCGCAACATTGTTACAGTGGTGCCATGCCAAGATATTGTTACATTTTGTACCATACCCAAACTATAGTGTTACAAATGGTAACTGACCCCAGAACATAGTATCGCATTTGGTACCGGACCAAGTGATAGTGTTATAATTGGTGTCGGACTAAACCATAGTACTACATATGCACATTGACGTGCATATCAATAATTTCAAATTTATGAGATGTTTAAAACAAACAATTTCTTAAATTTATTGTTTAAAACCAAACTTCTTCAAAAACAAATTTATTATTTACTTCCCAACATCTTAAAGAGATATCTCCCACAGTCCCTAATTTCCGCTTACATAAAACATCCCAGACGTCATTTTGAGGAACATTTTGATACTGCATGTCTAGTAGTGAGTTTTCCTCTACTTCAACTATTGTCTTACAGTGACAACCTTTCAAGGTGTATTTCAGCATTTTTGAACAAAAAAGTTTAAAGGGGTCAAACTAAAGAGTAGAGCAACTGGGGAATTACAGTTGTCTCATATTTCACCAAAGATTTTGAATGTCATCATCTCCCTTTTGACATGAAAGCCCTTTCAGATTTGGGATCATTTTTTTTGCACATAAACAATCCTTCATGTGCCTGTTGCAATATTACAAAAATTCTCTATGAAAGGTTTTCCTAATCTGAAATAGAATTACACACAAATATCTTCTATTCAACTCCCATCACACAAACCTAGCAAGTAAGATGAGTAACACTGATGGAGATGTATGAAAAAATGACATTCTCCAATGCTGTCTAGAGTACTTGCCAAGAGCAATGACTGATAGGGACAGATGGCAAGAGAGAGTCAATGAAATCCATGTGGTTGTCATACTTTGATGCTGATGATAATATTCTTTTAATGCATAATTTGGGAGAAAAAAGACAAAGAAAATAGAGACGACATGTTAAATCAAGCCAGTGTTGTTTCAATACTAATGTAACATGATGGTGCCTCACATAACATAAGCATGATTAACAGACTAGTGAATTAAATTCTCACTGAGTGTCCCATTATTCTGATCTTATGCTAAAATAAACTAAACTTATTAAATGGAGAATCTCTGTGGTGTAGTGGCTAATGTGCTGGATTTCAAAATTGAAGTAAGTAGGTTCAAACTCCATCTGCATCATTATGTTCCCTTTCAGACAAATCCCCCGGGAAAAGGCATGAACCCCCTTATTTCCTCAACTTTGGGTTAAAGATGACTTTGGTGTGAGATAACCAATGAGAGTGGATATACCATTAAATAAAAAAAACTAACCAACCATGTTTAGTAAATGAAACTTACAATCAAGTAATTCCAAAAGCAACAATTCCTGCCAGATTACCAATGAACCTGTTTGGTACTTTTAGATTGATGACCATTTATTAACAACAATTAGTATAAGTCTGTGTGCCAGATCAAGTAAACCTACTGTTTTATTTTGTTTTGCTTTTTTTGACAAAAGGTCAAGATTACCTTTATACCATATTTACCTTTATACCATATTTAAGTTATGTTAGAATGTTTCATTGACTGTTTTAAAATTTTGGTTTCTTTTTGGACAAACCTCACATGTGTGGATATGTATTTAAGACTAAAATTTCATAGAATATTCAAGATAATTTTTGCATGTGTAGGCTTCCATATGCACTGCTTGACCTTGAGAGAAAGAATCACTTCCCATTACGTCAGCCATTTTCCATTTACTGGAATATGGATAATTTGTCTTTTTTCTGTCACTTTTTTTGGAAAATATTTGAATGAGCTGCATTTATTGGTTCCACCTATTTGAGTTTCCAGTGGGAACTCATTTTGCGAGCAGCATCCATTCTTTCTGAACCTTCTCAATACCAGACACATGTTCCATTCTAACAACTTCTTTTCTAGAACATCTGCACTGTAGATCAAACTGACTCATGAATGCTTTCCTTCCAGTTACAACTTTGAACTTTATAAGTGTCTTACTTAGTTTGGATTTCTACTTTGTTTTCCTTTTCGTTACATCTTTGCTTTTCATTTATCATGTTGTAGTCGCTTGCCTATAATGATAGGCAAGTGACTGGCTTTGTTTAGGATCCCTTGGAGTAAAAAAAATGATGAAGAGGTACTATGTATATCTCTAAATGTATGTGCACTTACAAAAAGATGTTATATTCATGTTTATACCACTTTGCATGAGGTGTGATCAAAAAATATCAACACTAAGTATTTGATTTGTTGTATTTACAAATTTTATGTGTGTCCAGCTGATCAACTTTCATAACAAAATAATGATAGATATATATTTATCTTAGATTTTGGAATTGACACGGGAGGAACAAACTAGTGATTTGTTTTTCTTTCCTTTGATCAACAAGTTATTTGCAAACTATTTATGAAGAGAGAGTGATCATCAAGTATGACACACTTACACTGCAAACAGCAGTGAAGATTTTGTAAATAGTTATGTTGAGGGTTCACTGTGTATCCTTGTAGTCTGTTTGTATGGTAACCGACACTGCAATGAGAAAGGGTTCATTATATGACAAGGCTCAGGGCCTAGTCTTTCATTGTTGGCCACCCAGTTCACCTAGAAAAGAAAGGAAGTTTTAGTGCATTTATGCACTTCAGGTGTCCTGATTATAGTGCCTAGTAATTGGCCAAAAAATGGTTATGCATCACTACATCAGTAGAATAAACTGTTGTTACATACCATCCTACTTTTTGACCTTGACAAGAGTCTTGAGTCATAATGAAATTTGACTGAGAGTATAATAAGTATATTTTTCCCACATTTCACCACATGTAAAATGCCAATTCTTTAAGATCATTGTCTGTAAACAATATTCTAACTAGAGGAATTGTGATTTGAGAATTACACTTTTTGAACAATTTTTTAAAATTTTTAGTTTCCCTCAATTGATAATAGGTAAATCTCATCAGTATTAAAAAAAAAATTTATTGCATAAACCTAATCAGCTGGGAAGGCAGCTGTAGAATATACTGACTGGACCTCTGCAGAAGAGTAACATTCCCCCTCCACCAAGTGTCCAGGATATGACATTAAACTGCATCTGATGATGAGGCTACAACTTTGTAGCTTAGGGTAATGTACCTCATCATTGCCATTACTCCCAGGTCTACTCTGATCTGAAGTAGTAGTACCTGTTAGGGTCCCATCTATGGGTCACAAACAACTATTTTACCATTTACAATACTGGAACCTATTCAACTGTGACAAATAGAACTACTAATGTTAAATAGCAATATGTGAAACCATTTAACTGTATGCAAATAAATAATTTCTGCCTCATGTAAGAATTGTTATCTACAAACTATTCATACACAAATCATATATATTCAATATATATGTATACATAGGATTTGACCGACAAGGTTTGGTTTGGTTTTATGACAGGTGCTACCACTCTGGGTCAGAGTGGACCTGGGAGCGATGGCAATAAAGGGGTACCTCACATTCCCCAAAGCTCCAGGATTACTGGAACCGAACCATCAAATTGTTTAGAGTCATATCTAGGACACATGTTAGAGGGAGGGTCTTACGCCTCTCCAAAGATGTGTTTTACAACATATCAACCCTTCTAGGGGAACCTAGAAGGGTTGATATGTTGTAAAACACAACCATCCAAGCAACCTTCATTGCATAGTCATGGAACTTCTTTTATCAACTGACCCCTTTCTGAAATTCTCTGAAATGTATATAAACCATTCTAATCTTTTTCTTAATTACAAACATACACAATCTTTATTGACTTCCAGGTTTCAAACTTTCATACACATACGTGCATACAAACACATACACACATACAATCACATACACGCCTACATACTTACAAACACATACACGTCCTTTGTCAAGCATCAACACTACAACATAGACATCCACACATGCATACACGCACACACATGCATGCACATCCTTATTTTTTCTCCATTTTTATGATTTCTTTTCATTCAGATACTTTTTTATTTTGTTTAGTTGTTTTTGTTTGGTGGGGTTTTATGCATGTACACATGTGTATATCTACAGAATAGAGTCACAAATACATTTAGCTGGTGCCCCGAAAAGCAGTAAAATTTCTCCTCTTTCCAAAATTTATATCTCCAAACTAGAACCAACAGTTGTGTACTTGAAAAATGGCAAAAGTTTAGACATCAACAACTAACGAGATATTTGCATATTTTATACTAGCTGAAGTGCTCACCTACATTCAGTGTACTCAGTGTCATGTGAGGTATTAGATCCAGAAAACTTAAACGTAATGCCATCAGACCCTTACTGATTATATTTTCAATAAGAAAATTCCTCCAGCAGACAAGGGCAGGTAATCCAAACAACATTATTACTGAAACTCAAATATTGGGCACCTCTCTACACTTTTAACAAAGTACCAAAATGTTGAAACATTTTCATTTCATTGTAATAATTATTTTCTTTAAAATAGTATTTTTCCTTTTGTGTGTGGGATATTTTTTAATGAAAACTGTCCTGGTGTCTTTTTTAAGTGTCCTCTTCTTCCACCCTAACTTTAAAAACTTGCCACGCCCCTGCATGTTAGATATATTCTGAATATGTACTTTTGCCATGACAGAAAAGTGGCCATGAATGCATGTCTTCAGCATCTTTTGTCCATCCCAAATATTCTTCTTTCTTAGATCAATCTTTTAATGACCCTGATCTACATTTCAAAGGTTTGGGAATTCAGAAAAAATCGATATGGAATCAGTGACCAATTTTATTGCAAAATGCTGATATGCACTCAATTTTTTTTTTTTCTTGTATCAACACTAAAACAAGCTCCCTCATATTTTTTTGTTCCTTCTCTTTTTAGCTCATGCACACGCACACATGCACTTTCTACAGCACTACCCATAATGATTTTTTATAAACCAAAGATACAAGGATTTTATTAGTTCTACTGAAACACTATACAAACATAAGGTATATTATTAAGTGTTATTTATTAAGTATTATTTATTACCAAAATTTCTAACCAAAAATGTGAATATGTAACTGTCCAAAAATAAGTACACAACATATACATTTATGCCATTTTTTTTTTTTTGGTTACAGTATTTGGCAATAAATGGTAATTCCTCTTTTAATGTTGCATTAAAACTCTGGTATCTTTGGCCCAGATGAAAATGAACTTTTTATAAAAAATGGTTGGAGTACACTTATTTATGGGCAATTATCTATCTATCTATCTCTCTACAACTAAAATTCTCATTATCTTTGTAAAGGGATACCATGGGTATGATACTAAACTGCATTTGATGGGGAACTGGGGATGTGAAGTACCTGTTCAGTACCATTACTCCCCAGTCCAATCTGACTCAGAGTGATAGTACATGTTATCTATGGGTCAACTAGTTGACCCATTGATAGGACTATTTAAAAACTATCCATATTCATATTAACGCAATTTCCTAACCTCTAAGCATAAAATGACCCATAACAAACTGACATACAAACTGACATAGCAAAAAGAATTCATCATAGCAACATTTTTATAGGATCAATATACTTAAAATGCTCTTACTTAAAGAATAAACCAGTTTCCAGTTCAATTTACAACTGAATGATAATTTTATATAGTCTGCATTAGTGCTGAATACAACTTTATTATCAACCAAATACTTAATATAATTCTCATTAGAGTCTTTCACTACTTCTTAAATAGAAGCATTATTATCATCATAGACTGCTGTTACAAGCTCAAAGATCACCTAATATTCTTCTGTGTTTCTCTTCAGCATAAACTTGGTTTCATCTTGTAATCCATCAAAACACAAACACATGCAAATTTATTGATGTCAACCAAAGTTTATCATTTTTTCCTACATCTTCAACCATATATACATGTGTGCATGTACACGCATACATATACACTCACACACAGTCACACACACACACACTTCCAAATCTTATTTCAAGCACATGCATAAAACACACACACACACACACACACACACACACACACACACACACACACACACACACACACACAATGTACACATCCACACATATGCACATGCTTCCAATTGTTATTTCAAGCACACACACAATGCACACATACATGTGCACACACACAATGTACACATCCACACATATGCACATGCTTCCAATTGTTATTTCAAGCACACACACAATGCACACATACATGTGCACACACACATACACACACACACACATGCAAACACTTACAATTGTTCTTTCTAGAATACAAACACACACACACACACACATACACACACACACACACATACACACACACATTGTTTCAAAATGCATAAATATCTAAAAAGAAAAATCACCCTTTGCCTCTTTTTGAAATTCTCTGAAACGTATACAAAGCATTCTGATTTTTTTTTAATTGCAAACATACACAATCTTTATTGGCTTCCATGTTTCCAAATTTCATACAAACACAGATACATGCACTCATACACACATGTAAATGCATACACACATACAAATATATACAAACATATATGAATATGCAGAAATACATACACACATTCAAACACAAACAAACACATATACATATATACCAAAACATACAAGCATATAGAAATCCAAACACCTACACACATACAAATACATACAAACACATACAAACACATATATACATGTAAAAGACTTTTCTTTTTCCCTTGCCAAGCATTAACTCTATAACTGAGGCATCTACACACACACACACACACACATACACAAAATCACACACACACACACAATCACCCAGCATGCACACACAATCAGATATAAATACAATCACCCACATACTTGCACACTGATTTTTTTCTCTATTTTGTGATTTTTTTTATGTAAGCACATTTTTGGCAAGTGTATACATGTCCACATGTGTATATCTATGAAATAGATTCACAAATATGTTTAAATTATTTTATGATGCCGGTGCCCTAAAAGCAGTAAAATTCTGAAAATTTTCTCTTCTTTCCAAAATTCACATCTCCAAACAAGAACCAACAGTTGTGTACTTGAAAACTGGCAAATGTTCACACATCAACAATAAATGAGATATTCTTACAATTTGCATATTTTATACTAGCTGAGGTACTCATCTACATTAGATAAGAGAATAATACTTGGATAAATCAACTTGACAGACAGATATTTATCAATTAGTTTGGTTTCTTTGTTTAATGGCATATCACCCTTTGTAGGTTATTTAATGCCAAAGCCATTCTCCTAGAAGAACAGTAGTGGTACTATTTAACCCATAGCAGGGAGGATAAGGGGCTTCATACCTTTCCCAAGGGTATTTGCCCAAAAGTGAACATAATAATGCGGTTGGAGTACGAACTCACTTCCTCTGATTCTGCAATCCATCACTTTAACCATTACACCATGAGGACACCCCTTATCAATTATGATTTGCAATTTGGTAAAAATAGAGTAGTATCTGCATTTAAACTCACTACTGTTTTGTTAATAACTAATGTTGCTTACAATACCTGGTGTTATTAAGTGGTCACCCATCTGAGAATTTAATAGGCTCATACTGCTTAACTTAAGTAATCTGATGGGAAATAGTTTTTTTCAGGGTGACTTGATTGTAAGTCAGAAAAGAACCAATATTTGTGTACTTGAAAATTAGCAAATGCATCAACAATAAACAAAATATTTATACTATCTGTATATTTCATACTAGCTGAAATATCAGATTGGAACAAACGTGATGTCTAATTTTAGAGTATATATTATAAATTAAAAAAACCTAATGCCAATAGAAATATTTAATCATCAATTGCTATCTAGAAACTCATTTCATCTGTCAACAAGCTTATAGTTGTATCAAAACTTAAGTTTTGATACAACTCACGTTCAACTTCTTTTCTTGATGTCAACCAAAGATTATCCAAATGTTTCTGTAATCCTACAAACAAGTGATAATCAAGAAGAGCAACATCAAAAGACTATGAAGGATGAAGCAGATTTTTCCCAAACAAGTTCCTCAAAAAAGATCTTTAGTCAACTTAGCCATTGAAGGGTGAACATTATCATGATGAAGGATGATTCCTTTTCTATTGAAATTAATAGAAACATGTCTAATGTGTTCTTTAATTGATATTCATAGAATCTGACAGAATATAATATTCTTATAATGTGAAAGAAAAAGATAAAAAGGACTCATTCATAAATAATAATAAGAGGCAATACTTTAATAAATGCTGTCTAGAATATTTATCTAGAAATTTGGACATTACATTCATTCAAACCTGATATTCTTGTATATTGGTTGGTTGGATGCGTTTTATGACGTATGAACCTCTGTAGGTTATTCAATGCTAATTCTTGTTTATATCCATATTAAATATTTGATTTGTAAATTTGTTGCTTATAGATAACATTTTAGATGAGCCAGAGCTCATTTATTTGCACACAGTTAAATTGTTTCAAGTATTGCTTTGTAACACAAATGATTTAACATTTGTCATTTATTTGCACACAGTTAAGTAGTTTTTTATGTATGATTTGTAAGTGAATAGTTTATAGGTAATTTTATTTTTAAATGAATTAGAGCTGATTTTTTGCACACAAGTATTGCTATTGTTTGTACACAATGAAATGGTTTCAAGTATTGCTATTCAACACTAATAATTCTATTTAACACCATTCATTTGCACGCAGTTAAATGGTTCAAAGTATTGTTAAGTAATACCAACAATTCAATTTCTGCTCACAGTTAAAGAGTTTCAAGTATTGCTATGTAATACTAACAATTCAATTTAACATCAGTCATTTGTTAGCAAATTATTAAATGGTCAAACTTTTATATGACCCATTGATGGGACCCTATCAGATATTACCATTCCAAGTAAAGGAGAAATAACAATGAAGGGGTACCCACATTCCCCAGAGCTCTGAGACTGAACCCTCCCTATCAAATCCAGGACATTCATGGGATGGGGAGTCTTACTCCTCTGCAGAGATGCAGCCAGCATATTCTGTAGCCTCCCCCTGCCTAGCTGTACATTGAGTAAAAAAACAAGACTTGAATGACAGACAAGGTGAAACAACAAAATAAATCTGAAAAATAAGTAGTATTTACTTATTTAATTTCTCTGAACAATGTATATTTTACAATCCTTGTGTTACCATTGCAAAAACAAAAGATTGTTATTCTAAAAGATAAATCCAAATAACAGAAAAGATTTATTAGTTATTAGATAAAAAATAATGTAGTATATATGTTCAAGATCACTCTTGTTTATTGTTAAGCGTTTTTTTTTTTGTCTGGCACACAGGCCTCAGATTACTTATAGTGCTGACTATTATTAAATGGTTACCCATCTGAATGCTTAACAGACTCATCATTACTTTGGTAATCCAATGGGAACCAATCACAAGAGCCAGCCATAATAACCAATCACAAGAGCCAATCATAATAATCGACCAAAAGAGCCAACCACAAGAACCAACAGTTGTGTACTTGTTAATGTTTAGATACCAACAATAAATGAGATATTAAGAGTCTTTGGTGTTGTATTAGTTAAAGAGCTGAACTAGCCAATCATTGGACTTGATATTTATGCTAATTGTACATTTCATACCAGCAAAAGTACCAATCAAATTCTCAACCTCAGCAAGACAAACTTATGAAAGTGTACTTAGTGCAATGTTGTTGTAAGAAATTGAAGCTGTGACTCAAGTTCAATCCCAGATGAGGCTGTTTGCACTATGCTCTTGGGAATGGCATGAATCTAATTGCTCTCCTCTCAGCTATGGTAAAATAATTTTGTAACCTTGGTTAAGCAACTAATCTAGGAGAAGAAAAACTCAGAATTCAAATCAGTTTTACTCCATTTAAAAATTGACCTTGTGTCCATGGAAAAGAGGTTGGATAAATACATTCAGGAAGACAAATGTCAAAAACAACTCTCTTGCTTTCTAAGATTTTACGATCAGTTCATCTCCCTCAAGTATATTCTTAAATCTAGGTTGGATGTGGCAAAAAAACAAAGCAAGCTTAGCCCTGGGATTTCCGATCCTTGGAGCAACACCAGCCCATTGTATAAAAGGAGAGAGTCAAAATAGCCTGAAGACTTTGTGAATGTAGGAACTAGGCATTTTTTATCTCTGACCACATATAGACACATGGTTTTCCACATTAAACAATGAACACTACTCCAATGGGAAGTATTTAGATATCAACAAAAGGTCAAAAATCCTTTCTACATACTTGATTTTTCTTTACAATTTCTAATTTTTATTTTATTTACAGCTTATTCAAAATTTACTCCAGATGTTTACAAATAGTAATTGTTGCTATAAAAGAGAAATACGCAAAAGAAAGAAGAGATTTATCAATTATATTTTTTATAAAATCTAATGAAGCTGATGCATTTTCTGTTAAAAATATTTGTTGCTGTTTTGTAGAGAATTTTTTTAAAAATTAGGTCAGAGATTTATTCATTTAGACATGTTCTATCTTTGTCTAAGCTTGAAGAATTTCCTAATTCCCTAATATCTGTCAAAATTTCTGAGATAAGAATTATTTTGCACATAATTTACCCATTTCAGACTATTTTCATCTTTTTATTATAATATTCATAATTTTTCAGCCACCCTAACTCCACCCCAGCCTTCTTCAAGTGTATTTTGCCATAGTTGGTAACCTTCAGGGAATTTTGAACCAAATCCTTTTATCAATCCACAGGGGTCTATTCCTGTGGATTGATAAAAGAGTTTGATTCAAAATGTGTATGCTCTGGGATATCTTGAATCAAATGATTTACCTTCTTAGCAATGTCACACTTGTAATGTAATTTTTTCTTTCCCTTGAAAAACCAGGAATTGAACTCACGACTTCAAGGTAGAATATTAATAGAAGTTCTAAACCAATTTTTCCACTCTCTAAGCTACTGTCATATGGAACAATTCAGATTGATTTTTAATCGCATGTCAACCAGTCTGAGGTTACTTTATGCTGAGAGGCAACTTAATTGTGTACAGTGTATGTATAAATTAACACTTTTTGTGTAGTTTTAAGAATGGTTTTATGATGTCAGTATACCTATCTAATACAAATGATAGATGGAACCATAACAGGTACTACCACTCCAGGTCAGGGTAGACCTGGGAGTAATGGTAATGAAGAAGTATTCCACTCTACCCTAAGCTCCAGAACTAGAGTCTTACCACCAGATACAGCTCAATGTCATATCCCTTTTTCTTAGGGGTCCAACTCCTCAGTGACCAGACATGACTATTGAGTGCTTTAAATCTTATATAATTTTTTCAACTTCTTTAAGCAAAGCACGTGAGATTTTTGCATTGTTTGTCATGTTCAGTAATAATATCAACTGATTAGTTGATATTATTACTGAACATTGGGCTCAGTGCACTCTCTAATTAATCAAACTCAGACACATATCAACAGGAAATGACCATTAAAATGACCATCTTTCAGTGTTATGACTATCTTGCAAGCATAACATTGGTTTCCATAAGCAGAAATGAAAGGCTTGAGAACAATTACTGGAAGCATCACCAAGAACTGTAATGCATTTGTGGCAGAGAATATATAACCAAAGCCAGTTTAGGGCAACACTGGAAAGTCATAGCTGAGGGGAGACAATGAAGTCAGGCATATGTACGTAAAGAAAAGAGAAGAATGAAGTTAAAATAATCAACACTGGAAGATCAGACAAAGGAATTAGTACATATACTAGTTCTTAAGTAAGCCAAGCATAGTGACTGATACAATATGGAAATTACTAATAAGAAAGGCATTGGGACCAAATCTTAATAAAACCAACTGATTAAATAAGCAAAGCAAAAATCATTTGATTGTTGGTTGCTGGCCTCTCAAACTTTGTAGGTTATTTAATGCCAAATTGTGTTTATATATATACATGGTGCCTTCAATAAGTTTCCAGACTTGTTTTTGTACAGGCATTTAAAATTGTCATAGACTCTTGAAAATTCACTATGTTATTGCTATACATCTTATGAGATGACTGACCAATTTTTATGATTTCAGCTTCAAATGAACAGCTACAGTAGCAATTGGAATACACAGCTGGTGAATTTCAAAAATGCAATCTGGACTTTAGAAGAATAATATGCAATAAAACTCTGTTGTAAAATTTTTTAAAATGCCACAGAAACGTATGGAATGCTTCAGACTGCTTTTGGAGCATCTTGCATGAATCAAGCATCAGTTTTTGAGTGGCAGAAGAGATTCAAGGAAGGCAGGGAGTCTGTGAGGGATGATGAGAGGTATGGGAGGAGTAAAGAAGTCAATACACCAGAGTTGATTGGCCAAACGGTTAGGGTTAGGGTTACTATGTTGAGGTTTTAAGGGAGTTCAGGAAGAGATTCCGTCGGAAGAGGCCAGCACTCTTCAAATCGGGTCAGTAGCATTTCCACCAGGACACTGCACCAGTCCACAACTCCATCCTTGTCACAGACTATTTGACCAAGATGGGCATCAAGACAGTTCCTCAGCCTCCCTATAGTCCAGACCTTACTCCCTGTGACTTTTGCTTATTCACTAAGCTCAGAGGCTGTCGTTATGAGACAATTGAGGAGATGAAAGAGGCTGTGACGAAGGTCATTGACACACTCACACAAGAGGACTTCCATGGGGCCTTCCAGAAGTTGTTAGAATGGTACAACAAGTGCATTGCAGCTGGAGGAGATTACTTCGAAGGGGACTAGAGTTTCATGTGTGTACTATCAATAAAAGTGCCCATACGAAAAAAAGTCTGGAAACTTATTTAATGATCCTCATATATATATATATATATATATATATATATATATATATATATATATATAATGATAATAAAGAAATATATATTAGATATATATATATATTTAATCCTTGAAAAAATTTTATTCTGTGACCTTGAAGTTTATAACAACATACAGACAAAAAACCATTAGGGTTTCCTTTGTGTCTCGTTGTAAATGTGTGAGTGTATGTGGGTGTGTGTGTGCATGAGTATACATGTGGATGTGTGTGTTTTAGGTTAAGTCAGGCCAGGAACGTAAAGTGTTGGGTTTAGCGGAAATGGATTTCAAGCGTGTATTAATTTGTTACATTATTTTCTTTAGTTGACAATAGGTATGGAACAAAACATCATCACTGCAAGTTGGGGGTGGGGAATGAATAAGAATTTGATTTGTAAGGGTGTATGGTAGGCAAGAATTACAGTGGGTATAAGTCATGTTATCATCATCATCATAGCGTGCTGGTAGCACGGATATCCCTGACCCTCTCTCGCCACTCCTCCCTATCGTTCATCGCCCTAGGTAGGTTTTCAGGACAACATCCTGTATCCTCACATAGCTGCTGAATGTACGTTCGAGCTGGTTGTCCAGCTTTTGCGCGGCCATGTGTGGGGATCCATAAGAGTACATCTCTTATGAGTTCATCTCTGCTTCTCCAGCAGTGTCCTGCATGTCTGGTTCGTCTAACTTGAATAGTTTTCGTGATAGGGGGCAGGTGGCCGTACAGTTGCTGTCTTGTGGAGTGTTGCTGCCAGGACTTGTTCAGGATTGCGCGCAGCATTCTTGTGTAATTGCCATTTGGGGGGGGGGTATTATTATAATAATAATAACTAAATGGGATATAGCAAAAGAATTGTATACTATGAATCTCATAGGTGGTATGTATGCAATAAAATAAAATAATAAGGGGGTTAAATAATTGTTAGTGTGTTAAATAATAATTATGTGCGTAATAAATTGTTGGAATGCTAATAATAAATGAATGAAATATTGCGTAAATATTATATACTGTGGGTCTCATTGGTGGTGTATGCATAATAAAATAAAATAAAAGGGTTTAAATAATAGTTAATATGTTTGTGTACAAAGATGATTATAACTGAAGGGTTGGGTGTTGTCATTGGAAATTAAAGAAATTGATTAAGGAACTGGATGGCGGGCTTGAAGGTGGGGGTTGTTATTTAATAGTTATATATTATTTGTTGATGTGTGGTAAATATACTATTGTAGAAAATTTTAGAGTGAATTTGATAGGTAAGGTGAATGTAGAGCATTGGGGTCTATTTTAATGCTCGAAAAAGTTAAAATGGTGGAGGCATGTGGGTATATTGTGTGGTGGATGTGATGGTTGGAGGAGAAAAATGGTACTTACAGTGCTTCAGGTTTTTCTTTTTTATATATGTGTGAGGTATTAGGTGGGTTGTGTGAGTGGGTTGAAGTGTGAAAGAAGGTGTTTGTTCTTGTGCCTACATTTTGAGAGGATTTCAGATTTTTTATTTAGTAGGGTGTTTTGTGATGGATATGTGATGATGGCTAATTTTTCGTGGAGACAAAGAAGGCATTTTTTTATGTTTTATTGTAGGCAGGTGCTTGTTTTAGTATCTCCCAGGTGATTGTAGGAGAGATGTTTGTGTCTTTTAGTTGCCATATGTACAAAGATAAGGAGGTGTTGGATGCATAGTTCCTATATTTGAAAGAGAGATTATGGTTGTGGATTCTTTGTTTTATGGTGCCCTCTGTTGCACCGATGTAATGTTTAATGGAGTTGTTTATTTTTACTGTGGCTTTATATATGGTGTTTCTAAATAGGCATTTATTTGGTAGGGGGGCATGTGCTTTTGACCCTACAATTGCATTGGTTGTAGGGTTGTGGTGTACTGTTAGTGGATGTGATTTTTTTGGTTGTGTTTTTTATTATTTGTGGCATGTTGTTTGTGCAACTGTAGCTGACCTTGATGTTGTTTTATTTAAGATTTTGGCTAGGGGGCTATTATTGGGGAAGTGTTTAGAGATTAGGTTTAGGAAGATATATATATATTGGAAGATATGCATTTATTGTAAGGTGGGTTAAACCAGATAATGTTCCTACTTCTGTGTTTAGATTTGACTTTTGGGGGTGTGAATTTTAGTTCTTGTTAATAACCACTGTGTTTTAATGCTTCATTGTATATGTGTTTGTGTTTGTTATTATAATAGCTCTATCCTAGATATTGAGCACTCTCCATATTATATTGCCCTTGGTTTGGCACATAACCACATATGGATTTACTGACAACCAATACTCTCATAATATATATATATATATATATATATGATTTACAATCAAATACTTTAAATGAGCCAGTGCTCATTTGTTGGCACACAGTTAAATAGTTTCAAGTAGAGTAAATGATTAGTTATTTTTTACCCTTAGGTAAGATCCTTACAGGTCAGAGTGGACCTAGAAGTAATTGTAATGAAGGGGTACTCTACATTCCACAAAGCTCCAGGGCTGTAGTGTTACCACCAGATAGTTTCACTTTATACCCAAGACACTTGTTGAGGGGGAGAGGTCTTACCACTCTACAGAGATGCAGTTGGAGTATTCTACAAGCCCCGATGATTAGGCTGGAGTGAACCTGGGATTAATGGTAATGTTCCAAGACTCTAGGTTTGCCACTAGATAGTTTAGTGTCATATCAGCACACTCGTTAAGAGGGAGCCGTACCCCTTTGCAGAGAGTGCAGTTGGTGTATTCTTCAGCCCCAGATGATTGGGCTGATGTTCTGATTGAAAAGGTTGAAAAAAAATGACATTAAGGTTTTCAAAAATAGTGTCTGAATTATCTCATGTAACAATGGGGCCTTAACCTAATACAGGCACACACCCCACATAGGGAGACAATCTGAAGGTTTGGGAGGGAGCATTTTGGAGAGAACAGCAAAAAGTATTTTGTGGCTTAGAATTTTTTAAATCGACAGGAGCTTAACACTATGTGACATGCTGATGGTAGTTTTTACTTGAATTCACTTCATGTTTCATTGGAAAATGTAATATCATTTTATTGTGGCAGGTGCATTGTAATTTTACTGAATTTTGGATTGAATAAAAGGTCTTATATTCATCCTGGAAACAGCACCCCACAAAACAGCAGCTGGACTGTTAATTACAAACCATCCAAGTAAGATGAGCAAGATATGCTGGAGAAGTAAAGATAAACTCAGAAGCAATGTTTTCCTATGGCCACACCAGTGTTAGCTGACCAGCAAAAACATATTCATTGACTCTGTGTGGACACTGGATGCCATTTATATGACTTATCAAGAGTGATGACTGATAGAGACAGATAGCAAAGTCAATGGAATCCATTCGGCTGGCACGCCTTTACAGTGTAGTTATTAACTAAGCTTGACTGTGTTTAGGACAAGGTCAGTAGTTTTTGAGCACTCAACCAATAGCCTGCTTGTCTAGCTTTGTAAACCATTACATCACATGAAGAACTTTATTCTAAACTAGATAAATTAGCGAGAGTTATAACATAATACTGAAAATTAGACCAAAGCCTCTTTCTACAAATAGTCTTGTAGGCAAGAAATATATGATACTAATAAATATGATATTATAAATTGGAAGAGCATCCAACCCAAAGAATCTTCTTAACTAACCATGTTCCAGAAGGAAGCTAATTTTAGAAATCTAACAATACTATTTATAGTCTAAAAATCAAAGAATATATTGAGAGGAATAAAAATAGAAAATATTACCAGTGCCATAGCTAAAAGGCAATCTCGGATTCTAATAAACTTTTATAAACTATACTTTTTATGCATGATAAATAGAATCATACAATATAAACACTGCCCTGTCAAACTGTACAGGGGTTAAAAAAAAAAAATAGGGGCTGTCCTAGGTATGACAGTGAACTGAATCTGATGGTGAGACTCTAGTTCTGGAGATCTAGAAAGTGTGGATTCACTCCTTCATTCTCAGGTCCACTCTAATTTGCAGTGGTCATACTTGTTAGGATCCCATCTATGAGTCAAATCAATCTGTCTAAAAATTATTCATATTTGATAGGACCATGTGCAAAAAACAAACTCCTTAAAAACAACAGCACAAAAAATGTATACCTAAAATGAATGCAATTCCCTAACCTGAAGGTATAAAATAACTTTAAATGAGTTGACAAGCCATCAAAATCAATCAGCCAATCAAGTACAGATTAATGACCAACACTGAAGATAGTAAACACTTTGATTATTATGATGATGATGATGCACCTCACATGGGATAATGGTCAAAAAGCTAGGTTAGCAGATCATTGGTAGGGGTTAATTCTCACTGAGCACCTCCATATTTATGGCCTTGTGCTACAACAACTATTATTATTATTCATTATATCTAATAGACTTGGTTGCAAAATATTTATTATCGAATCTTCTTTTAGGAGATCATCTGTTTATAGGCTCTGCTTTAGTTTTTTTTTTTTTTATTTCCGATATTTTTTTTTATATCAACGTAATAAATAAAATTTTATATGGCAATCACCAAAATACTCTTTTTGTTTGTTTTTTTTGTATATTTCAAACTCTACAGACAATTCTCTCAGCAAGTTCTAAGTTATGGCTGAAATAGTAAACAGGTTTTGTTGTATTTTTTTCTATCAATTTATTTGTTAGGAAAATATCTATTATTTATGAAAACATTTTTTAAAACATACTTTATCTAAATCATTTGTAATGCAATATTTTGGAGCTAAATACAGAGTTACAAAACTTTAGATAGTCAATTGATAAAAGTTTCATATCAGTTCAACAACTGAGTATTTAGTTGTTTCAGAACCTTGTTGGTTTAAAGAACCAAAGTCAGTCTTTTTGCAAACTGTTACATAGTTTCAAGTAAATAATGATGTGAAAATTATTGCTTCAATAAACGATTCTTAATGAAATTGATTTGTACACTGTTAAATTGTTCCACATCTTCCTATTAATCCTCAAATGATTTTCAAACAGATTTATATGATGTACATATTTGATCTACAGATGCCATTCTTTTAATACACCAACTGCATCTCTGCAGAAGAGTAAGATCACTCTCTCAATGAGTGTTCTGAGTATGACACTAAACTATCTAATGGTGGGGGTCCAATCCAGGAGCTTTGGGGAAACTGGAATACCCTCACATTGCCACTCTGACCAGGAATGATAGTATCTGTTACAGTCCCATCAACTGGTCAAATAGAACAATTTAGTCTTTTACTATAGTTAAAACCTTTGTGCAAACAAATAAGCTCAAGATCATTTTAAAATAATGCTACTTACAAACTCTTCATTTACAATTCCTATATATTCTATATATGTATAAATAAGATTTGGCATTAAATAATCTACAAAGGTTGATATGCCATAAAACACAACCAACCCAAAACCTAACAGGTACTACCAGTCTGGGTCAAAGTGGACCTGCAAGCAATGACAACAAAGAGACAATTCCATACTCTCCATAGTTCCAGAACTGGAGCCTCATCACCGGGTGTCATTACCAGAACATCCCATCTTTATTAATTTCTCTTCTTTGGGCTTATCCCCTCACTTAATGATGAATTCAGTGTATTCTAAATTTCCCTATGACACCGTGAAATAATACAAAAGTGAAAAGGTTTCATTTTTATTTTATATATTTTTTTTAGAAATTAGTTTATGGGTCAAATAAAACTGTTCAGGGATTATTGTTATTGAATAGAATTATTAGTGTTAATTAAATAATACTTGAGGCTATTTAATGCTATCCAAATAGAATTATTAATGTTAGATAGAAATACTTGAAACCATTTTACTGTGTGCAAACAATAAGTAATTTTTGAAATGTGCAACCAAATGAGCCCTGTTTCGTTTAAAAATTGTTACCTATAAACAATTCATTTCTGGGGAGACCTGGGATCAATCCCAGGTCGTGTCATACCAAAGACTTTAAAAATGGTACTTGGTACCTCCTTGCTTAACACTCAGCAATATAAGGTATGTATCAATGGTAAAGTGGAGCAATCCAGAGAAAGGAGTTGCATCCTCCCCTACATCTCAGTGTAGTAGCTATTGAAAAGGGAGCCTTCTGGTTGCCCTCGACTATGGGTGCCAACTTTACTTACTTTTATATATGTATAAACAGAATTTGGCATTAAATAACCCACAAGGATTTCTCTGGCATAAAACCAACAAACCAACTAATTTTTTTATTAGTTTTAATTACTAATATTGTTTGAGTGTTGATCATTGAAAACTCAAGAGATATGTTAAACAGTTTAAAGTTGAACACATTTGATAAATTCTATCCCAAAACAAATAGTAGCAAAGGCTCTCAGTGTGAAAGCTAATCACTAGCTTATATCTCAAATGGTAACAAATAGTTAAATATGCATTTCATATACCATCTAAGGGAATATACTTTTAAATCTGTTTTTCTTCCAATACAACTGAGTCAAATTTTAATTCTGATTAATTTTAAACCAGAGGTTGGGCAACTAGACACTGTTAAAGGCCCAAAGTAATAAATTTCTCAGTTTTTAAAGTAACCTAAAATGAAAATGTTTTATCACTACAAATAATTGCCATTCTTTTAATATATGCTATGTCAATCTCGTTATTCTTTTAATATATACTGTGTCAATCTAGTTATGTATTAGTCAATCTGTTCATCTTAGTCAATCATATAAATACACAACACAAATTGTTCTCAAATTTCCAAACAACTGATATGTATAACAAGCAATTAGGTGATATAACATTTAAAAGTTGACATAACAATTGTTATAGTTTTTTTCTGGCCTAGCAAGATGTTTACTTTCAAACAGAAATACTTGCAAATGACTAATATATATTATGTTATCCCAACAAACTTCCATTATGCTATAAATGTCTTTTTTGTCTCAATCAAAATAAAAAAAAAACAGTTTTGTTAAATTTGGACAATTCTGTCTCCAATAATCAATACATTTTATCTATTAGATTGCACACACAATATATTCTGAAAATTATGAAATTTAACTTAAGAAAAAATATCAGATTAAGATTGTACATTGTATGAAATGGATAATAGGTTGGTTTCTTTGTTTAATAGCATATCAACTTTCATGGGTTGTTTAATGCCAAAGCCATTATTATAGAAGGACAACAGTGATTCTATTTTAACCCATAACTGGCAGGTGGGGATAGAGTAGTTGGGTTAACAAAAAACTAACCCTAACACTGTTAGTCTGTACTTGTTTGAAACTCCTATTTTTATTATTATTATTGTCATTATAATATAATGATTCGTGTATGAAATGAGCTGTTCATTACTCTTTAGATTAATATGGTTTAAATTATTTTTCTTCTAAGTTAGGTTTTGATTAAGCACATTACCAGAAACTAATTCCAAAGAAAGAGAGAAAGCCTACATTATAACATTTGGCGATATTTACAGAAGGTGAAAGTAGATGAATTCTGATAATTCTTCCACCCAGCTTAATAGTTTGCAATCACTAGTGTGACACAAAGCAGAACTTGGGTGTTGAGTATCCTGTGTCACTTCCTGTGGATATTTGATATCCTGAAATGCCTGGTGGTGATGTTTTAAATTGCAACACTGTTTAGAAATTAGTTTATTTCTAAGAATTTTTCATTTTAGATTGAGTATAAATTATTGAGAAGTCATTTAAAGAAACTGTCTCATGCAATTGAACCACTGAGATCCAAAGATGTTGACATAATTCAATCAAAAACAAATTTTGAGTGCAAGAAAATAAACATTTAAAATAACATCACTTTGGGTGGGCTTCTTGTACAGGAGGTGGCCAGTCATGTGATACTAGACATTTTTATCTTTAAGGTCTGCTTGTGAGATTTGAGTAGCCTCAACTCCATCAATACTTGTTTACATTTTTATTCAGAACAAAGATATTTACAGTTCTTATTAAGAAATGAAAACAAATTTTTAGAAAGCTTTTTAAGTTAATTTCTGATTACAAGTTTACCCAAATTGATTTTAAATCTAAGTTAATTTCTGATGACAAGTTTACAAATATTAAAATCTCCAAAAAGGATGTTAAATATATTTACCCAACCCCTCCACATGAGCAGGATATAACAGTGTCAGTTTTTTTAAGCAGAGTACAGGACATACTGCTTCGACACTGCAATGCAGTATACAATCAAAATCCGATAGATAGATGGATGAAGGGATGCATACTCCCCTTCCCTAAAAAGGGGGACCTCGGATTAGCCAAAAACTACCGAGGCATAACACTTACATCCATAGCAGCCAAAATCTACAATGCCCTACTACAAAACCGCATAGAACCCAAAATCGACAACATACTTAGGAAAAACCAAAATGGCTTCCGAAGAAATAGATCCACGACCTCACAAATATTAACCATCCGTAGAATCCTTGAAGGTTTACGGGCAAAATACCTACAAGCGACACTAATATTTGTCGACTTTACCAAGGCCTTCGATTCCATTCACAGAGGAAAGATGGAACAAATCCTACTAGCGTACGGCATACCTAAAGAAACTGTAGCAGCAATAACGATTCTCTATAGAAACACCAAAGTAAAAGTACGATCACCAGATGAAGACACAGAATACTTCGACATTGTAGCAGGAGTACTACAAGGGGACACGCTGGCTCCGTACCTCTTTATCATTTGTCTAGACTATGTACTTAGAACATCGATTGACAAAATCAGAGAGAATGGCTTCGAGCTGACAAAGAAAAGAAGCAGAAGGTACCCCGCAAAAACAATTACCGACGCCGACTACGCCGATGACATAGCGATACTGGCAAATACACCCGACCAAGCCGAAACAATACTGCATAGTTTGGAACGAGCAGCCGCAGGCATAGGCCTCTATGTTAATGCACACAAAACGGAATATATGTGCTATAATCAAATGGGACACATCTCCACTCTAGACGGAACCCCTCTTAAACTAGTAGACAAATTCACTTACCTAGGAAGCAGCATCGCATCAACCGAAAAGGACATCGACACGAGGTTAATGAAAGCATGAACAGCTATCAATAGGCTATCGATTATATGGAAATCAGACCTAACCGATAAAATGAAATGCAGTTTCTTCCAGGCAGCGGTCACATCGATACTGATATATGGCTGCACTACATGGACTCTAACAAAATGGCTGGAGAAGAAGCTAGACGGCAATTACACAAGAATGCTGCGAGCAATCTTGAACAAGTCCTGGCGGCAACACCCCACAAGACACCAACTGTACGGCCACCTGCCTCCTATCATGAAAACTATTCAAGTTAGACAAACGAGACATGCAGGACACTGCTGGAGAAGCAGGGACGAACTCATAAGAGATGTACTCTTATGGACCCCCACACATGGCCATGCAAAAGCAGGACGACCAGCACGAACATACTTTCAGCAGCTATGTGAAGATACGGGTTGTTGTCCTGAAGACCTGCCTAGGGCGATGAACGATAGGGAGGAGTGGCGAGAGAGGGTCAGGGATATCCGTGCTACCAGCACGACATGATAAAATAAAAAGACTGGTTGCCTTTCTAAGGTTAAAAACCCTTTCTGCCATACTATCTACAGCTGGGGGGGGGATGTAAACAGGATCTGAACTCGAGTCATTAATCCGGTTTCCTTTGTCAATAACCATTATACTAAGTGTACCGCCTAAGGATTTTATATATCCGCATATAAAATTCTATCTCACATATAAGTCAACCACTGATTCATCATTATAAAATCATTAATTCATAGTACCAATTTTTTTGAAGCCAAAAGTTTGAATCTAGTCTTTTCCATTATGTTTGAATTTCAACCTTAGAAAATTATAACTTATGAAGAACGGGGTTTGTAGATGAGGGGAAGTCCCAGATGACGAGGACAGATCAGGGCATCAATCAGTCATAACCCTAAAGGAAGGTGTATAGATCAGAGAGAGATGAGAAGGAGAATATGGAAAGTGTTAAAAGAAATAAAGATACTGGGTGAAAATTTGCTTCTATCACACCCACATCTGATGTGCAGAAAAATATACCTTCATCTCTCTTATTTTACTTTTCCTATGAAAAAATAAATAAACAAAAGAATGTTGTTGTATTGTCTTTGGTGCTGCCTCTTTTATTTCACTTTGACTGTTCTTGAATAGTGAAGTAGCTTTGGTGATGTTTGTTGCTAATGTGGAGGGAGCCTTTTTAAAGGTGTCTTTGTATCTCTTTCATGACAATCCTCTGACATAGTAGTCATTGGACACCTCTCCAAAGGTCTTCCATTCTGGCACAGCTGGGTTTTTAGCAACACTGCTTCCATTTTGGCAGTCTAAATATTTGTGAAATTATTCCAATTAGTCTTAAGGATGGTACATAGGCAGTGTTGATAGAATTGTCATCCGGGCTTTTATACTATACAGAAGAGTTTGTGTTTTGGGTGTTGCCTTTTTTCTTCTGATTTGACTCAGTAACTGTTTTTGTTAAGTAATTTAATGTGCTTGTAAAATCTGTCAAATGAATTGATAAAGGGGTGGAAAACTGACTTCAATTAGCAGTTTTTCACTCCTTAATAAATGTATCAGAAAATACATACAAACTTAAAAGAAACTTTTGAATGATTTTTAATGATAGTATGAGTGCAGTAACTGTCTTGTGGTGCTGGCAAGTGAAATTCTATTTTTTTAAGACCAAAATATTCAGAGGTTTCTGCATACAGGATTACAGTGCATATTCTGTATGAAAAATTGGTGAACAGTAATTATTTACCAAGTGGTTTCAATATTTTGGAGCAAGTGCAGAAATGGATATATATATATATATATATATTCTATCCTTGTCATCTGTCTTTTGATACCCGTTTGGTGCTGATGTTCTCCAGGTGGTTTTGTAACAATAGAGCTCTTGTGCTCAACCTTAGTAGTCACCTATTGTCATTACATTTCCACACACCATGCCTCTGCCTAGCAGTCCTTTCTATTCCTCAATGTTCTGACCAACTTTGACATTAAAGTCACCAATGTTCTACAGTTCATCACAGAATTTAGCATAGAACCCATCTGTACTTGAGTATGCTGTGTTCCTTATCTGGAAGTGGAAGATGTCCAGATAAGCAAAACACCATAGAGATTATTCTGTCAGAATAGCCGGTTAGTAAATTCAATGCAAAAAAGGTACCTTTTCTATTCAGAGCCTGCACCACTTTCAGATTGTCTATATACAGGAAGTAAATCTCACTATCGGAACAACCCAACAAACACAAATGCCTGAAAACTAAAAAAGGCACAATATCAATTAGCAGGCATATATCTAAAGGAGCAGACAGAATACATACAAAATCAGATAGATAAGATTAGAGACTCAGTGGAAGATAGGCAATCTATGATAGCTTGGCAAACAATAAACAAAGTGAGTAGAAGGAAGAGCACAGCCAAAGCAAAATTGAAAGCTGCAAACCAACAGGAAAGAATAAAACTGTGGAAATAGCATTTCGAAAATCTACTAGGAAACCCATCAAAAGTTACGCAGGAACCAATCACCAGAATTATTAGTAAGCAATTGGACATTAAACTAGGACCGTTCACTCAAGAAGAACTTGACTCAGTTCTTAGAAAAATTAAAAATAGGAAAGCTGTAGAGCTGGACGAGATTCCCCCAGAAGTATGGAAGACCAGACAATTCGACGACATACTGCTCCAACACTGCAACACAGTCTATAATCAAAATCCGATAGACAGATGGATGAAGGGATGCATCCTCCCCTTCCCTAAAAAGGGGTGACCTTGGAATAGCCAAAAACTACTGAGGCATAACACTTACATCCATAGCAGCCAAAATTTATTATGTCCTACTACGAAGCCGCATAGAACCCAAAATCGACAACATCCTTAGGAAAAACCAAAATGTCTTCTGAAGAAATAGATCCACGCCCTCACAAATATTAACCATCTGTAGAATCCTTGAAGGCATACAGGCAAAAAAACCACAGGCAACATTACTATTTGGCCTTCGATTCCATTCACAGAGGGAAGATGGAAAAAATCCTACGAACTTACGGCCTACCAAAAGAAACCGTAGCAGCAATAAAGATTCTCTATAGAAACACCAAAGTGAAAGTACGATCACCAGAGACAGAATACTTCGACATTGTAGCAGGAGTACTACAAGGGGATACACTAGTCCCATACCTCTTTATCATCTGTCTAGACTACATACTTAGAACATCGATTGATAAAATCAGAGAGAACAGCTTGGAGCTGATAAAGAAAAGAAGCAGAAGGTACCCTGCAAAAACAATTACCGACGCTGACTACGCCAATGACATAGCGATACTGGCAAATACACCCAACCAAGCCGAAACACTAATGCATAGTTTGGAATGAGCCAACGCAGGCATTGGCCTCCATGTCAATGCACACAAAACAGAATATATGTGCTATAATCAAACAGGCGACATCTCCACACTAGATGGAACCTCTCTGAAACTGGTAGACAAATTCACCTACCTAGGAAGCAGTGTCTCATCAACCAAAAAGGACATCGACACACGACTAATGAAGGCATGGACAGCTATTTGCCTATAAATAAATTTGCCTATAAACTGCGTTTCATTTTATCGGTCAGGTCTGATTTCCATATGATCGATAGCCTATTATCGATCATATAGAAATCAGACCTGACCGATAAAATGAAACGCAGTTTCTTCCAGGCAGCGGTCGTGTCGATACTGCTGTATGGATGCACTACTTGGACACTAAATAAACGGCTGGAGAAAAAGCTAGACAGCAGTTACACAAGAATGTTGCAAGCAATATTGAACAAGTCCTGGCGGCAACACCCCACAAGGCACCAACTATACGGCCACTTGCCTCCCATCACAAAAACTATCCAAGTCAGACGAACCAGACATACAGGACACTGCTGGAGAAGCAAGGACAAGCTCATAAGTGATGTACTCCTATGGACCCCCACATATGGTTGGGCAAAAGCAGGACGACCAGCTCGAACATACATGAGGATACAGGATGTAGTCCTGAAGACCTGCCAGAGGCGATGAACGATAGGGAGAAGTGGCGAGAGAGGGTCAGGAATATCTGTGCCTGTAGCACAACAGACATGATGATGATGTTGAAATCTCATTGAGAGCAACAATGTCAACATTTATTCTTGCCCATTCAAGCACAATTAGTGCAGAGTGTTTTTTGAGTCTCTTTCTGTGTCCAACATGATATGAAGGGTTAGCCCATTTTCCCTTTTAAGAGTAGTCAAAGAAGATTCCTAATGGCCACAGCTTGCCAACAAGATTGTTGGGAGACAAACTTTGTTTGGACCACCTTTTCTAAATTCTTCCTCTTGTGGAGAAGGCAACCTGGACACTCAATGTGCTGCCAGAAGGTGCAATCATCTCTGGATCTAATTTGTGTGACCATTTTTCCTAAGCCACCTACATGCAGGATTGAGACCAAGACTGCCAATCTTTCACTTGTTATTTTTGCATCACTACAGAAGATAATATGAGGGTTACTTTCAGGTGAAAGGTATTGTTCATGGTAAAGTAGAGTCACTCAGTAATCACCAGGTTAGAAGTAATTAATTTTCTGCAAAAAATGATACTTTTTATTCAAACCTTAAAAAGATGATTATACTGGAAAAAAATTACAAGAATTGAATTAAAATCAAGAGGTCAGGAGAAATTTCAAGCACTCCTTTCAAATATAGTGAGATCAAGTAAAATTCACTTCTCCAACACCTGTTGTTCCCTTCTAGATCCTATATTCATCTTTTTATTTGATATGTCAAGAAGACATTATCAAATTCTGTGCAGATTCTCTGTGCTGTGAAGATACAAGGGAAAATCATTGTTTCATTATGCTGGCATTGACCAGGGTGGATATCTGGATAGTCTGTGATATGTGATATATATTTCCAGTCTAAAATAAAAGTAGAAAAGTTGAATCCTTGTTTTGATAAAAACATTTAATAGTGAATAATTTTGCAAATTGAGAACAGTATAAAAGAAGTGGATGAGACAATAGACCACAAGAGACTAGACTACAGATCAAACCGACTAGAATAAAGTCAAATTGAAACCAGACTTGGGAAACATGAATGACTTCTAACTAGCCTTCAGCCACACACTTAAAAAAATGCAAGGACTGCTAGTGTTATATTTTGACCCTTCGACCCGGCCCAAAAATGCTATTCCAAGGTGATACACTGGAAGGAAGTGACACATTCCAATGGCCAGTATTCGAAAGAGATCGTGTGGGCAGATTAGGGCTTATGATATGGGACAAGGTGAAGGTCTCATTGTGCCACTACAGTGATGCACCGGAAGAGAGTAACCTCTGAACTGCATGACAGTTATTTCCGCTTGATGACGATTAAACATTCGATTTCAAAGACACAGTGGGCGATCGTGTGGGCGTTGAATTATTATTTAACTCAGTTGAGTTTGGGTCCCAGAGCAGTTGCCAGCAGACTTCCAGAGAGTTAGAGACGAGAGGTGGTAGTGAAAGCCACACCCGATGGAGTAGACCCCAACATCAAGAGAACAAGAAAGACACAATGTGACAGTCATAACAGTGGGGTCAAAATATGAAGTTTATGTTCGGTCTCAGCACCCTCTCACATGCAACCCTTGAACAACCCTTTCGAACCCTTGCAATAAAGAGAGAGGTAAATATGTTGTTAAAGAAGTCTTCTTGCGTCCTTTATTCCTGCGTCTGTCGTTTATCATGCGTCTGTTATCATTGCGTCAGTATGTATCCAGTATATATATGTATATGAGAATATAACACTAGCTGAGTTTTCCTATAGTCATTAGAAATGATCTGCTACCAGTTCTGTAGAGAAATCAAACATCATCCACTGTTCAAAGTTGCAATAAACCCATGAAAGAGATGCATCTCTCTTTATATAAATGTAGATTTCCATTATTGACTTTATTTTTCTTCCTCATCAACCTTAATGAATTTAATTGGAAAACTACTGCTTGCTGGTTAAATCATAAGATTTTGTCAGTAGGTACACAATGCCAATCAATTCACATTATACATTTTGATACCATATAGAAGAATTAAATGCTCCTGTTGGGGCACATTCCATTCATATCATGCTGATGCAGTAGCAGAAGACCATACCTGGCAGAAGACTGCTACATATGCATCAATGCACATAAGGACTTGTAAGCCCATAAGGTCAAGTGGATAGAACACAAGTGGTCATAACTAGTGGTCGTGACCAAAGGTCAACACAATGTACAGGTGGTCACAATACTGCTATATATACCCCATCTCAAATATTGAACAATCTTTAAACCAGCTATGAGTAAATAGTAGGGCAGACTAGGTTTTTGGTGAGTCTAGAAAAGTCTGAATTCATAAACAAGTTTAGAATTATTTTCACACCTCAGTTTCAGAATTCTAACAGATTTTCAAATTAATATTCAATATTTTACAATAATTCTTGTTTTTCATTACATCATTATTTTTACAAAGCATATTCACTCCTCCATATTTTGTCATATTGATATGTGTTTGTGGATTTGAAAGACTTGCCTTTATTTTTATCCTACTAAAAAAATTATTCACACTTAATTAAACATTAATTACTTTTATATTTAGTTCTTCAAGCTGAAAATATAAAATTACCAAGCATTATTTTCACATAAAATTTCTAATTTCCATACAATACAAACAAAATATTGAAATAGATAAATCTCTTAAGTATTGCACAAATTATGAAATATTTCATAGAATATTAATTTTATACAATATGAAATATAATTTGTAAATCTCTTTACTGCTATGTGAATTTGGTAAATATAACATACACTGCAAGAGGTTCTTGGAGCAGAGAGCCTTGTTCCAAACTTGACTGAGGGGCACCTGCAAAATTGTACCATGAGCAATTCAAAGTATGTAGACAGAAGGGTCACTGCCAAGCAAATTTGAGGCTCATGGTCAAAACGTGGGGACATACACACACGATACACCAAGTAACCTCATAGAATTGAAAACACTCATTGAAGTAAAATTTATATCTTTTATTCTCGTGATTTTCACGCAAAGATCTATGTCATAAGATATAAAGCAGAAAAACTATTTTCCCAATATAGTGTTGAATTTTCTTTGACCTTCTGAGGCAACTTGCCAACTAACTATACAACAGATTTATTACTGTTTTTGGTGTACATTTTTAATTGATAACAATGTCTATTTTGTGTTTGCTAAGAAAAACAAAGAGATTTTTGACATTTATCTGCTAGTCTCATTCATTTTTTCCTTAATTTCTAATATAGGTAATGCAGTATCAAGTAACCAATAATTTAGGTACAAATAAACATAGATAATGTATTATATGTTACATAGTAAGTAAAGTTGGTAACCTTAGTCGAGGGCAACCAGAAGGCTCCCTTTTCAATAGCTACTACACTGAGGTGTAGGGGAGGGTACTACTCCTTTCCCTGGATTGCTCCACTTTACCCTGGATATGTACCTTATATTGCTGAATGTTAAGCAAGGAGGTATCAAGCCTAGTGGGTAGAGTATTCGCCAATGGTCCGGGAGACCTGGTTTCACTCCCAGGTCACATCATACCAAGGACAAGATAGGTTACATAATTTCATAAAAATAACAAATACTTGAAAAAATTTTACATAATATATAATTTTATGTACATAATGTGTCATATTTTACATAAACTTACAAAATTAACAATTAATTGAAATATTTTATTTCTCCTAGAGGCACAAGGAGAAATAAGTATTTACATTATGATGTAACAGTTATCATTGAAGAAAATGGACACCAAGACCAGAGTTCAAATCCTGGACAAGGCCATTTGTGTTTCACACAGCACTAATACCCTTGGAACATCCAACTATTCTCCCTCCAGCTAAATAGTAGGGTAGATTGGCTCTTTAACCCTGTAATGGCAACTGATCTAGAAGAAGGAAAACTGAATTCAAACCTGTTAAACACCACCTAAATTGACCTTGTGTCACATCCTACTTGTGCTGAAGTGGATGGGTAAATACACATTTCAGATATCAGAAACTTATTTCCTCTTATTGTGCGTGTATATATATATATATATATATATATATATATATATATATATATATATATATATATATATGCATATTTAGGCAGAACATTCTCTTTTAGATATATTCTATTGAATATAAGACAAAAGGATTATATATTCATTTATTTTGTTGTTGAAAGATGATGCTTTCTACATTTGCATCATCTTCCACTGAACTATGTTTTTGTGAAAACTTATATGTTAATGAATATCATTTATTCATTTTGAACAATAATTGTTATACAATGTGTATGTATTCAGGAGTGGCCTTAGGAGATGCAGGGCACAATTGGGATCATACATATAGGCAAGTATTGTCACAAGCCTTGTAACCTGGTTTGGGTGCAACTCAGGTAGCAGAGAAATATTTTTTTTTAAGTCTTCATTTTACCTGATGACATGGGGAACAAAAGCCATAGCATTTCAGGTTAAACAAAAAGATAAAGATTTAGTTTATGTAAACCTGATGCATATTGAATAAGAGTCTAGTTTATTTTACACTGTAAATCAAATCTCTCTTATAATAAAAGTTTTGGAATTTTCAAAAATTAATACACAAAAATCTTACTCTGCCATTCTACAAGTAACTCTAGAAAATTTAGTACATCTTTCAGTTACATGATAAGAGACAAATGAACCAAAAATATATCTGAATGTCGGTTTTACATGTAAAAAACTTGCTCTGGCTGAGTAACCTGTGAAAACTTAGTGCCATCCATCAGTAATGTAATAAAAATGGACAAAAAGATATTTGATTGGTTTTACTGCATGATAAACCAAACAAAAACCCTTTTTTTGTTTTTTTTTTGCAAGCAATTGTATGGTTTCCTATCAAGAAATAATAATAATCATTTACAAACAAAATAACTATTCTTAATACAAATAATTTGCACAAAATTATATGGTTTCAAGTATTTTTATCTTATACTAAAAATTTGCGGGCAATTATGAGTTCATCACATAGTTACACTATCAATATTTTAAGAGCCAATGTATTCACATAAAGTTGAATCCTTTTAAAATTATATCAAAGATATTTGGGAAGAAGATAGAAAACCAAGACAATATTTTTTCATTTCCTTTACAATATTTTTAAAATTTTTTTATTTACTTGGGGATTTTACAGTTAAGTAGATGTATTCTAATAACAAATATATCCTTCATGTGACTTGTGATTTCTGTTTAATTTTTCCCCAGGAGCTAATCCTCAGGTAAGCTTTCTGTTAGAGTCATTAGTGTAGGTACAGGAGTCGGGGATGGGGTATCACTATCAACTGTAGGAGTAATAATATCATCATCTTCATCATCATCATCATCTTGATTAGTGTCATCATCAATTAGCCCAGCTCTGCTAACTAGGAGTTGTTGTGGCCCATCATTTCTGAGAAGGTTCGGAGCTTGCACATCAGTGGTTATTCCTGTGGCTAGTGGTACTTCAACAACAGCTGATTTTATCGGCAGACCATTTGGTTCTTCATCCTCAGAACCTTGTCCGTCCTCAGCAGACCTTGTGGTTACCTTAAGGTTTAATTCAGGACTTGGAACATTGGTTAACATAACTTGAGCAGAACTAGATTCTTCACCAGTGACAGCAGCAACAAGAGGTTTGGCCTGTAACAGAGAAAAAGAATATTTTTTTTAGCAAAATAACATCTGATTAATATTTTCTTTCATCTTTACTTTTTATTACAACAAAGGATAAGCTCATGGTGTGATTTGAACACATGTCCCTTTGTCTACAGGAAGCCTGCTTACTATTCTTCTAAAAAATAAACAATCAAGAAACAAAATGAAGAATGCACTTATAGGTTTGACTTGAGCTTCTGAATGTTTATACTTAAGTTGCTGGTATATTTAAATAAACTTCTGGAGATTTGAGTTCAAATCTCACCAAAAGCTTATGATTATTTGCAATCTGCACTATTCCACACTGTTGTAGAATGAGTTGTGGTAAAAAAAAAAAAAAAAGATGAAAGAAAATAAGTCAAAATTAATAATAGTAATAATAATAGTTAACATCGCTTTATCTAAAAATAAAATACCTCAGTCTGAAAACCTTATAATGTAATAAACTAGGTAGTAGGGTTTCAAAAAAAGCATGGAAGAACCACCAGTTTAAAATATTTAAGGAAAAAAATCTTTTCCATACTATAATTCAAATTCATAAAAGAAGTAACTTGTCTTGTTTTATGAGACTGTTTAATGAAAGTTTTAAAGAAAATCTTAAATTTGTTCAGATCAAATTTAATCCCAGTTAATTACAAACAGAATAGAAATTTTATGATTTCAGTCCAGTTTCTATGATAAAAAATTTTAAGTTTAAAATTACAAAAGCCACTTTTGATATCAAAGCAGCAAAAGAAACAAATAACTAAGTGATTGTTAATTCATCAAAATATTTACTAAAGACAAATGGAGACTTGCATAAGTCACTTATCACTCTAAAATCATAGAACATATATATATATATATATATATATATATATATATATATACACACACACACACTTCAGAATGAAATAACCTCTTACCACAAGCACTCTAGCAACAGACATGTGGAGGTGTTTGATGAACATATGAGGTCAAAGTTCAACCTTATTGAAACAAGTTGAGAAAGTTTACTTTTTGAGATGGATTTTAGAAGTACAACAGAAGAGACTAGTTTTGGAGGTTTTAGCGGTTAATTAGAAGCCCCACAATAGGGGATTTAATAGAGACTTTTAAAGGATACAGGGAGTTTCTTCCTTCTTATAAAAGACTGAGATAGATGGCTAAATTTATTAAAACATTAACAAATATGGGAACAAAACTGTAAAAGCCTGTTTGTTGATTTCTTTCAGGGGATGAGATCAAGTGACAACTTTCAAATGACCTGCAATGCTACATTATATATATATATATATATATATATATATACATACACACACACACACACACACACACACACGTCCCAGAAAACAGTCAACATGATCTTTATAATCACTATGCCCAGAACTTTTTCTTTACCAGAGAGTTTGTTTCTGCTCCATGGACTGTCTTTTTGACTCAGGTTCATTGTAGCAAACCAATGTTTAGTCCATTTGTAGACATTTTTGAGTAAAATATTCTTCTCTTTCTTCTGAATGTTTATACTTAAGTTGCTGGTATATTTAAGCAAACTTCTGGAGATTTGAGTTCAAATCTCACCAAAAGCTTATGAATGTGCAACGTATATCATTGCACATTATTTTTTTAAACTTCACATGGTTTGTACTTCTCAGCCTTCAGAAATTTGATGACAAACCTCAGTGTAAGCATGGAGTACTCAGTTTTATTTGCCACCATTTTTGAATAGCCTTAAAACAAATATTTTTGGGAGATCAAAATAATTTTTGCTATAAAGCAATTTCAAACATATGCATATTACCAAAATTGATGGGTAAAAATATTTATTTAATTTTTATATTAGTTATGCAACCTCTCCCATAGTTTAACATGTTACTTATCATGTCTTGCATTATTTGTATGCATACAGTATCACTTATGAATAAGTATAAGTCAACTAATTTTTTATAAGAAAAATTAGTTGACATATACTTATAAATATTTTTCTTATTAAAAATTAGTTGTCTTCTAAACAAAAGATATTTTGTAATTTCTAGTCGGTATCATTTATTATTTAAATTCTATAACCAAAAATCTAACTGTTCCAACAAAAAAATACACATGTACATATATATAAAATTGTATTTTTGATTTTTAACTTCAAAATTTGTTGGAGTTTCATTGAGATAGAAAAAAAAAAGAATCTGATATTGTCTTCAATTTTCAAGGGTTCTATACTGATATAATAATGAAATTATTTTTAAGATATTCACTTACCACAGAAGGTGTAGCAGCTTCCTTTTTGTCTTTGTCAAGCTTTTCAACATTTGCAGTGGGTTCAACTGGATCTTTTTCTAGCACGTTCATAATGGCTTTGTTAATATGTGCTCTCTACAAGCAAAATAAATTATCATTATTCTATTATTTTATTCAATCTGCAGGAATATATTACAAACACGCACACAGATATATAGTCTAGCTATACAGATGACCTAACTTAATGACTTGGCAGTCTTGAGTTCAATCTCTTGGTTAGGTTGTGCATGATACTCTGAGTGGTTATTTACCTCAAGCAGAATGAGAATTTATGCACATGGATTAAATAAAGGATTTCATTTGAAATTACCAGAAGGTTAGCTACTACAGACACTGGAAACCAAAACATTGTGACTATAACAACCATGAAGACACTATTCTTGTAAAATAATTAAGGATTTCAATTATTTTAGTAGTTAATTTTTTTTAGTTAAACTTTTAATTTAAAACCAAATTGAAAAATTTTATTTGTGATCTAGGATTCAAAATTAAAATAGGCATTTATTTTTAGTTAATACATAGGAATGTAAAACATACCTTAAACGTTTGTTTGCGAATTCAGAATGTTGGAATGGAATATAATGGAAGATAAACAATTGTTCAGAATCAGCTTATATTTATAACTTGACAGTTACATGTCACTTTAATTACATACTTAATAATTTTTAGGGATATATATAAGGATAGATTCTAAGATGCGATGAGGGACATGGAGAGAGACAATGAAGACAGTGGTCATGAAAACAATCACGCATGCCCAAACAGCCAATGAGCAGAAAAATAACAACAGTTGTCTGTCTCTCTCTCTTTTGTCCCTTGCCTGTTCACTATCTGTCTCTTCTACTGACACAAGAAACAGTTTAGCAACAAATAAAATTCATACATGCAAAACAAATGAGAGTTTTGTTTAACTTCTTTTTGACAATTAGGTTATGACACTCAAGCTGATAGTTAAGTGGGTATCATTAAAACCTCTAACATAACATGACACTCTAAACAACATCATCATCATCATTATTATTTCATGTTAACTATATTGCTTCTAACTTTTTGATAGACAATTAAAAATCCAAGTAATGTATTTTAAGTCCCAAATCACAAACTAAACATTCTCAATTTGAAATAAAATTATTTCAAAATATACATTCTTGTTTTACAATTTAAAGGAAAGATGGTCACCTACCTGATGTGGCGTGAATAGCTGCACATGATGCAGAAGTGGTTCTCGTAGATCAGGACTTATTTCAAAAACATTACGCAGTTGTGGTGCTGGAAGCTGCAGAAGTACCTGGAAAGATTGTGTCTTTGTTCTTTGGCAACACCTGATGAAACCTTCCCAAACTTTTTTTTGCTTCCACACCTAATAGAAACAAGATTTTTTAAAAGAGATAAACATAAAAACTGTTATGTAAAATTCCATGAAAGCTGTTTTCAATAATAATATATACAAATATTTAAGTGAAGTCAAAATTAAAAATTGCAATTACCAAATTCTCACCCTGGTTTATCTGCAAACTTTACTAATAGAATTGTTAATTCATTCACTAATCAAGTTTGCAGTCAAACTGATGAAAATCAATTTTTATTTCTTATACAATCATTAAGTTGAATCACAGAAGCTCAGGATTTTAATCTACTCTGGATTGTTTTAATTCACAACAGAATTATTTAAAATAAAGATATCACTTTTATAATTATAAAATCAATCCATCTGGACGATTGATTTTAATGACATGTCAACCTATTTTATGCCAAGAGGTAAGGTGTTCGTTATGCATTCATATTTACATTTTCTGTGTAGTTGTTTCTTAAGAGGTTTTTAGCACACAGTTCTATCAAATACAAATAATTTGTTAACATATCTATTTGACCCATAAGGGGAACTCTAAGAGATACTCTTGTGGTCCTATGCTAGTCACAGTGCCCAATGTGGTGTGACTACTAGTCACAGTATTTGTTGTAGCTGTTGTGTTGCTTCCAACTGTTTGCTTTGTCAAGTCCTTCCGTGCCCACACTGTGTTTGAAATATCCACAAAGGGGGGGTTGACATAATTCAGCCGGATCTTCTTCTGACAGTCAGGTAATATGAGTAGCTAGATTGTCTAGCAACTCAAAGAATAGAGAAAACCCGTTGTTAACAAATAACAAAGATGGTTTTTATTGAAACATGTTTGTGAGACAATAAACAATGTTTGCTTTCCAAGCAAAAAGAAGAAATAATATTGAGAGAGGAAGAGTGATGATGAGGTGCAGTTAGTATGACAACTGAAAAATTAAATAAATTCACTGACCTTTAAAATCAAAAACAATTGTCTCACATTTAACTGACTTTTAGGCACAATCAACCAGCTTTTTAGGTCAATTTGAGCCTTGAACAAAAAGATACTTATTTTAAGTATCTTTTTGTTTTTGATATATATATATATATATATATATATATATATATATTAATTTTCATATATTTCATAAATTTTAATTTTTACATATTAATTAAGTATTCAACCGCATGTCATGTCACACTATGAGTAAGAGTGGAACTGGGAGTAATAGCAATGAAGGGGTGACTATACACTCTCCAGATCTCTAGAACTGGAGCCTCATCATTAGATGCAGTTAAGTGTCATACCCTGGACATCCCTTTTTTTAGGGGCATAGGGTGTTACCCCTCTGTAAGAGTATACAATCAGTATACTCTACATTTCACTGACAGGGTGAGTCTTAATAAAGGAAAAATCTCATTGGGAAGTTGCCATAAAAATAAGATGTAACAATATATACATATGGTGTATATCTAAGAATGATTTAAAGTAAAAAATACAACAAAGATTTTATTTTGAGCTCTTAAATAGTTATATAATAGTTGTAGAAAGAATCATCAGGGCTAAACTATTCCAGGATTTTCTTATTGATTAAAAAGCAACATCAGTGTGGTTCTCATTTATTTCTATATGAATTGAGAGGATTTTATTTCATTTTTCACCATGATTTTTTTTTCCTTTTGTGTTTAACTGGAGGTTTTTTTTCTTTTTTCACAAATCTATAATAGATCACTTTACCCTTGCCATAAAAAAATGAGAGAAACTAAAGATAAATACAATTACATTGTTTTATATGTCAAGTTAACAGAAAATTCTATGACATCAAAGGAGTCAAATATACACATGAACAAATTGCTTTTCATCACAGGAAAAGTATTATATATTCCATGAAATAACAATCTCTTTCCTTATATATATATATATATATATATATATATATATATAGGGAGAGAGAAAGAGATATACATTTTCTCCTTTTCTCTGATAAAAAAAAGTTTTGCGCATAAAACATTACAAATGATATTTCTATTCACTACTGATTAGTATCAAGTTTAACTAAAAATTCTTTTTAGTGGATTCTTCTGTTCACATGCATATATATATATATATATATAGATAGATAGATAGATAGCAATATTTTTAAATAAAAAGTGTTCAATATTGATGATAGAACATATGAGGATACTCTATCAACATTATTTTTTAGATTCATATTTTATTTATGCTATTAAAACAAAAAATAAAGTAAAATATTTAAATTCTAATCTATATTTTCCTACTTCAACAGATAAACAATTTAAAAAAACATCTTTAAGATAATTTTTTTTCTAAAAACACAAAGTTTCAAATCCTGAACAATGGCAGTTCTTAAAAGTAAATTTGTATAAAGTGAGAATAAGTTATAAAGCAAAACCCTTCTGTCTATGAGAGCCCAGTCAACTGGGACTGTAGAATACACTGACTGCATCTCTGCAGAGGGGAAAAACCTGGATATGACATTAAACAATCTGATGGTGAGACTTACAAATAGAAGTTTGACATTTAAACCAAGTGCAAACAAATGACTTATGCTAAATTGAACTGTTTGATCAGTCATTCGTTTACTCATGGTTAAATAACCATGAGTAAACGAATGACTGATGTTTAATTGAATTGTTAGTGATACATAGCAATACTTGGAACTATTTAACTTTGTTGACTTATATTTAAAAATCATATATATCAATAAACCGGATGGTTGATATGCTATGAAACCCAACTAAAACAAACCTTCTGCCTATGGCAGGACACAACACAAGAAGAATTTTTAAGCAGAGTATAGCTTTAAATTCAGAGTTTTCTTTCTCTAAGATTGGTTGCAATACTAAAACTAGAGAGCCCACACTGCCAATAGCTAGAGGTAGAGTTCCCAAGTGCATGAAGATTTGAACTTAGTTAGCTGAGTCTAGTTTCTATGATGTCAGACATGCCTCCAAGAATGAATCTTATAAATGCCACTTGAATTTTCAAATATACCTTTTCTTCACTATGATAGGAAGAAGAGAAAAAAAAATGGAGATTTTGGTTTACTTCTTTAAAAAAAAAAAAAAAAAAAAAAAAAAGATGCTATGTAAGCATTAGATTGTCATAAGAGTAAATAATGAAAAAGTCATGGAAAAATATTTTAGAAATATTACTATGATGACTAAAATTAATATTTACCTTCTTGCACTAAAAAAGGAATCTACATTATAATGATCCAATACTACTATAATTCAACAAAGATGGCACATGATTTTTGTTTGCACATCAGCACTAAAATAGCTTAAAATGCTTAAACTCAACCCAATCATCATAATTTAAGATAACTGGTAAATATATGATGCTTTGCATTTTGACAAATTCTATAAATAGGCTCAATATGCATTTGACAGTTATTAAACTTAGTATCATGTCAAAACAGTAAGCTTATATCTATCAAAGGGGGCCTTTAAGTGAGATTTGTTCAAAAAGAAAAGTTTTTATTAAGCAGTAAAACAGAGAAGAAAAAAAAATCTCAAATTATATAAAAATAAATTATGACCACAATTATTTCCTAAATTTTCTTATTTATCAATAAATAAGGAAATTTTGGAAATAAGTCTTTGCATAACTTTGATAATTCTTTGTTTAATTTTGATGAAGGTGAAATAATGAGACTGGTGAATGCTATTGAATCAAAAGTATGATTGATTGTTTTATTGATTTTATCAGCATATCAACACATCTAAGGTTATTTTAAGCAGAGAATTCCTTTCATTGTACGTTCATATTTTTACATTTTTTGTATAGATGTCTTTTTCACACAGTCCTATCAAATATGAATCATTTTTAAACCAATCTATTTAACCCATAAATGGGATCTTAACATGTACTACCCCGATAGTTTTTAATATATGTACTGCCAAGGACAAACCTGGAAAAAACTACAATTGCTTCAGAAACAACAAAAGATACCATGGAGAGATTTTTTAACAGTTGATCTTTTTAATTACAACCAGGAGTTACTACTACTACCACCACAACAAAGAAGCGAGTGGTTAAAAAGTGAACAAAACAGATTTATAAATCCTGGTTGTGGATCAAAGCAGTACAAACTGCTAAAACAAAAAATTAAATCAATTAAAAAAAATAAATAAAAACAGTACAAAATATTTTCAGATCAATCAATATATTTTCATTCAAAGTATTCTGAGAACCTAATTATTCATTATAAACATGAGAAATATTTACCTCAGTCAATGTTCATCTGATCAGTTACCTGAACGCACAATATTCACACAATTATGTTCATACTGACATACATGAACTGTTACCCTACATATTTCATATGTATTACACTCAAGCTTTGATGACTGCTTTCTTTGTTTAGTTGTTTTGTAATCATGAAGGTAAAAATCATTTACTCATATTAAATATTCTAAGAAATAAATATTTTTCATTATTATTATCATTAAGTCACTTGATTACTGCAGGAGTTCCCCAATATTTCCCTGCTTTGTAGTACACAATGTGTTATAAAGTAGGTAGGTACCAACTGCAAAACTTTCTTTGAATTCTCATCTTATGTTTAATCTGCAAACATTTTGAATACTGTTATTAATTCTTTCACTATTTGCAGCTGTAAAGACAATTTCAAATCTGCTTTTTTTTTTTTTCTATTCATTAATAAAGGAATGAAATTTGAATAGATAGAAACTCAGGATTCAATCTATCTTCATCATCTGAGGAATCTATTCAAACAGATGGTGGAAGATGAAAAAACAATTCTGACAAAAGAAGCCTTACAAATTTCTTCACATGTCATTGGACTAAATAAGAACAAATATGTGTAATTTTATTTATGGTTTTAGCTTTTTTCATAAAGTGTCACAAATATGTATTGTGAATTTGTGTCATTAGTGGAAGTTATTTATGTAAATGTGCAAATATTTTGTTTTTGAACAATCTAGTAAACTGTGAATTGAATTACCATGACCAGAAAATCCAGCAAACACTTAAGCATGACATATGGAAACACTGGACATCTGTTTTGACCTTATTAGGTCTCATCAGCAGTGTATACCATGATCTCTACCACTGGAGATCGAACCAGCAACCACAGATTGCAGAGCTGAAACTCTACAACTGACCCAACAGTCCATATCGCACACAAGTGCCGCCAAATTAACTAGTCATGGCAATTACCATGACTAGTCTTTTACATATTAGTGTCTACCCTTACCCAACTCAGTTATTCACAGTTTAGTTTACAATAGGATTGGTTTTCTTGGACATCAAAGTTAATATCATAAAGGGAGACTACTGTATGTATAAAATAGAAAATGTGCAGGCACACATGCACACACACACACACACACACACACACAGAGTAGATGAGCATAATTTAAATAATTACCTGCTTTGTAATGAGCCTTTGCAAAATATTCATAACAAAGCCAATCAGTCTAGGATACATAGATAAAGACTGAAGAACAGTTCTCATCAGCAAAGTAGGAAGCGGGTTTTGTTCCATCAGTTGCTGCATTACTACAGCCAGGACTTCTTGGGTATAAACGTTTTTCTCACTAAAGCAAAGGTTCGTAGCTGAAATACAAATCAATCTTTATAGTTCATACAGAAAAAATCAGTTCATACATTTTTCTAAGATTTTCAAATTTCTAAATTAATGTTAGGATAAAAATGTTAATTTTCATTGGAAAACTGTTTAGCAATCATGATTTTATAGGAAAACTTTAACAACCATGATTTTATAGAAAACTGTTTGTAAGATAAGAAGGAATAATGAGCTTTACCCTTCTATGCTATTCGAATTCTAGTTTTCAAGACTGGTTACCCAAAACTAGAGAGCCCAGCTTGCTCTATTTATCCATGGCTGAGGAGAGAAGGGATAGATTCATGCCTTTATCAAGGCATGAGTCCATCCATTGAACTCATCTTGCCAATTCTATTTGATGATAACTATGACATTATCCATTTAAGTAGACATATACAACTTAGGTTGTATATAAGTCTACTTAAAACAGAATGTGACACTGTATGTGTATATATATATATATATATATATATATTATATATAAAACAAATACATACATACAGGTTTTTACAAAAAAAAGTTATATCATTTCATAATCTGATCAATTCTTGTTCACAAGATCTCAAATTTTAACAGCATATGTAGAAACAATTCAAAATTCTGTTTTATTCTTTTCAGGTGAAATGCCATTCAATAGGAAAAAAGGCATTTAAAAATTGGAATGCTTTAGGACTTTGGTGCTTGTCACTCTATCCTGCTAAAAATTGAGCAAGGCTTTTACAAGTGAAATCGTTCAGACTTTTAAAATATCTTCAGAGCCATAAAGGAGAATTGAAATGACTACAGCATGGTAGAGAATGATCTTAGTGGAATCCTGCAGGTTCAAGTTTGAGAACACTTGCATATGCAGTTTGATTGCAGTGGTTAATATTCATTTTTGATTGACTGATTTTAATGGCATGTCAACCCATCTAGGGTTATTTTAAGTCTAGAGGTTAGGGAATTGTGTACATTGTACATTTATATCTACATTTTTGTGTAGTTGCTTTATTTCATTTTAACAATATGTCAAAATCCTCTGGGATAATTTAATAATTATGTGTTTATGTAATTTCTGGTACAATTTTAATTCATTCAAAGACAAAATGTTATCCATGTCACTATTTTCAAAAAGGTCCTTCATATTGTTCATGTTAAAAAATGTAGTCTAATGAGAGATAAATCTCTGCATTCTATGAGAAAATATTTAATAGAGTAGGGTGTTTGACATGCTATACATTATAGCTGTTTCTCTTGTTTAAATTGTGATATAGTAACTTGTTCCTTTCTGGATTTTCTGAAATCTGGTTTCCATTCTCCTTGTGTGGGTGTGTTTTTTCTCCCCAGGAAGATTTTATTATGTATGTTGTTATTCCAATGTTGCATAAAAGAATGTGTTGATTTTGGGTTTCAATTCAGTGTATAGAATTTTGACTTTGTTGTGGGGGGCATATTTAAAGCCAACTTGGCTGCCAAGTCAGTTTTTCCATCGTCCTTTTTTTTCATAATTGTTATATTAATTTGGATCAAATTAATATGGCAAATATTAAAAACAAACAAATCTTATTTCAATATTTCTTTGGTTTTAATTTTATATACATCCTGAGTAAGGAGAAACATATCCTACTTTAATCCTAGTCATATGTGATAAGGAGTGACATTTGCCAGAATGCACAGATACTACAGTCTAAGCAGAAATAGCAATCTAAATGTAAACAATCCTGTCATAGTGTAATAGGAACCATGGTAGTATTAAATAACATTTGTAACTCATGTATTCACTTTATTATTAACCCTTATCCTACTAATTCAAACTTTGTTCATTTTCCTTTGACCAATCCTATTTTGGACAAAAGTGTCATTTGATTGATATTGAAATGTTACATCCATGATTGCAATTGATCATGCCCACAACATTAAATGTTACAGCTTTTTGACTGCATGTGTCATATCATCATCAAAAATCATAAATTTCCATGGTAGGATATAGTTTAATTAAATTATGTACTTATTTTGTCATTGGAAATTTATATAATAAAATGCTATCTGGCTAAATAAATACAAAAAAAAAGACATAAATATAAAATAAAAATAATATCAAAAATAATCGTTTTTTTTTTTCCCCCAATTTTTAGGCCTGAATATATTTAGACATTTATTTTTAGTTTTGGAAATAACAACAGTCTTCAAATTAAAAAAAAAGTCACATTCTAATTATCTTTACATAAAAGTACCAGTTAAAACTACTTGATAAAAAAAAGAAAAAGATTGATAAAAGGAAAACTTGCTACCATACTTTTTACTGAATCTAGAAAATCAATTTTAAGCAACTTATAATCTTAATTTTACTTTAATCATAAATAAGCCTATTGATAATTTCCTATTCATCAATATTGTAAATACTTGCTCAATACTTACCTTTGATGATGGTCTTCATGTCACACTTTGTTGGATCAATATTATGTAGAGCTATCAATAAATCAGCAGGAGTCAAAGGCAATGTGTAAGAAGCATCACTGTTGGCTAAATGAAATGAAAACAGGTAAATGACAAAAAGAACAGTCAATAGATTTTTGGAGAAAAACAATATTTTTCAGTTTCTTAAACAGATTGCTATCACTGCTTCAACACAATTGATAGAGTTTATCGAGTGCAGACATTAATTGTATAAGTTGGGTTTGATTTTCATTTCTGAAAACTTCATAAGACAATAAGATTCAATTGTCATTGCAAATCAAGAAAAAAATCAATTTTACTTAAGTATGACTTATCTCCCATAATAGTTGTAACATGTATATAAGACTAAAATTTTTATTATATATGAGAGAGAGAGAGAGAGAGAGAGAGAGGTGTGTGTGAGTGTAACCCAGCAAAATTAACATATAGTGAAATTTAGAATAGACTTAAAATGCTCTTTGAGAATAAAGCAATTTCCAGTCCAATTTATAACTAACTGATAATCTGCATCACATAAAAATTCAGATATAATGATCATTAAGTCACACTGACAGTATAGAGTTCCCTTTCTTACCATTCATTGCTCCATGCAGGTCTTCTAGACTACACAGAGCTGATGAAAGTACGGTTGCTGTTTTATGAGGTGTTGCTTCCATATAATGGTAATAACTATGAAATGCTAAATAAAATCATTCCCTCCTTCCTAAATAAAAGTATCAAAGTCATCTTAGACTGCTGTGACAATTAGAACCCAATAGATTAACAGGACACACAGTTTAACATAAAATTCATTTGCTAAATACAACATCTATTATTAGACAGAGGTAATATCATTTTACTAGAATTTTGATATTAATAATTTTCTTTAATATCAGTTCTGCTAAATCTAGGACATAATTCTAACTTCATAATTATAAAACAGAACTGCTTTTCTTTATTGTAGCACTATGAAGTCCCAGATGACTCACCTAGAAGCAGATACTTGAGTTTGAGTTTTGTTTAACGGCATATCAACCCCACAGATACTTGAGGAGTGGTTGGATGTGCCAAGGAGCAAACATTCAGGTAGATACTTTTACATCAGGAGGCACTTGTAGTTGATTTCCTATGATGTTAATGTCATAGGAAATCAACATTGTAATCCAAAGCTTGAATCCTGAATAAGGCTATTTGCATTTTCACATAGTACTAATATCCTTGGAAAAGGTGTGAATCCAACTGTTTTTTCCTCAAGCTATGGGTAAATAGTAGAGCAGTTCAGTTTAGCAGTTTCAATGTCAAAAACAGTTCTATTTCAAACAATTCAGTTTAGCATTACACAGCTTAGTTCTATTTAACCCATAGATAGAACCATATCAGGTCCTACCACTCTGGGCCAGAGTGGACCTGGGAGTGATGGCAATAAAGGAGTACTCCCAAAGCTCCAGTATAACTAGAACCTCACCATCGGATTGTTTAGTGTCATATGCAGAACACTCGTGGAGGGGGGGATCTTACCCCTCTGCAAAGAAGCAGTCAGTGTATTCTACAGCCCTAGCCAACTGGGCAATGTGCAAAGAGAAAAGGCTTTCTTCAAACTCAGTTCACTATATATTCACTGTTATGTTCAATATATATTTCACAGCTGTACTTTTCAGCAAGTCAAAAGTTAGAAGACAATCAGGAGGCATTAAGTCAAGAATCAAGGATGCAGGCTGAGGATTAAATGCAGTCTGTCATTCTATTAGCCAAAAGTGCTGGTAGCAGAGAAAAAGCTGGCCGAGAAAACCCATGTTTCAAAAATACCCCCAAAAAGAGTTAGCATTCAGATCAGCACAAAAGCATATTTTCGTATCTAAGATATCCATTTTTATTCTAGTTTCCACGAATATCAACAAGCCATCTTCTTGTTGAAGAAATCCAATCACAAATCAGTGAGATATAGTTTCACAATATCACTTATTCAAAAGCCATTAAGCTCAAAGTCAAGTGACATTCATAGAATTTACATTTTAATTAATCCTAAATTCTAAACAGAAATACTCAATAATTAGCATTTAATTATCTCTTTAAAAAAATAAACAAAAGGGTGAGCACAAATGCAGACCCCAAATAAAGTTACAAATTAGATAAAAAATAACTCAATTCTTCTAAGAGTATTTTAATACTATTGCATTAACAAGAATCATGTTGCAAGTGCCATTTAGGCTGTTATGGTAAAATACATACAAAAGTTGGACCAGTATAATTATACCATTTTATCACACATTAATTTCAACATGGAGAAGCGTTGTTCTCTGCAACAGATGTAAACTCTTCCTGGGTTTACATCAAAATAATGTAGGCTACATGAAAAACACATCACAGGTTAAAAATCAAACAACACTTTTTGTTTGTTGTATACAGTGATTTCCCAACCAGTCCCAGTAGAGTGACATTGAAATACAGAACACAGTTGTAAACGGTCTCATAGTAAAATCTTTAATATAATGTCTCAGTACAGGAGCGATGATAGCATAATGTCTCAGTACAGGAGCGATGATGGCATAATGTCTCAGTACAGGAGCGATGATAGACCAACTTAATTGACTGCTCTCTTGATTGACTTCTCTTTGGACTCTCCAGGCTCTCTCCTTGAATCTCTGTTTGAAATGTCAAAAACTTAAGCTTATATTGAAACCAGTGTCCAACTGGTTGGCTGGTTATGGTATTTACGCATCCTTAATGTCAATTTCTCATTATCCCAATTTTCTTTAAAATAGTTTTCCAAATTTGGGGAAATGTTTAACCCCTTTTTGATGGTCAGAGGGCTAGATCTACCCTCTCAACTCCAACCTACTTTAATTCGTATCTCTCACCAATACCAGAATTCCCTTATACCTCCCACTCTCTTTATATTCAACCTGGCCCTCATTCTTGAGTGGTCATAACTGTTTTTTGTGACAAATCTGATTTTCCAAACATGTAGGCAAAGGGGAGTTGCCAAAGATTATTTATCAAATATTTCCTTATTAGATCAGTCACCCAGACTTTTCTAATGCAAATAATTTTGTCTTTCTTGATAGTCCCAACCTTATATTTTGTCTCCAAATTTTAGCTGTCCAAATAATATTAAGCAATTAAAATTCTCTTATCAGACCTACTGGGTCATTCTCTTAATGAAAAATTCATTTCCTTCTCTTACAACTTTCATAAACTTCCCAGATAGCCTATCTACTTGCCAAAATCGTCTTTACTTGTTTTTAATGTCTACAAGCATTTTCTTTGTTCAATTAAGTAATTAATTAAGCAATTAAGATTCCCTTATGAGAGAACAACTCTTACCTTTTTCACTTAGTCTGCTTTTTTCACTTGATTAACCCCCAAGTTCCAGTGTCAGAGAGAGAGAGAGAGAGAGAGAGAGAGAGAGATAGTTAACAACCAAGTCTTACAAGTCATTATTAGTGGGTTCAATCTTCACTATATGCACTGTTCTAGAGTAAGCTAATCTTAATAAATAATTGTTTGACTATAGGGAAAGAGAAAGAATACTTACCATGACCACCAAGTAACCGATTGAAAACCTCTTTAACAACAATTGGATTTAATTTAATTAATTTTGGTAGAGCTGCCAAAACTTCTTTCTGTAAAGCAAAAAATAATTAAATGATTTAACAAATTGTTAAGATATGTGATTTGTGAGTAAATTCGTAATGTTTTGTAATAAAATTATTTCACAAATAATTTTAATCAAAAAGGATTCTTAAGTGAATAAGACATTATTGGATAGTGAAGATTATTATGTGATGACATTTATCAGTCTCACAAGACCCAGGATCTGAGAAAGGTTGTATGGAAGACAAGGTTGTCTATGCAGCTTGTCTATTCATGACATTGATATTGTTCAAGAGAATGTCACTAGTGTCATCACACAAATTGCCAGAATGAAGCTAAATACAACATTTGACTGTTTTAAGGACTCTAGCTCCATGGCTGGAGGTAAAAAAGATGGATTCATGCTTTCCTGAGAGTGTTAACATCAAATGAAACAAAAATAGCCATGTATTGCCAAAACAGTGTGCCCTACTATTTTACCCATAGCTGGACGAAGAAGTGATAGATGCATGTCTTCCTAAAAATGTTAGCAAGAAGATCAATTCAGATTTCCTTCTAAACCATTATCCAACCAATGCTAGAGAAATCAGTCAGCCCTACTATTTACCCATTATTGACAGTGGAAATGATAGAAGCATTGGTACAATGTGAAATGCAAAGAACTTCATACAAAATTTGAATTCATTCCATTTTCCATTGAGAATAACCATTATACCACATATGCCTCCAAGATAACATAACAGACTATAATAAATAAATCTATTACAAAAAAAACTATTCTACAGTTGTTAATATGTTATTACTCTTTGTTATATTTTCCATGCATTTGCAAATATATCCACAAAGAACAATAGATGGTAAAATAGTCTTATTACAATTCAAGATATGTATATTTTTTTCTTTAACATTAGTCTAATCTGCTTCCAGTTCAGCAATGGTTAGCAAGCTAATTTCAGTGTAGTGAGTTCAATTCAAACTAGTTAGAAATCAATAATTGTGGTCTTGTGTCAGACTAGACTAAGCTAAGTAAATAAAAGCAATCTAATCTCACTGATTATTGTTAATGTAGACAACCAACTTTGCACTGGGATTAAAGTGTGGTATTTGTTCATTTTCCATTGTGTTTTTGTCTTCAAGGCAGGATATAGCAAGCTTAGTTATATTACAAATCCACAAGTATAGTACATCCAATATAAACCAAACTCATTGCTAAATGTCTACAAGCCCTGTTCATTAACCATTATACCACATTAGGCATCAAGGAAGCATAATTGTAAGAAATGGAATTAGTAATAAGAGTTTAAATCCTGGACGAGACTGCTTGCATTTTACTTTGTGTTCCTGAGAAAGGCATGAATCTATTTGTTTTCCTCAAGCTTGGGGTAAGTAGTAGGGCAGGCAATCAAGTCTAGAAGAAAAACTTTGAATTCAAATTGGCTTTACATCACTAAAAAATGACCTTGTGTCACATCTTATATGTGGTGGAAGTGTTGGGTAAATAACATACCACATAAGTTTCATAAGGTTTAATGGCATATCAACCATTGTAGGTTATTTAATGCCAAATCCTGTTTATTAGATATATATGTTTTATAAAAACATTTTTAAAAAAGCCTGAGCTTATTATTAAATTAACTGTGTACAAGTATTGCTATGCATCACTAACAATTAAATTAGACATCAGTCATTTGTTTACACACAATTAAATGATCAAACAGTTCTATTTCTAACAATTCAATTTAACATAATTCATTTGTATGTACACAATTTAAATGTCAAACAGCTCTATTTGACCTATAGATAGGACTCTATCAGGTGTTACCACTTCAGGTCAGAGTGGACCTGGGAAAAATGGCAATGAAGGGGTATTCCACATTCCCCAAATCTCCAAGACCTCACCATCAGATTATTTAGTCTCATATCTAGGACACTTGTTTGGGTGGTGGGATCTTACTCCTCTGCAGGGATAGCCCCAGTCGACTGGGCTTCATACCACATAATCTATCAATGTATTTTATAACTTGATTCAAAGAATCTGAAACAATTTAGATCATAATAATTGCAAGAGGATTCATTTTAATTGAGAAATTAAATTATCTACAATTTACAAACAGATTCTATTTTTGTTTAAAAAGAGTAAAAATAGGTTCTTGAAACCTCTAGCAGGAAGAGGAAGTTTGTCCGTCTTTGTAAAGAGAAAGCACTTATAATAGAGACAAGAGCATTCAATTTTTAGGTACACATAAAATAGTTACCTTTTGTAACCCAGTTAGAACAGGAATCAAAAACCGAACATCTGGAACTCTCTTGTGATAAAGGTCACGAACTCGCTCAACAAGTTCTGGAGAAGGTGCAGCTGAAATAATCACAAAACAAAAAATAATTGTAATAAAATTACATCCAAGAGTACCAACTAACAAAAAGGATATATTCAGAATATATTTTTTTAGCAAGTGTGTTACACAATAGGCATTCCATTTATGTAGATGCTGCCATTTTTAAGCCAGTATGTCCAATTGAAACTAGATAAAACAATCTGATCAAGCTGAGTATAAATAACCTGTTAATCCAGATGTAGAGGTTCCCAAGCAGATGCACATGTACCCGAAAAGTGATATTTGGCCATCAAAGCAATTTGATCATGAACATCCACTGTCACTTTTTCACAGGTGAATGAATATATTCACAATATATCTTACTGGTATTTCTGTTATATGACAGACATTCTACTCGTGGAGAAGCTATTGTATTTGCTAACCTCAGAAAGGCCTGACCCCAGGCTGTGAAGGAGAGGAGGAACTGCTTGTTCTTCACCTTCAAATAAGAAGCTATGCAACCAATGGACAATGAACAGATCAGAGCCATTTGTTAACAGACTAATTGATTCATTGATTTTAACCACATGTCAACCCATCTGGGCTTATTTTATGACTAGAGGTTTGCATATGTTTATATTTACATTTTTTGTGTTGTTTCTTAAGGGCTTTTTTGCACATGGTTTTGATTAGTATTAGATAGGAATATCTGATTTCATATATCAGGTATTCCTATCTAATACTAATAGATCTACTTGACTCATAGATGGGATCCTAACAGGTTTTATCAATTTGGGTCAGAATGGAACTTGGAATAATTGCGATGAAGGAGTACTTCACACTACCCAGATCTTCAAGTTTCACCATCACATACAGTTGTGTCATACCCAGGACACACCCCTTAGAGAGAATTGCAGGGATACAATTAACATATTCTAAGTCCCACTGACAGAGTAGCAGACTGATTGAAAACATTAAAACAATGAGAATATAATGAAAATGAATTTCTGGTTCATCGTTACTGAAAGGTAAAGAAACATTCTTTTTTTTTTCAAATAAGAAAGTACCTTTTTTCTTTCTTTTTTTAAGGAATTGACAAAAACTGACAAAGACATGCATTCTTATAATTATTGAGACCCAATAGTTTGAACGGTGAACTAAGTAACTAATCCTAAAAGCAGAATAGAAATAATCACAAGAGAGACAATTCCACAAGGGTCTCCACCATTCCATTAAAACCTTTTGTTATATCATCAATTATAAAATGAAAAACAAAATTATCAATATAGTCTTACTTTTATCTGTGAGAATATGAATGACTCTGGTAACAAGAGTTTCAGCCCCTTTTGGACAATTTTCAACCAGTAATAAAAGTTCAGGTGATTCCATTCCCATACCACGTACCTGTATGAAAGAATAGAAAATTTTAGATTATTGTCTTGAGAATATGCCAGAAACTATTTATTCTGAAATATCAATTATTCACAACCATAAATCACTTGATTCATTAAAACAATCTGGCACAAAATACATTCAAACTCCACTGCAGGACACAGACATTCCATCATTCCATTAAAAGAAAGGTAAGGTGAAAGTTTCAAGACTTCTTTTATTTGTACTTTCTAAATTTGGTTGCCATCTCCTTCAAAGTAATCATCTTCTTCAGCAATATATTGCTCTTAGTGCTTCATTTGTGTAATGTAGTTATCACCACCTTCCACCAACAATAATGATGATACCTAGCTATGTGATTGACAGCAAAAAGTCTATCATGAGAAGTCTTGTTGTTGGTACAAGAGGCAGTCAGACAAGAGACTAGGGGATTTTTGAACGGAGGCAATCAATTACCTGGAGAGTCACAAGTCATGATCTAAATTTCAGGACTAAGCAAAACTGCTCCCTCTACTCATTGGGGTTTGGCTAAGAATTATGAAAAAATGAATCTTTCTTGATTGAATTGGGGGGGGGGAAAAGAAAAAAAATCACTTCACATCCTCTAGTTTATATGACTGGTAAAAAAAAAAGAGGCAGTAATATCAGCAATAAAGTGGGATTTTTTTTATCTGACTTTTCCTTTCTGATAAGAACCTTATCTCTTTTTGTCTCATTTTTTTCTCTTCAAGACAACTGCAATACTGCACTTGGAATGCTCTCCATAAATAAATCATCAAATATTGTATACAACTCATGCAAGATTTCCTCCATTGTGTCAAAACAGTGACCTTTTAGTATGGGGAAAAGGAAGATATTGCAAGGAGACAAATTCAGCAAGTCAGGTGAGTATAGAACAATGACCTAACAGGAGCAACACAATGTCATGTTGGGATTTCCAATTCGGCATTAACAGCCTGACTTTGGGGAATAGATATTATTCGTTGGGGACTGCCTTGACTTCTCATCAGTCAATGAGGTTTTACTACTCCTGAAGCTCAAATGTCACTCAGAAAACCTTGTTCAGCTCATTGCTTCATTGGCATAGAGCTACTTCAACATTTCAAGGGGGACTGTAACCAATTTTCAGATTGATTTTAATGGCATGTCAACTCGTCTTGAGTTAATTCTATGCCTAGAGGTTAGGGAATTGCATTAATTGTAAATCAATATTTACATTTTTTGTGTAGTTGGGTTTTTTTTTGCACATAGTAATGTGATATCAAGTATTCCTACTTTGAACAGATCTATTTGACTCATAGATGGAACTCTAACAGATACTACCATTGAATGGACAGGAGAGTAATGACAATGAAAGTGTACTCCTCATTCCCTTGATCTCCAGAACTGGAGCCTCACTATCATACACAGGACACCCCTTTTTTGGGGGGGGAGTGGGGAGATTACCCATCGCCAGGGTCAGTCTACTATAAGCCACACCAACAGGGAGGCTAATTTTCTGAGTTTGCCCTCTGTATGCTGACTCATGATGTTCACTGCTCACTTTCTACTGCACACATCTTAGTTTGTTCTGGAACTTTTCGATATCATGCTTTAAGCCTTTTATTAATAGTATCTGATGGGACCGGCTCGACCCCAAAATAGAGGTTGACACTTTATACTAAAATAGTGATGATTATCTCCCTTGTTTGCCAAAAAACAATTTCTACTAGATGACAACAGTAGTGTTGCCACAACAGAACCCTATATATAAAAAAAAAAAAAAGGAACAAAAATCTCATTTTCTTTCTTCCCAGAATAGCCTAGACATAAGGGCCCCTGCAGAACATCTGCCTTCAATGAACATTGTGGTTCATTGAATGCAACACTACAAAATATGTGTACTTTCAAACATACAAGTATGTCTAATAATTCTACACAAACAGTAACTTAAAGGAAATCTCAAATATTTAAATCTCTCACAAACTTTCACAACCCTTAGAAACTTTACACACACAATAGGACTTTTCTACAAATACACCTTCATTTTCTTTTTGTATTTCATGTTTTATGGATTCTCTTATCTATTTAGTTTTGCTCCAGTAATAAAATTTGTTGAGTTGTACATAATTGTTTTTATATTCATTCTTTGGAGAAAAATACATTTCTCCAACTATACATTACTCTACAAAAGCACTTATTCCAAAATAGTGGATAATACAGGTTCAAAGAGTTAACATTTTACTGTCCTTTGTTTAGCAGATTAATTCTTACAGGCATATTTCTAAGGAATTCTATTAATGTAATCTTGACAAATGCATAAAAGAAAATAATCAAAAGGCTGTTTTATGAAAAATATATAAATGAGTATTCAAAAATTCTTTTGATTTGGTATGAAGCTGTATAGTCATACTTTCTTTTAAATGTCCTTCACATCTTCAAATTTTAAAAAATTAATGTTATCAACTTAATCAATACAATAAGTTTACTGTCACATGACACATGGATGTCGTCAAAAGTTGCAATTGCCTCTCATCCATGTATGTCCTTTTCATGTTCACATAGTTATTATAAGACAAAATTGCAACACAAATGAAACATTAAGTTTTTACAAGAAAATAGACTTACAACATACACTAAGGCTCCTGCCATAACCAGTTATATAAACAAACTGAAAACTTACCCAACACTTAGGATTTTTAAGTTAACATAAAACTATTTTGTGAAAACTGGAAAGAAAGTGACTATGCAATAGGATTTAAAAAAAAAAAAAAAAAAAAACAGGACCAGTTTAAAAGCAAATGAACCTGTCTCTATGTTAACAGACATCAAGCATCTCAAACTGGTGACCAGTAAAATACTTATCTTTAATACTTTAAAAGGGCAAACATGACCTGAAGAATCTCAACTGACTATTAAGTTATTTAACCTCATGGCAAGGTAAACATTCATGTACCCCACCTGCTTTTTGGTGACTCGATTGTACTACAAATATCAAACATAACACTACTTTTTTGAAATCTTGACTTTCTGAGGATCGAAAAGAAGTTTCTGGTGAGGAAACTTAGTTAGACACTTGCTTTATACAGTTTAACAAAAATATACATGATTTATTCTTTGATTTTAACAGCATGTCAAACTATCCTGAGTTATTTTATACCAAGAGGTTAGAGAATTACATTCATTGTACATTAACATTTTTTATGCAGGTTGGTTGGTTGGGTTTTATGGCATGCCAACCCATCAGGTTATTTTATTTATCATTTTTATTTGGTATAATTTTTATGCGCATAGTTATTTGAACGCTATAAACAAATACCAACGACATCAAAATAAAATGATATGCAGTCTTGAATTGTCTGCTGAAGTCAGCATTTGATTTTTTTATATAATTAATTTGTAGGTCTATGAGCCTACAGCCTTGATAGAAGGCCAATTCTTTTCAGGAATTCTATTATGTTTTTAGGATTTATTTTCTCAAATAATTCCTTCATACTATTAACTTTATAAAAAATTTTTCGGATGCGAGATAGGTTTGTACATTCTATTAAAATATGCCTAATTGTGTAATGGTTTCCGCATGGACACTTAGGAGGAGGTTCTTCTTTTAGAATAAAGTCGTGCGATAATCTAGTGTGGCCTATACGTAGTCGAGAAAGAATGGTTTCTTCTCTTCTAGTATTATTAGCTTCATGTTTTCTTTCTTTCAGAAGAGGCTCTATTTGGCGGAGCTTGTTTTGGGCATTTAGATCCCACAATTGTTACCATCTTTTTGTGATTATTTGTTTGATTTTATGTTTCAAGTCTGTGTATGGTAGTTTAGAGGTTTTGTCAGGAGGTATGTTAATTGCAGCTTTAGCCAATGAATCAGCTTTATCATTTCTCTGGATTCCCATATGGCCTGGAATCCAGCAGAATATGATTTTTTTGCTCTGTCTTAGGGCGTGGAGTTTGTTTAATAGGTTGACGATTAGAGGGTTATCGAGTTTTTGGTTTTTTAGAGTGTAGAACTGATATGGAGTCTGAGTAGATAATGAATTTCTTAGCTTTGTTATTTGAAATGATTTTAAGTGCCAAATTTATTGCACAGATTTCAGCTGTAAATATGGAAGCTTCTTTAGGAAGGGATTGTTTCATAGTTTTATTGTTTAGAACTGCTCCACACCCGGTTCCATAGTTGTCCTTGGAGCCGTCTGTGTAGATGTGTAGATAATTAGGAAGGCTGTCTTGGATGTTATGGAGTTTTTCTTGGTATATTAAGGGGTGTGTTTTCTTTTTTGAGAGTTTGTTTAAGTCTAGTATTACCTCTGACTTTTCAAGTAGCCAGGGAGGGGAATTTAGCAGTACTGTATCATGAATATTTTTAATAGAGATATTTGCATTTTCCAGAATGGGTTTCATGCGGAGGCCAAAGGTTTTTATGGCCTTTTCCTTTTCGTTAAATAGGGTTTGGTGTTTGGAGTTAAAAATGCAGTCATGAGCCGGATTGGTTGGTAGTGACTTGATTTTGCTGTAATATTGTAAACCTAACTTTGTGAATCTGAGTTTTAGAGGTGGTTTGTACGCTTTGGAGTAAAGGCTCTCCACTGGGGATGTACGGAAAGCCCCCAAGAGGAGTCTTAATCCTTCATGGTGAACAGTATTTAATGTTTTCAGATAGGACTTTCTGGCTGCTCCACATACGTAGCAGCCATAGTCGATTTTTGAGCAGATTAATGTTCTATATAATTTTAGTAATGTTTGAAAATCTGCACCCCTGTCTGTATGAGCTATTATCCGGAGTAGTTTCAGTGTTTTATTACATTTATCTTTTATATATTGTATGTGGGGAATGAAAGAGAGTTTTCGGTCAAAAATAATACCGAGGAACTTGTATTGACTGACGACCGGAATTTCCGAATCGTCCAACTTCAATGTAGGGTCGTTGTGCATTTTTCTCAACTGGCAAAAATGCACGCACTGAGTTTTTGTTTTGGAGATCTTAAATCCATTTATGGTTGCCCATTTATTAATTTTGTTGATACTCTGTTGCAGTTGACACTCTGCTGTCCGTATATATTTGGATTTCGATGTGATGCAGAAGTCATCTACATATAAATAGCTATCAACTCCAGGGTTTAGGCAATTGGTAATGCTATTAATTTTTATGTTGAAGAGGTTTACTGATAATATACTCCCCTGGGGAACCCCTTCTTCTTGCTGTTGAATATCAGACAATGTTGTTCCAATTCGAACTTGAAATTTCCTATCTGTGAGAAAAGCTTTTATAAAGTTTGGGAGTCTACCTCTCAAACCCATATTATGCAGGTCTTTCATAATACCATATCTACAAGTGGTTTCATACGCTTTCTCTAGATCAAAAAATACTGCGATGAGGTGTTGTCTTTGGATGTTTGCCTCTCTAATGGAGGTTTCCAACCTGACCACATGATCCATCGTAGATCTTTGGCTTCTAAAGCCACATTGAGAGTTAATATAAAGGTTGTTGGATTCAATGAACCAAACTAATCTTTTATTGACCATACGTTCCATGGTTTTGCAGAGACAGCTTGTTAGTTCTATTGGTCGATAATTAGACGGATAGAGGCTATTTTTTCCTGGTTTAGGTACAGGGATTATGGTAGCAACTCTCCATGAGTCTGGAAATTTACTACTTTCCCAGATCTCATTTAGAGCAGCTAATAAGCAGTCAAGAGACCTTCGGGGTAATTGTTTGAGAAATTCAGAGTGAATTTCATCTGGGCCGACTGTTGTGTTGTTTGATTTTTGGACGGCTTCTTTTAGCTCTGCCAATGTGAAGCATCCGTTATAATTTTCAGCATTGTTAGACTTAAAACTTAATTTTGGATTTTCTGTTTTATGTTTGTTATTGGAGGAGGAATTAGCTGAGAAGGTTTCAGCCAGTGCATCGGCAATGTCTTTTATATTTGTGACTTCTGATTTATTTTTAATAAGGTTTTTCAGAGGTGTAGTTTGTATTTTCCCTGAAATCTTTCGTATCATCTTCCAGACTGTGTTAGTTTTGTTTGAGGAATTGAGTTTGTTGACATAATTTTGCCAACTGATTTTTTCTTGTTTGTTTTATAATTTTCCGTGCTTTTACTCAGAGCAGTTTGAAGGTGTTTAAGTTAATCGTGGAGGGTTCTTTGTTGAATTTGCGAAGAGCAGCATTTCGTTGTTGAATTACTACCCTGCATTCATCATTAAACCAGGGTGTGTTGCGTTTATTTGTGGGTGAGGTTTTTGGAATGGTTTTAATAGCTATTTCTATTAATGTTTCAGTGAAATGATCTATTATGCATGTATTATTTGGGTTCTGGACAAGTTCTCTATCACAAAGTTTTAAAATCAATCCAGTTGGCCTTATTAGTTTTCCAACGGGAAGGTCTGTTGTTGACATGACTAGGTTGAAGAATATCTATTATGATAGGGAAATGGTCACTGCCACAAAGATCGTTATGGACTTTCCATGTGTAGTCCATGTAGCTTGAAGGATCAGTTAGAGTGAGGTCAATAACCGAGTAGGAGCCGGTAAATGAATTGAAATATGTTGGAGATTTATTATTTAATGTGCATAGATTGTTGCTATTAATTACGTTTTCCAGATCCTTGCCCTTTTTGTTAGTTTGCAGGCATCCCCATACAGTATTGTGACTGTTAAAGTCACCTAACAATATGTGGGGTTTCAGAATCTGTTCTATTAACTTGTTTATAATTTAGATTCATTTATAGGATCATGTGGTGGGATGTAAATGGAGCAAATGTTTATTGATTTGTGTAGAGTTACTTTGACAGCAATCACCTGGAGATCACTGTCAATGCTGATTTGGTTCTGCGGTACATCTTTCCTAACAAGGATGGAGACACCCCCAGAAGCCCTGAGTCCATCCTTGTGTAGGTGATTGTAAGCCTGATAGTTGTTGATGTTTATCTGGTTATTTTCTTTAATAAATGTTTCTTGGAGGCATACTACTTTGGGATTGTATTTTTCCAGAAGTAGTTGGAGTTCTTCATAATTCGCTCTAATTCCTCTGCAGTTCCATTGTATGATTGAGTTAGGCATATTTGATTAGAATGTACTATGGAGGTTTTTTAAAGGTTTTCTTTTTGTTCTTTTCCTTTACAGGGGTAGCCTCTTCAGTTTCCATTTTCTCTAGTATTTGATACTTATTTTTAGTCTCTGTAGGGCTCGTTGGTTCTATTGCTTGGTCTGATATTTTTCCAGTAGGAAGTGAACTGGCCTGAGCGAGGTTATTCCCCTTTGTGGAGTTCTCCCTAGCTTCCCTCTCTTTGTTCAATTCGAATGCTGGTGGGCGGATTGGAGATCTTTGCTTCTTTTTAATATTATTTTGCATGGCCTTAGGAGATTCCGGCCTGTTTTGCTTCTTAATAGGAGTGTGCAATTTTGGAGAGGGTTGGTGAGATGCCGGTACCGTTGCCCCCTCATCCCTAGTATCCTCTCCTGTGAAGGTCTGTATATTAGTGGAGATTTTTCCCTGCATAGTTGAAACTTTATAAGGTTTATTTCCAATCGAGGTTTTTATCTCATTAATAAAGCTTCCCCAATCACTCGGATTAAGCTGAATTAATTTTTTCACCATTTCCTCATATTTTATTTCATTTTTTCCTTGTTGGACTGCTTGGGAGTAGGTATAGGTGTTAGATCCTACTACCCTTTTCCGTGCTTCATGGTAAGGAATATTGTTCTTATATTTTACTGCGAGGATCTCTTTTTCTCTCCTCCAAATATCCCAAGATCTTGCATAGACCGGATGGTCACCACCACAATTCGTACATTTATAGGGAAATTCACATTCATTCATGTGGTGGCCGGGATCTCTTTGGCCACATTTCCCACACACTTCCCGTCCTCTACATGAGTCCTCATGGTGTCCATATTTTTGACACCTATAGCATCTCAATGGGTTAGGAAAAAATTTCTCTACCTTCTCCATAGAGTAGCCAACCTTTATTTTTTCTGGGATTCTTGGTGTATTGAATGTCATAATATAGGTGTTTGTTTCTACTGTTTTACCCTCTTTTTTAATAGAAACTCTTTTGACATCAATCACATCTTGTCTTTTTAACTCCTTTTTTATTTCTTCCAAAGTACATAATGACAGTTCTTTACTCCTCACCACCCCCTTACTTGTGTTCAGGGATTTGTGAGGGTACGTTTTGACTGCAATATTGTTGAACATTGTCATTTTCAACAGAAAGTCCGCATGTTTTCTTTTCTCCACCTCAACGAGTAATGTATCATTTTTTAATTTTTTTACTGATTTTGGTGTTATATTACTCGATATGACTTTTTTGATTATGAATGGTGAGAGACTAGTTATTGGCGAGCTTTTGGATTCTATAGAAATGAATCTCGGGAAGGGAGATTCTACTTCATCTTCTGAATCAGTTTCTCTCAAATTTCTTTTAAGTTTTTTATTTGCACCAATTGCTTGGGGTTTTTGTGTTGAAAAATCCATATATTTATTGTTTGAGTTTCATTGACTATGCTCCCCACCCACCACGGAGCCCCATTCGGGGATATGCCTAGGGGAAAACCCATTCGCCTAGGAATACCAGGGCTACATAATCAGTATATTCATGCTGATGATGGACAATTTTATTAAGTTCCTGGGTTTTGGTTCCCAAGATGACTACTTACCCAGGGACAGAAAGGTTATAGGTCTTTCTTCAGCATGATTGACCCTACAGCCATCGCCCTCATTCAGATTTTAAAGTAATCTGATAGAGGGCTGACATGACCAGCCGATTGATCGGATTGGGCCCCTCCGACCTCCCATCTAGCCCAAGTAAGGGCCAAAGTGGAGTGTTACAAGTCACGGACCGCTCAGCCACCAGGATCCCGTCCTCACGCATCACGGGTCGCCACCCACGGCCTACAGGTAGCCCCATTGGGGGGGGTCTTACCCCTCTACAGAGGTGCAGTCGGTGTATTCTACAGCCCCAGCTGACAAGGCGATTTTATGCAGGTGTTTAAGAAATCAAATACAAATAATTTTTTAACAGATCTATTTGACCCATACATGAGACTCTAACAGGTACTACCACTCCAAGTCAGAGTGGATCTGGGAGTAACAGCAATGAAGAAGAACTCCACATTCCAAGAACCTCCAGAACTAGGTATGAGATACTAAACTGCATCTGATGATGAGGCTCTGAGGAAAGTGGTGTACAATTTGAAAAAAACTTTTGTGTTTTCTAAGCCCCATTGACAGAGCAGTAAAAAGATAAAGGTTTGGTTTGGTTTCATATGAGCATTTGTGGGTTATTTAATGCCAAAGCCAACCTTATAGAAGAATAGTAGTGGTACTATTTAACCCATAGTTAAGAGGATAAGGGGGTTCATACCTTTCCCAAGGATAAAAAAACAAAGATTCAGGTTGGTTCATTGTGTTTTGTGGCTTATTTAATGCCAGATCCTGTTTATACAAATATATATTATATATATGATTCTTTAGCAAACAGCTTGTTGAAAACATTTACTGCTATTTAATACTAATAATTCTATTTGAATAGATCAGACCCTAATATGTACAACCACTCGAAGTCAGAGTGAAACTAGGAGTAATGGCAATGAAGGGATACTTCACATTCCCCTAAACTCCAAGATTAGTCTCACCTTTAGCGTTATACCCAGGACATTCGTTGGAGGGTCTTACCACTCTGCAAAAGTACAGTTGGCATATTCTATTGCCCCAGCCAACAGGGCAAAAAAAGATTCAGTTTAGCTAACCTGACAAACACACAGTATAGATCCATTTTAGCATTATACATTCATTATAAATCAAACCTCTAACTAAAAACTTTTTAAAATGGGAAAATTTCAAAAAATAACATACTAAAATCATGCTCAAGATTGATTTATTCATTTTAATGGCATGTCAACCTGTCTAGGCCTATTTTATACCTTGAAGTTAGGAAATTACATTCATTGTACATTCATATTTACATTTTTGTGTGGTTATTTTTAAGGTTTTTTCCATATGCTCCAAACAAATAGAAATAATTTTTAAAAAGATCTACTTGACCCAAAGACAGAACCCTAACAGGTACTACAACCTGTTCAGGAGTCCTATAGTAAACTAAGAAAATTTAGTGGACATACTTCTAGCTATCATTGAGTTATGTAATAATAGAGGAATAAAATAAAAGACATTTAGTTAGATATACAAAGAGGCAATAAAACATTTTAGAGATATAAAATGGGATCAACTTAATAAATACATTTTAAAGTCAGAAAAGCAAGCACACTCACTGGGTTTTCCAATACACGTAGAATAGTTCTTTTGATATCTGCTGATGTTGCAGTATAAACTGTAGCCAACCTAAAAATAAAATAAAATAAAATTACAGCAACAAAGAAATTTTAAATAAAAGTTTTAGAGACATTATATATATATATACATATATATATATATATATATATAAACTAGAATGTGTCAAAAGTTTTAATATTTTGCTATATGCAAGTTTGCAGCATGTATATCATGTGACTGAAGTAGTTCAAGCCATGAAAGGTACATTCTGTTATTGGTAGTATAGTGGTAGTTGGCGTGCTAATACATTGCGATGAATATACAATTTGAGATTTTATGCCCCATTTATTCGGCCTTATGCCATTCAGGTTGCAAAACCTCTAGGTCAGGCTGGGTTAAAACTGGATTCCAAGGCTGTGCTCCAATCTATAGAGGCAAATCCAGCGAGTAGCACTTAAGGAGTATCAGGCAGTTTCAGTATCTCACAGGTCAGTGTAGTTAATCACCTTCACAACCTCAACAAAAGCACTGAACCTGCTAAATTGTGCCTCATGTTACCAAAATATTGCAAAACTTTTGACTGTCTTGTGATGTCAGTTTTTGATAAAGAACTTCGTTTTAATGCCAAGAAAACTGCATCAAACAGCTCTGAACTGTTTTAGGATATAAAGTGAAAATGAATAAAACTGACATAATCTCTTTCACAATTTCCATCATTAAAAGAAATTTTATTCCAGCATTTGTTTCCCCCATAAATTTTTAAGTATATTTTTCAAATCTGATTTTTTTTACCTAATCTAATCAGTAAATTCAACATCACAATTATGCTTAAACAGAAGGTTCCCTTTCCATTAGAGATTAATTTTTTTAACTTGAGAAATTATGTACAAGGGAGTGATGAAAAGTTCTCTTCCTAACCAAAAAGAAAATGACTTTATTTTTTTTGAAAAGGTTAAAGAAACTTGAGAAATAATGTACTAAGTGTGTTGAACCATCGGACAAATATGTCAATGAGCATGTCATGTCATACAAACTGTATCCCACAGTACTTTCTGGATGACATGGGCACCTCTGATGGTGCAATGGTTAGTAAGTTAGAGTAGCAAACCTACACATGAGTTCAATTCTCATTTGGTGCCCCATTCACATGGCCTTGCAAAATCTCCGTAAATTACAACTTTCTGGAAGATATAGGCACCTCGGGTAGTGTAATGTTTAGTAAGCTAAACTAACAAACCTTCACAAGTGAGTTCGAGTCTCATTAGGTGCCCTATTTATTCGGCCATGTGCCACATTGAAGCAAAATTTTATAGTATAGCCTTATGATGAACCATTTCAGAGTCTGCTCATACTGCCCATTTCACAAAAAATTGCCCATTCCTTTTCTAGGTTATTCTTGGTTGGGTTAAGAACATTTCTGTACCCTCCTATATGAATGAAAATAAAAGGAGAGGGAATATCTAATTAAAACTAGTAACCCAAGATAGGGTTTATTAAAGAAATACATTTCATTCATTCTAAGAATTACAAATAAGATGTGTTCAAAAAGTATTAAGACTGAAGCTATAGATAGAAATGAACAATTAACTAAACATTAATTTTCTTCAAAATAGTCCCCTTGGCTTTCATCACATTTATTCCAGTGAGTTTTCCACTGGTTCAAGCACCTCTAAAATTTCTTGCTGGGAAGCTTTGCCTCAAATCTTAAAAAAATGTATGTTATTGATCCAACCAATTTAACATGTTTATGGTCACATGTCATGTGTGTGTCTTGTATTTTTTGTATTGCTCTTAATACACATGTACATCCATTCCATGATTTTATTTAAGACAATACAAATAATTACAGCTAAGCACTTAATGTCTAAGGTTGTGTATTTTGAGAGAGTTTTTTTGCTCGATGGTTTTTGATTGAAACTAACAGACTATTTTTACCACAGCAATACTAAATTGTTTCCAGTTAAAAGGATATACCCATAAAATTCAGAAAATAATTTTTTTATTAATATTCTTCTTCGTATTATGATATTAGTATTACTTACCAGCTCATTGGCCTAGTTGGTAGAAAGTTTGCCAATGGTCCGGGAAACCCGAGTTCAATCCCAGGTCACATCATACCAAAGACTTTAAAAATGGTACTTGATACCTTCTTGCTCAACCCTCAGCAATATAATGTACGGATCAAGGGTAAAGTGGAGCAATCCAGGGAAATCCTCCCCTACACCTCGGTGTAGTAGCTATTGAAAAGGGAGCCTTCTGGTCACCCTCGACTACAGTGGCCAACTTACTATTATTTTTACCTTGGATTGTCGAGTTGTTTTGATTAAGAAAAAAAAGACACACGCATCAAATAGAAACATCAAGAAAAATGCCAAGAAAATCAACATTCACTTTTACTTGAACACTGACAAATTCAAGTATTCCAGTGGGAAAAACTTGACTATTTCAGTCATTAGACAAGCAAATTATTGGTATTTATCTATAGATGCTATTTTCTATGTCTGTGTAATATTCATACGTAGGCATGACATTTATCATCCCAGGAAGTGGACTCTGCTATCAGTGTTCAAACCTGAATGAGGCTGTTTGCTTTTCACATAGTGCTAACACCCTGGAGAAAGGTCAATCCAACTATTCTCCTTATGAGCAGACTAGACTCTCAAATCATGGTATGGCAACCTATCTAGGAGAAGGAAAACTAAATTCAAACCAGTTGTAGACCTGCAGAGGGATGGGCTTCATCAGGCCAAGACATGCTACATGAGTAGTGCCCCTACAACCAAACCAGGTTATGGAGCCAGTGAAAAAATATGAAACCTTCATCAGGCTGAGTGAAAAAGTAGCTATTTTGGAGTTAACTAAATTCTTTTCATAATGCTGTAATTTAATAGTGATCAGGTAAGTATATTTGTCCAAACATTTTAAGGATTTTAATTCAAGATTGAAATTTTTCTTCTTAATATGTCAACTGCCACTTAAAATGTGTCTTATGGCATGTTTCGTATTGCCTCTGATATACATGTACATCCATTCTAAGGTTTTATTTAAAACAATATTAATCAACTGCAACAAGGCACTTATTTTGTCACACTCTATGGTTTCTGATATGAACAATGAGTGGGGATTGCAACAGACTATATTTTGAACCATAGCAACACTAATCCTCTCACTCATTCAATTACATGAAATCATTAAGATACAAATGCCTAAAAAGACTGGAAGTCTACAAACAACATGCTCTGATATTACCCTGGTTTATGTAGAAATTAAATAAACTTTTATACTGTAAATTCATTTTAGCACACATCCATTTTGTGAAGCAAATGTTTCAGATATAGTTTTACTTTTAGCATAATGGTCATCTCCATATAAAATGGAATCGCCATCGCAAGTTCATATCCTAGACAAGGCTGTTTGCCTTTCACTTCATGCTAATACTCCACCGAACTAAACAGTAGGACAGACTAGGTTCTTTAGCCTAGATATAGCAACCAGTCTAGGAGAAGGAAAACCACTTTTAATCTGCTTGAAAAATTGACCTTGTGTTACATCTTATCTGTGATAGAGAGGTTGGGTAAATACATACATAGTTTTACTTTGACAAAAAAAAAAAAAGCCAGGGCCAAGTAGACACATTAGAATTATAGTTTAATAGACTTAATTTTATTTACCAAAATAAAGCATAAATAGTTATAAATCACAATTTTAAATGGTATTTCTAATTTGTAAGGGTTCAAATATTCAAGATAGCAGTAAAGGTGATATTTATTTAAAGTTATTTAAGGGTGTACGTCTTATAACTTGGGATATTTCCTTGCTTAATAAGATCCATGCTGAAAAAACTTATAGCAATACAATAAAGAAATTTTAATAACCAATATGGAAATTGATTATTTTTAAAATAATAGATAAAAATAGTTTGATTCATTTAGAAAAAGAGAAAAGTAAATGGGGGAGTATAAGAAATGAATCAATACTTACTCATGGATCAATTTGTGGTTGCTGGGTAACAGTCCAAGATAAAGATAAAGACACAGTTTGATACAATCTTCCACCCACAATTCAGGAGGTTCTAGTGATTTGAAAGATAAAAGAATTAACTGCAATTTGATCAAATATTACTTGAAGAGAAAAAAAAAATCAGATAAAACGACAACATACAAGCTTATTTGGTTCTCAATGTAACAGCAATCCATGATGCTTATATTTGGAAGGAATGAAGGATTCTAATCAGCATTACATAGAAACACCATATCAAGAATTTGGATGATTAAAAAAAAGTGACAATCAGTATAATGCAAATCCTACAAAATTATCATTTGGTTATAAATTGGATTAGAGTATTCTAAGTTGGTCACTGGTCTGATCACTTGGTTTGGTTGTAAAGATGCTACTCATGTAGTATGTCTTAAACAAAAATAACCTGGTGGAACATATCCTTCTCCAGGTCTACAACTGGTTAGAACTCAAAATTTTCCTTCACCTAGACCAGTTGCCATACCCTATTTACTCATAGCTAAAGGGAGAATAATTAGGTTCATATCTTTCACAAGGGTATCACAGCAATATGTGGAATGGAAGCAGCCTCCTTCAAGATTTGAAATCAAGTAGCTGAGTTCACTTCCTACAATGATAACAGTGACCACAAACACCTTGGTTTAAGTATATTGTTCTAATAAAAATGCCATTTTTGCAGGGTAATGGTTACATCACACACAAATGAGAATTCTAGTAATATACAGATAGACGTTGATTCAAATGTTAAAACTTTTATCTTAATCCTATTTTAGCTGTACATCTATTCCATTAATATTTCTAAAAGGATCTCATGAATTTGAAGAAAATCTATTTTTATATAAACAACATTAGCTACATATATGTTTAATAAATGTTGGTTGGTTGGGTTTTATGGCATATCAACTTTTGTAGGTTATTTAATGCCAAATCCATTTTTATGCAAATAGTTCTATTTCAAACAATTCAGTTTAGCATGAGTACACAGTTTAATTGTGAAAAACATTTGTATTTCAAGCTATTCAGTTTATTCAAACAATTCTAATTCAGCTTATTCAGTTTAGTATAAATACAGATTTTGTTTACACAGTTAAATGTCAAAACAGTTCTATATTAAACAATTCAGTTTAGCATAAGCAAGCAGTTTAAATGTAAGTACAATTTAATTGTGAAAAACATTTCTTTTTCAAGCTATTCTGTTTAGTCAAACAGTTCTAATTCAAACAATTCAGTTTAGCATAAGTATGCAGTTAGTTCTATTTAACCCATAGATAGGGCCCTATCAGATGCTACCATTACTGGTCAGAGTGGACCTGAGAGCAATGGCAATAAAGGGGTGCTCTGCATTCCCCAAAGCTTCAACATCACTGGAACCTCACAATCAGATTGTTTAGTGTCATATCCAGGACACTCATTGGGAGGGCTCTTACCCCTCTGCAGAGGTGCAGTTAGTGTATTCTACAGCCCCAGCAAACTGGGCAATACACAGAGTTAATGTTGAAACAATTTCAGATAATTTAGTTTAGCATAAGTACAGAGTATTCTTATCTAATACTAATAATTTTCAAACAGATCCATTTGACCTTTAGAGAGAGACCCAAGCAAGTACTACCACTCCCAGTTAGAATGAAACTTGGAATAATGGCAATGTGATGCCACACTCTTCAGAGCTCAAGAAATACAGCCCTACCACTGGATGCAGTTTAGTATCATACCTGGGACACCCCTTTTTTGTGGGGGAAATGCAGTCAGTGTATTCTAAACCCCACAAAAAAGGCAGATAATAAATTATACCAATCTAGAGAGAAGAAGCAAAGAGTAACAGAACAAATAATACTTACCAGTTTTTAATTTGGCACCAGAGAAAAGTTCAACTGGAGGTTTTGGAGCAAGGAGATACCGTAAGTAGGTAAGAGCATGTCCCTTAAAAACAAAATAACATTAAAAGATATTTTTGAAAGTTGTCAATTCCATTACAGAATGTAAACCAACAATCTAGAAACAAATAATAAATAAACAACAATTTTTCAAACAAATAAATAAATTACACTAAGAAATATTAAGAATAGCTTGAATAAAATTAACAGTTTCATTGTTATATGAATTATTGTCAATTATTATTACCATTAATTTTTATTAGTATTTTTTTTCCTTTTTAATTTTAGCTGTTTTATCACAGATCATTATTTCTACAATAGTAAGGAATAACACATATTGGAGACAAATCATTACTTTATATCTGATCTATTAATTCTACACAAGTTTTCACTACTATAAACAATAATCACCTGCGTAGTGGAAGGGATTTCCCAAGAAGAGTACTTTGAATGGGACTAAGGTGTCATTGCCTTAAATAAGTTATTATTCCATTAACATTAAAAGTTTGCTTTTTTCTCTTTTTTTTTTTCCAACAAAACTAGTATACATAATTCAAATATTTTTTCAAGAAAACTAACCAATTGAATATTTTTCAATTCAATTCTTATAACCATTTTAACTTACCTCAATTGATTTTCGAAGGTCATCTCTTTCATATAATTTTTTTATAACCCGAATAGCATGATTTCGCACCTACACAAAAAAGACAAAAACTTTCATGAAAAAAGCATATAGATAAACAAATTCAAACAACTTTCCTGGACATTAATAATTATCAGTAACATTTTGATTTAAAATCATTATGGAAGATATTCAATTGCATTAACTAGATATGAAAAATGGTTGAAAAAATAAATCATATGAAAAACAGTATCATCACATAATAAACATAAAATAAAAACTATTATTTTTATATTTTTTGTAAATACCATTAATGTCTGAATTAATAAGAAAAAATTTTGACTAAAATAGAAATAATTGAAAACAAAATATTTAAAAGTCTTATTTCAAGTTATTCTTAATCAACTCTTTATCAATCATAATATTCTATTGAATAGATATAGATTTTTCAACTCTCCTTTATTAAAGGGAGTTGAAAAATCTACTATGTAACAGTTATATATATATATATATATATATATATATAAAATACACTAAATGCCAATAAATATTCTTCCATATATGAAATGTAGTAACTACAATGGGACAGAGGTGGTAACATTTTGATAACATAAGAAAATCTAAAAAATGGGATTTAAAAAAATTAATGCATACCTCTAATTTGTCATGTGAAGCAAACTCCAGCAACAGAAGCAAATATTTGGGACGATGGTGTGGTCTGGCCAAGATCATTTCTTGCAAGGTTCCCATGCCAACATGAACGCGATTCTAGAAGACAGGTTAAAGATATTCTTAATATTTTAATTGCAAAATAAAAACAATACCAACAGAATGAGTAATTTCTATTACTAATGTAATATGCAAATATGGTTTAATTCACCATTTAAACAATAAAATTTTTTTCACATATTACTCAGATGATTTTAATCCTATTTTGACAATATATGATTTTTTTTGTCTGATAAAAAATAAAATTGCAACCGCCTGAAAAATGATGCAGATTTTCACATGAGTACAGTATATGCATGCATACTGGGTAGTAGATATCCTGATAAAATTTTCAAAGCCTTTAACACTCACTAGCTATCTATATGAGAACATAGGACTGTGTTGATCCAAAGAGGATACACAGTGTATTAACTCCTTCTCTTCACTCTCAGTGCAATAATCTTGTGGATAAGACAGTGAGAATACATTACAGGAATAAAAGTAAATGGCTTCTTTCTTTCTCTTTTTAGGCTGTAGTAGTATCTCTTGATGGTTTCTTTTGTCACATGATAATTCTGAAATATGAACACTGACTCATTGATCTGACAGTTAACGCCTCTCCCTTTCTCTGTATATATAATCTCCTCCTTTGTTTTATTTTGTTTTTCGTTAAGCATCCATTGGTGATCTAACAACACTTCATAACGTCTTTTCTTAGTCCTGCTGAAGGTTTATTGAAACCAAAATGTTATAACGTCAACTTTCTTCACTTTGGATTACTTTGTTTTTCAATATTTTCTTCACATTACAGGAATACTATTCAAATATTCAAATCACTTTGAAGTAGTAGTGGTAATAACAATATACAGTAATTATACAGTTTTGAACAGATGACCTTTTTTTTTTTTCATCCACAAAATCTTTCTAAGGAATTTCAAACAGAACACTTTATTTAATCCTCAGAGTTAGATTCTTTCATTCTACTGTTTATACTTAGAGGATAGCTTGTATCAGTTAATTCTTCCTGATTAATTTGAGCTTATGATGTTGTTTGTTGCTTCCTCTGAAGTAGAGGAGGTGACATGCACTACCACACCCAGGGATTGAATTCATTAATTAGGTATACTTTTATTAAGGATTTTACCCATTAAGGGGTTTACTTTATATATAAGTCCACAAAGGAATAAAATAAAACTAACAACTTACTTCATCTTGGCAAAATTTACGAAGAATCTGAACTGCGTTGTCAGTGATGACAGGGGCTTCCAAAAACAAGCGAGTAAAAAGTCTAGAAGACAAAAATAAAAGAAAAAATATAACACATTCTTTAATTTCTGGGCCATTTGATATCTAAAGCTTTCAAAAGGTTTTTTAAATAATTCATGACCACAGTTTATTTTCATAGAAATAGATATGTAGTTCAGATCTTAACCCTTTTAAAATCCTGAGCATCACCAACTCTGGGATTTTAGATGAAAAATTTTAATGTGATAATCTGTTTATTTAACAGCTTTACACATTACATTTTATAGCCAATAGCAATATAGACATGGGGATTCTTGGGTTCTAAGGGTTAGTTTTGAAAAAGAAAAATTCAAAAGGTAGTTAAAGAGGGACTCTTAAGAAAGACAATTGTGGCATAATGGTTAATATCATAAGAAATGGACCCAGCTACTCGAGTTCAAATCTTAAACAAGGCTGTTTGCATTTCACATAGTGCTAATACCCTTAATAAAAGGTATGAATTCAACTATTCTTTCCCTATTTATGAGTAAATAATAGGACAGACTTGGCCCTTTAATTTTGGTATGGCAAATGGTTGTAGTTGTAGACCTGAAAAGGGATGGGTTCCACCTGGCTATTCCAGCCCAAGACACACTATGTAAATTGTGACCTTACAAGTAAACCAGGTTACAGGATCAATGACCAAAGAGAAATAGTTTGCTTTGAAATGACAGATTTAGACAATAGTCAGAAATACCACAAAATTCAAACTTTACTGCAGAATCGCTATTTCTTTTTATCTCTCACATGGTGATTGCTCTTTCTTGTCAGATTACCTCCTTTAATAACAGCATGACCATTTGCACTTAAATAACTTTTCAACTCAGACCATCACCGCAGGATTTTGAGGAGATATCTGCACAGAAGAATAATAAGGATCCTCAGCTAGAATACAATGACAAGCAGTGTAAGATGATTGGTAGCTGTATCAACTGCAGAGTTTCCTTCTCAAAAGATGTCATCATTTGATATGAAGACTATCAAATTCACAGAATTTTTCTGCCATCATCTTCCTCAGCACTGCCCAGGGAATATAACATGTTTATCCACTTTGAATTGTTCATTCCAAATGTTTTTCATTAATATCTGTTCAAAGAATATTTGCATTCTTAAGAATCCGTCACAAAATCAATACCTTTGAATTGTTTACTTGAAATGTATCTCTCACATATTCAGGCAGCAAATTCTCTTTTAGATACATTTCATTAAATGACAAAGATTTGTTTACTCAGATGCCATGAATCTGGAGGAAGGTTGCAAAAAAATTGTCTAAAGCTTCTTATACAGTCAGTCAATAATAAATATGATATTAACAAAGAAATTTTAACTGCTAAAAAATATGCATAAAAAAGAAAGAGAAATAATAAAGTAAAGTTCTATTGAATTGTTCCACCTAATAAAGGAAAACTAATAAAAAAAAACCCAGTTCTTAGCATTCATTGATGCTCTCTCACTGGTTCCATAACCCGTTTTTTTATTATAGGAGCACTATTTCCCTTTCCATCTCTACAACTGGTTTGAATTCATTTTTTTTTTTATTATAGGAGCACTATTTCCCTTTCCATCTCTACAACTGGTTTGAATTCAGTTTTTTTTTTATTATAGGAGCACTATTTCCCTTTCCATCTCTACAACTGGTTAGAATTCAGTTTTTTTTTTTATTATAGGAGCACTATTTCCCTTTCCATCTCTACAACTGGTTTGAATTCAGTTTTTTTTTTTATTATAGGAGCACTATTTCCCTTTCCATCTCTACAACTGGTTTGAATTCAGTTTTTTCTTTTAGACTGGTTGCCATACAAAGGTTAAAGAGCCCAGTCTGTCCTATTATTTACCCATAATTGGATTCATATCCTTCCCAAAAGTATCAGCACTTTGTGAAATGAAAACAGTCCCATTCCGGATTTGAACTAGGGTAGCCAAGTCCACTTTCTATGATGGTAACCATTACCCCACAAGCACCTTCACATGCCAAAGGATGAAAATAAGCCAAAAACACTTTTTACAGGTATCTTCAAGGGTTTTTTTTTTACAAGTAGTAGGTGAATTTTTTAACATTTCATAGTATGGATGTCCAAATAGAAAATTACAAATATTTGTCACTACTAGACAATTATTGAAAACAGCTTGAATAAGTTGTCTTAAGTCATACTGATAAGCTGCAAATATTCAAAGGGAAATAATCTGATTGATGCATAACAGGATTTTTGTACATGCTAGATTATTTCAAAAAAAATTCTATTAGAGCAAATAAAGATTGATAAATTGTTTTTTTAAATTAAGACTCAGTTATAATTAAATAACATTTCAAATGTGATTCAAAGAATAAAACAACAATTCTTAATATACTTAAAGACTTTAAAAATTTAAGAACTTATGATTGATTTATCAATTAATTTTAATGTGTCAACCCATCTAGTGTTATTTTATGCCTAGAGGTTAGGGAATCACATTCATTGTAGGTTAATATTTACATTTTTTGTGTAGTTGTTTATTAAAAGATTTGTTTTTTGCAGAGTCTAATTGAATGAAATAATTTGCTTAGAATATGCTGACTGTATCCCCAACAGTGGTTGTCCTGGTAAACTGCATTTGATTGTGAGGTTCTAGTTTTGGACATCTAAAGAGTGTTAAGTACCCCTTTACTGCCATTAATCCCAGGTGCAGTCTGACCCAGAGTGGTAATACCTAATAGGGTCCAATTTATAAGTGAAATAGATCTGTTTAAAAATTATTTATATTTGATAGAACTGTGTGCAAAAAGATTCAAAAAATAACCAGACAAAAATGTAAATATGTACAATGAAATGTGATTCCCTAACGTCTAGACATAAAATAACCAGAGACATACTGATAAAATTATTCAATCAAACATCTCATATATACTTACTGATCAAGACAATCAATGAAAATTTTTTTCTATCTAATCCAACTGATTTGTTTCTCCCATAGATCATACTTTGAAGATTATATATTTGACTCAACTTAACCATAAATGGCAAATTTTTCAAAGTAAACTTTTTTTAATAAATGAAAAAAATAAAACTTTTCAAACAAATATTTTCATTTCAATATATTTCACAAAAAATATATCAGAATATTCTCTATTTCTTCCATCTAATGATATAAAATTTATAAAAGCTGATTTAACATTTGTATGTAATTTTAATTGATGTTAACTGATCAAAATTGCAAAATCTTAAGTTTAAGCAATTCAAAACTGTAATAGCTAAAATTTTAACATGTTTAAGGAGATAGAAAATTTTGAAGATAGCTCACCCATCTCTATGGTCAGATCGCTCCAACAATCCATTAAGTAATCTGGTTAGACATTCGTCATAGCTAGCAAGAACAATTTTGTGTTCCCCCACGTGAGACCGATTAAAACCATGGCAGACCACATATTCCTGATACAGCCACGAGAAGGCAATATCTGCTCGGTTGCGCAAATCTTCAAAGATATATTCTTGTAACACTTTAAGAAAAAGAAATTAATAATAGTACAATGAATTACTTTCAACAACTGTATATAAAAAAAATTTTAAAGAGTCATATAACGAAATAGAAATTACATAAATGGTATGGAACAGATATTTAACTTGAATTCATGTTATCAAAAACTAGTGTTCCATTCATACTCACTTAAAAAATCAATGTTCCATTTATAGAAATTTATATCATAATTAGTTGTTAATATGAGTCTTTAAATGAATAAGGGAAATTTTTTAAAAAGCAAAATAAAGTTTTTTCTTCAGAATTTTTTTCATAAATGTAAACTGCATTGTTTGGAAGTGGATTATAGCAAAAAATATTTTAATCTCAAAAAAATGTTTTCAGACTATTCAAAATAGCAGCAAATCAAAACATAGTTCTGTCATCAAATTTTTGATGGTTTAGAAGAGCAAACCATATGAAATTTACTGAAGAATGTGTGATGTGTATAGAGAAGCTTGATTCAGTCCAAAAAATGTTTACAAATGGACTAAATATGGGTTTACCATTATTAGCCAGAGTTGAAAAGACAGTCCATGAAATGGAAACATACTGACTTGCCAGTATAGTTCCAGGCACAGCAGTCAGTAAAGAATATGATGCTGACAGTCTTCTGGGACAGGAAAGGACCCATCACTATTGATTTCCTTGAAACAATGCTTCTTATTGCCAACTCCTTAAACAACATTCACTTTATTGAATGACCTTCATAAATAAGGAGTAATACACTGTACATTTAATGGATATCTTGTCACCATTTTTTTTACAAATCCTCTGCTAGTGTACATATTTTTTATTTTTTAAGTAGAGGAATTAATATTGTGAATTGAATCTGCTAGTATCGTTATGAATAAATACAGGAGAGATTTTTCAAAAAATCTTTCTAATCACTTGAAATTTGTCAGAAATTAAGATATTCTTAAAATATAAGAGTATTCAATATTCAAAAGTTTGTTTCTTAGTGATATATTTATTTTTCATAAGCACCCATCTAAAACATATCACACATCATACATATAACTTATATACGATTCATAAATTCTAGTTAAAGACCTGACCAATAATTTTCTTGAATCATCTAATAAAAAAATTAAAAAAAAAAAAATAAGGAACAAATATAAAGACTCACAATTTTTCAGTTCGCCACCAAACTGAGCCACAAGGGATGCCAAAATTTTTGTCCGCTTGCACAAAGCATTGCCAATTAAAGCACTTTCTAAAAATAAAAATTCAAAAATTACAAATACAAAAGTTAAATAACTCTCCATCAAAATCTCTTAATTTTTTTTTTACATTATATAAAATTTTACAAAAACTTTTATTTATTTATAGTTTTAGGATCTTTGCAAATAGGGTTTAATCGGAAATATTTTTTTTAAAATCAGTTTCTTATGAATAACCTAGCATAACTCAATAAATTAGAAAAAAATTGTCCCATAGAAAATGTCACATCACTAAACTGCTATAATTTTTAATAATATCAATACAAAAAGTGTTAGAAAACAGAATGCAAAACCTCAAACAAAATATGTTAATCAATTATTAGTACAAAGCAATAATGATATATAATCATTTTACATTTCCAGCTTGAACAACTACCTATAAGCATAATTTTAGGCTATAAGCAGCCAATTTTTGTATGTTTATAAAAGAAAAATTAAGCCAATGTCACCTGATTGATAAGTGATACAGTAAATAGAGATGTTTATATTCAAAAGGAATTTTAAAATGTAAAATCAGCTTTTTTAAAGACTAGAGAGACATGCCCAATTTGAAACATTATATACCATCAGATACAAATACAAGAGGAAACAATTTTTTTAAAGAGATATGAGTTTATGAATATGAAGAGATCAAATTATTGTTTCACAAATATAAACTAACAAACAACAATCACAAAGATGATTAGAAAACCTGTTGGCATTTTATCATCACTTTGGAGACCTTGAGATAAGATTGAAGAAAGATGTTTTTGTACATGATTATATATTTTCATATACAACAGTGAATAGTCATGGCTTTGTAACATTTCAACAAATAAACTGGAATAATTATCTGTTTATCAATAAAATTCAGTGTTTGAAATTTAAATCTTAAAACAAACTTTGACATTCAGTTTTGGAAATCATCAAGTGTTACTTTTGAATAGTTATATAATAACTGCACTGTATATTTGTGCTATGGTTTGTACCTATCTGCCGATTTCTATGATATAAGAACTTATTTACATCAACTCTAAGCAGACACAAGATTTAGTTTGAAAGACCTGCCATGAGTAATGAGTGAGAGGGACAGATGGAAAGAGAGAGAGTCAGGGAAATCCGTGCTCAGCACAACTTGATGATGATGAAATAGGAGTACATTTCTAATTCTATACAAAACATTGAGTAGAAATATTCCTTTTTGAAAAATCTTAATAATTAAACAAAAAAGCAAAATTGACACTTAAAAACAAAAGATTCATTGACAAGTAAATAACTTACTTTCTGCATTCAAGATCCGTTTGACTGAACTAACTGTCATCTGATCAAGTAAATCCCTGTCCATATTTTTTGTTACACTTGCCAATTTAAATTGTTTCATACCTTTTCTGGGACCCTGTTAATAAAAAATAATTCAAATAAAAAATATAAATGAATAAATAATGCTTGTAATATCAAAAGTTGAAAAACTAATGTTTTCATTTCTCTATACATAATTGTAACACTAAGCTTATCTTTTATTTTGCACTGGCAAAACTAATATAATCATGAAGACTATCAATCTAATGATAGCCTAGGTCCATTTGTAACATTGCAGGGGGAAGAGGGGTGTTCTGGCACTTGCTCTTTTCAAAAGGCATCAATCATCATTCCTGTCCAGATAACCAAAAAAAATTGACAAATGTGCATTTATAGTTTGGTTTCCACATTTATTCCACAACCTTCATTTCATAGAAAGGAGAAAACACTTTACTTCATCTTTATTTCAGTTTAAGCTTCTTTTGATGGGCTTCTAAACATTCAGGCTCTCAAAACCCATCCACCAACTGATTTTGTCATTCTCAAAAACCCCAAACAACTAAAAATAGCCTTTTTCCTTTTCTTCTTTCTGGTCATGTGAATTTCGGCAGCCAATCAATCAATGTTCAGCCATGGTCCCAAAATGATCATTTTCCTATTTCATTCAGTTCACATATTGGTTCAAAACTTCTGATCTTTTAGCTGTCAGTCAACTGTGAAGATATGACTTAGGAGTCAAACCCTATTACCAGATGCTGTATTCAATGACACATTATATTACACATTGAACACAGATTTTCTTGTTTTCAAAGTATCATTAATCATTATCAATTTTAAATAAAACTTTCTTTCATCTTAATTTTTGTTTGTTTTGTTTGCTTTTTATCATAACTCATTCAAAACTGTCAATCTATAACAGGAAACAGCACAAACTGAAATGATAAACACAAAGTTCTTGGTAAGAATTGAAGTCACATCCCTTTTATCTCAAAGGAACCTGGTTAAATGCACCAACTAAACACATTGGTTGGCAGAACAACTTTTACATAAAAACTTCTTACATAGCTTTTTTAAATGTCTTTTTTCTTTTTTTTAACAATATTTTTTCACTTTGATTAAAGTTATTTGTGACTGGAAAATAAAGCTGAAATTATCTCTTAACTATCCTACCATAGAAATTTATGAGTTTTCATGATCACATGGGTGATTCTTAACAATTTTGCCAAGGGTCCATCTCTAAGGTCCTCAAATTTTTTTCAATATTTTACTATTTGTTTGTATTCATGTGAGAAGTAAATCCTGAAAACTGCAGAGCAATAAATTGTTCTTATTTTATGGACATTCAAAATTTTAAGGAATTACTGAAAATTTCTGCTTTTTGAGTTTTTTTCCAATTTGCATTTTGAAATTGGGTCTCTTACAATCCTTGGTAAAATTGTTTTCCTTATCTCTATCCTAGAGTGATTTAAAATCAGTTACAGTCAAAAGGTTGTAACATTTCAATTTCTGGGTATGATCCATTGCAATTATGAATATAACATTTCAAATTCTGGGTAGAAGCAATTAAGCATGGGGAAAAATCGTTTAAAATAGTTTTGTTTAAAAAAATCTCAATCCAAAACAGCATTTGGTCAAAAGAAGTCAGAAAAGGTTTTAATTAGTAAGATAAGTGTTAAAATTAACTAAACTCTCCACAAATTGAATATATTTAATATCAGATTGAATTTATATCTAAATTCCACCAGTTTTAAGTTGACTTGAATTTAAATTGGAAACATATTTCAAACAAATTCTTTATATCTCTAGACCAATAGGTATAATTCAATTGTAAAATATGTGAACTTTGTTGGCCAGATCTAGGGCTAACTTCTTTCCCCCTATATGCCTTGCTATATTCAGGACAAGATGACCAAAAATAAGTTATATCTATAATCCAAACTATTGCAGTTTACACCATTATAGAGAAATATCTATTAAAAAGTGTGCGTTTGTTTATAATTTTGTGGACTTATTTTCGCAAAAAGCTTGTTGCATTTGAACATGCCATCCATTCATTATGAATACTATATTAATTGTGTTTTATGGCATATAAACCCTTGTATGTTATTTATTACCAAATCCTCTTTATACATATATTAAATGATTATATGATTTGTAAATGAATAGTTTATAGGCAGCATTTTTAGAACTCATTTGTTTTCACACAATTAAATGGTTCCAAGACTTGCTACATGATACTAATAATTCAATTTAAGATCAGCAATTTGTTTGCAAAGTTAAATAGTTTCCTGTTAAGAAAATGATTACATGCTTCTATTTGACCAATACATAGAATCCTAACAGATACTACCACTTTGGGTCAGAGAGGATGTGACAATGAAAGGGTAATTGACATTCCCCAAAGTTCCAGAACTAGAGCTTCACCATCAGATGCAGTTTCGTGTCATATCCAGGACATTTGTTAGGCAGGCTTTACCCCCCTGCAGAAATGCACTCGGGATATTCTGCTGACTGGGCTGAAATGTTGAATATATCTGCTACAAATTCTAAAAAGTCAGTGTGTATTATATACCAGAATTGTTTTTTCCCACTCCAAAGTTAGGGATGTGTGTCATATACAAATAATCATAATAGTCTGTTTCTTTGAAATAAATCAATATTTTGAAAAATCACAAACCATAAGAGGTTGTCCCAACAGTGTACTTTCTGGTTTTTTACTCAAGTCTTCTAAAGTAGCACCAGTAGAAGTCATTCCTCCTAAAAGAAAAGAAAAAAATTTCTTTCAAGTCATTATCATTAAAAATTATTTGCATAAGTAATTGAAAAAAATCTTTTTAGTTCATTTTTTTTCTACAGCAACATTTGAAAGAAATTATATTCCAGATATTTATACTTCTGGTAACTAGATTTTACATGTATGTATTTATCCAACTCCTCAACAATGCAGAGGATGTGACACAAGGTCAATTTTAAGCAGAGCAAAGTTGGTTTGAATTCATAGTTTTCCTTCTATTAGAGTGGTTGCCTTACCAAAACTAAAGAATCCAGTCTGCCCTACTATTTACCCATAGCTAGAGGTGGGGAGAACGATGAATTCATCATGCTTTTCAAAAGGGCATTAACACAAAGTGAAATGCAAACAATTTGGTCAAAGATTTTAACTTAGAATGTCAATTCCATTTCCTACAACAGTTATATCATGCTAAGCCCACTTCCCAGTTATGCATATGAACTGCCTGCAAGATGAGAGAGGGTTAGGGCGAGCAAATCTGTGTATACCAACAGATGCAGATTTGGTAAAATCATGTCAAGAAAACAAGAACCACTTTCACCAATTAGACATTTGACCCACATTTCAAGATAAATCTTGTTATCATTTAGTAAGTTTTATTTTAAATGATATCATTTCCTATTCGATTTAATGACTGCAATTATCATACATATTATCAATGAGCATGAACTTGTTGAAAAATTGGCAACCAATAACAAAAACTAACTCATTCACAAACAATGGTTTTATCAATCTTTATAAAATTTGAATGGAAAAAATACATTTTTTTAATAGTCAGTTTTTGAAATACTAAGATGAGTTTAAAGTTTTGTAATATTTTGGTAACAAGAGGCACAATTTGGCAGGACTGGATGCTTTTGTTGAGGTTGTTAAGGTGACGAACCACACTAGACTATGAGATGTTGAGAGTGTTTAATACTCTCTGCATACAACTCATCAGATTTGCCTCTATGACTTGGAACATGACCTTGGAATCCATGGTTTTAGACCTACCTGACTTTGCTTGATCATAAGGGTTCTCCCAACCTAGGCAAAATTTCTTCAAACATCTTTTACTGTAATGTTTCACACAACAAATGTTTTTCGTTGATTCAACAGCATCATGGGCCAATTTAAACTCAAATAAGTTTCCAAATTAGACTACGCTGTACATTCATCTGTGCAGCTTTTGAAATCACATACCAACTACCACAATACTACCAACCAGAGGGTATCTTCCATGACTTGAAGTGTTTTGGTCACGCAATATATGCATCAAAAACAAGCACATACCAAAACATTACATAACTTTTGACTCACTCTAGTACAAGTATTTGGCATTGAAAATTATCAAACAGATTTTTTTAAATACAAATATGAATACAAATTTTAGGAAGATTGCTTAAAGTGCTAGATGCAATCATTTTTGTAAAATTTTTGTTGTAAAAATATAGGATCAATTCTGATCTTTTGGATCCAGAATTAATTCCTTTCAAAAGGAAACATTTTTACAATACATTGATGTATAAAAATGTGCAATAGAGAGAAATTTGTAAGGTACTGACCATGGACAAATTTCAAAAGTAGATAAAGAGCAATGGTTTTGTATAAATTAGACTATAATCATCATCATGTCATGTCACAGGCACGGATATCCCAGACCCTCTCTCGCCACTTCTCCCTATCGTTCATTGCCTCTGACAGGTCTTCAGGGCTACATCCCATATCCTCAATTTGCTGCTGTATGTATGTTCAAGCTGGTTGTCCTGCTTTTGCCTGGCCATATGTGGGTGTCCATAGGAGTACATCACTTATGAGCTTATCCCTGCTTCTCCAGCAGTGTCCTGCATGTCTGGTTCATCTGACTTGGATAGTTTTCATGATGGGAGGCAGGTGGCCGTTTAGTTGGTGCCTTGTGGGGTGTTGTTGCCAGGACTTGTTCAATATTGCTTGCAACATTCTTGTGTAATTGCCATCTAGCTTCTTCTCCAGCCGTTTAGTTAGCGTCCATGTAGTGCATCCATACAGCAGTATTGAAATGACCGCTGCCTGGAAGAAACTGCGTTTCATTTTATTGGTCAGGTCTGATTTCCATATAATTGATAGGTGTCCATGCCTTCGTTTGCCATGCGTCAATGTCTTTTTCGGTTGGTGAGACACTGCTTCCTAGGTAGGTGAATTTGTCTACCAGTTTCAGAGAGGTTCCGTCTAGTATGGAGATGTCGCCTGTTTGATTATAACACATATATTCCGTTTTGTGTGCATTGACATGGAGGCCAATGCCTGCAGTGGCTCGTTCCAAACTGTGCAGTAGTGTTTTGGCTTGGTTGGGTGTATTTGCCAGTATCGCTATGTCATTGGCGTCAGTAACTGTTTTTGCGGGGTGCCTTCTGCTTCTTTTCTTTGTCAGCTCGAAGCCGTTCTCTCTGATTTTATCAATCGATGTTCTAAGCACGTAGTCTAGACAGATGATAAAGAGGCATGGGGTTAGTGTGTCCCCTTGTAGTACTCCTGCTACAATGTCGAAGTATTCTGTGTCTCCATCTGGTGATCATACTTTCACTTTGGTGTTTCTATAGAGAATCATTGCTGCTACGGTTTCTTTTGGTAGGCTGTATGCTAGTAGGATTTGTTCCATCTTCCCTCAGTGAATGGAATCAAAGGCCTTGGTAAAGTCGACAAATAGTAATGTTGCCTGTAGGTTTTTTGCCCGTACGCCTTCAAGGATTCTACGGATGGTCAATATTTGTGAGGGTGTGGATCTATTTCTTTGGAAGCCATTTTGGTTTTTCCTAAGGATGTTGTCGATTTTGGGTTCTATGTGGTTTCGTGATAGGGCATTGTAAATTTTGGCTGCTATGGATATAAGTGTTATACCTCAGTAGTTCTTGGTTAATCCGAGGTCACCCTTTTTAGGGAAGGGAAGGATGCATTCCTTCATCCATCTGTCTATCGGATTTTGATCATAGACTGCGTTGCAGTGTCGGAGTAGTATGTCGTCGAATTGTCTGGTCTTCCATACTTCTGGGGGAATCTCGTCCAGCCCTGCAGCTTTCCTATTTTTGATTTTTCTAAGAACTAAGTCGAGTTCTTCTTGAGTGAACGGTCCTAGTTTAATGTCCAGTTGCTTACTAATAATTCTGGTGATTGGTTCCTGTGTAACTTTTCGGTTGGTTTCCTAGTAGATTTTCAAAATGCTGTTTCCACAGTTCTTTCCTGTTGGTTTGCAGCTTTCAATTTTCCTTCTACTCACTTCGTTTATTGATTGCCAGGCTATCTTAGATTGCCTATCTTCCACTGAGTCTCTAATCTTATCTATCTGATTTTGTATGTATTCTGTCTGTTCCTTTAGATATATGCCTGCTAATTGATATTGTGCCTTTTTTAGTTTTCGGGCATTTGTGTTTGTTGGGTTCTTCCGATAGCTTTTGGAGGCTGTTTTCACGTGTGCACGTTTTTCTCTCATCTCTAACGTTTCCCAAGGGACTCTATATTTAGGTCTAGATTTTGTTGGAATACACTTCGCTGCCACCTTGAGGTGCGTGTTGACAAAATTCTCATATTTGTCATTTGGGGTACCTTTTTCTGTCTTCTCTTGTAGTGTCTTGAAACTGTTTCTCAATTCTAATACATATTTATCTCTAATGTCTCTGTTGTTGAGAAGGGCCCAGTCATAGTGTTTGGTGGTCGCAGTTCGTGTGGCGTTTTTTCGTAGGCTTAGTCGTATTTTTGCCTTGACTATTCGGTGATCGGAGGACACACCCTCGAAAGAGGAGTATGCCTCACAATTCATTTTTCCATTTCTTGTTTATAAAGACATAGTCTATCTGTGCTTTAGTATTGTTCGCATATGTGTAGGTCCATAGTTTTCCCTCCCTTTTTTAATAGTTTGTATTGAAGCATGTTAATCTATTTTCTATCATGAAATCTGTTAGATGTTGTCCATTTCTATTTGATGTGTTGTGTAGGCTGTATTTGTTGTTTCCACTTTTCCCCAATTTGGGCATTCATATCTCCGCCAATGACTAGCATGTTGTGTTTCGTAATGCTACGCACTAGAGAGGATAGCTCATCGTAGAAGGTGACTAGTTCAGTTTCTTCACTTGGTAGGGCTGTAGCAGGAGATGATTGTTGCTCTGGGGTTTCCATTAAACATAGCTGCCATCATCTTAGGTTGTATTCTCTCAATGCTATTAAGTGTTTTTAATGCTCTAGGTCCAATAAGCATTCCTACCCCTCCTACTGTGGCATTGACAGAGTTTTTCCATGCTGATACAGTGGCTAGCATCTTACAGTACAAGTAGAATAAATATTATTGCAAGGGGTTAAGTTTTTGATTGATTATAGTCTAACTTCCATATCACAAAACTGGCAATGGAAGTTAGACTATAATCAATCAAAAACTTAACCCCTTGCAATAATATTTATTCTACATGTACTGTAAATCTGTAGCACATGACATCAGACAGAGCATTGTAAAAAAAATGTGTCATTTTGATATGAATTCTGGGTCCAACAGAACAGAACAATGAATTCCTACCAGGTTTGAATTTTCTGCTAAATACTACTACTGCGGGGAGAAAAAAAAATCCCATTAAATACCAAGTTTACAAAGGTTTGGTTGGGTATTATGGGATATCAACCATAGTAGGTTATTTAATACCAAATCCTCTTTATACATATATATTAAATATATAACATTTGTAAACATATCTTGTTGATAACATTTTTAAATGAGCTTAAGCTCATTTTTTCTTTTTTTATACAAATAGTTAAATAGTTTTACCAGGGAATAGAGTAGCACCCTCCCCTACACTTCAGTGCTATTGAAAAGGGAGCCTTTGGGTCACTCTTGACTAAGGTCAACTAAATAGTTTCAAGTATTGCTATTTAACACTTACAATTTCATTCAACATTAGTCATTCATTTGCACACAGTTAAATGGTTTCAAGTATTATGTAATCACTAACAATTCAATTAAACATCAGTTTAATGATCAAACACAGTAATGATCACACACAGTTAAATGATCAAACAAGTCTATTCCTAACAATTCAATTTAGCATAAGTCATTTGTTTGCACTCAATTTAAATATCAAAGAGTTCTATTTGACCAATAGATAGGACCAATGGACCTCCAAAGCTCCAGCATTACTGGAGCCTCACCATCAGATTGTTTAGTGTCATATTCTTACCCCTCTGCAGAAATGCATTCGATGTATTCTGCAGCTCCAGCTAACTGGGCTAAGTTTATAAAGAAAGATATTGAATGATATTTTAAGATAAGTCATGAAGTTGTTCAACTTTGATATTCACATCTTTGTTGATTAAGAGTTTTGCTGTCAAACTTACCTACTAAAGTCTGTATGTGTTGTTTGCTGGAAGCCGCACCTTCTTCAGTTGTGGGAACTGATTCATCATCATTTTCACCAGCCTTAAAAGTTCATATTACAATTAAATAATTATAAATGATTCTTAGTTAAAATCAAAATGTTTACATGAATTTTATAAATCGCTTAAAAATAACCTTTAACAAAAATACAATTTTTTAATGACAAAAGGTTTTAAGATTCAATAATTAATTGCAAATATATATCTTTTAAAAATATAGAGATTATATAAAAATCACAGAAAAGAAAATTCAAAACTAATAATGAAATTTATATCATAATGATCTGATTCTTGTATGTATGTGATTAGATATCAATGTTTGCTGAAAGCAGCCTTTTAACAAGTATCATTACTTACATATCATGTGACTTTCTGAGATCTAAATTTTAGCCTCATATTAGGAGTTGGCACCAAACACAAGATACAAACTTTGTATGTGTAAATAGTTGGCCAAGGCTATTTACACATACAAAGTTTGTATCTTGTGTTTGGTGCCAACTCCTATAATATTTAGGTCTCAGAAAGTCATATGATATGTGAATATATACAGTAAGTATCAATCACATTATTTATTGTGTGTGAAGAAATTTTATATATATATATATATATAAAAAAAAAATGAAATTTTTATATAAGATTTAATATACTGACACTCATGATACACAGTCATGCAGAGAAAAACTAAGTTTATTATTAAGACCTATAGCAGCACCAGCTGTTCCACTATCACTCTGGCTGTCAAAAATTACAATTGTTGAGAAGATATTTTGCATGCTTTAATTAAGCAAAATTAATTCTGCCTTGCATTTTCGAACACATTTCAGGAAATCACCAATAGGATGTTCGTATAAAAGTAAACTTCCTGGGATACCATCAGCATAAAAAAATTGCCTGTAGAAATTCACAAGGAGAACAGGCCAAGACTAAAATGATTCCTTACAAACTGTAGTTATTGCAAAAGTCGAAGTAATCAAGACAAAACCCTATATATCATGATCTCTGTACAAAAAAAAATTATTGAATATTGTGAACAAGATTCGTCTATGAATTAGGTTACAGTAATAAACTACAAAACTGTATAACCTGTGTGTGTCAATATTTAATTTTTCTTTCTTTTTTTTTTTTTTAAATAAATTCTACAATCTATTTCTTTTGTAAACACCCTTTTATAATAGTCATATCATATTTATTTACAAACCTAATTTTATACAGCAGAATAAAGGTAAACAACTGTTGACAAATACTGCAGTATTTCTTTAAATTAAAAGGTTGCTCTACCCAAGTCCTTTTTTTTTTTCTTTTTTTTTTTTTTTATTTGACTTCACTATTTAATTACTTTTCATTTATTTTGCTTAACATATTTATAAAGCTTTAAGTAATGCCAAGATATATAAGCTAAGTAGCTTTAATTTTGCATATTGGAAATTATATTGGTTACTAATTGGATAGAAAGTCAGAACTGATCACAGCTGCTTATTTTACAATATTTGTTTCAAATTAAAAATTTACACTGATCACTTACAAATCATAATTGTTACCAGAAAAGATATATCCACATAGCAGAAAAGAAATTCATTATTTATATTTTTGTTTATTATCTTATGAAATCAACATTGTTACATGAAAAGGTTTTGAGAGTTTTGTAAAGAATTATTTTAAATGAGTGATACCTTAGATATTTAAAAATTTAAACATGCTTTTAAAACCTAGATTCTTAGTCCTAGCTAAATAATAATGCAATTATTTTATATCAGCTAGGAGAACTACTGATAAAATTAATTAGTAATGTCAAATTAAATTTCAGTACAACAAATGTTTTTTTTTCTTTTTGAAGTATGGAAATTTACATTCTGTATTATTAATCATATCTTACAGAATGTATTGTTTATTGTAGGAGTTCCCTTCCTTACCTTTTCCCATTATGAAGAAAAAATTTTTTACATTAAAATCTTTTCCTAGATATGCAGAGTAAATTTCAAACTATTTAGCCAGGACAGACAGACAGAAACTCTTGCCAATTAATGATATAATTTCAAATTTCAAACAAATAAGATTTTTTTTTCTTTCCTAAAAAAAAAATGCTATGCAGTGAAAAACTGGACACATGTAAGGAAAATAATAGAAAATGGAAGGAAAAGATAAGTAAAAATAGATAAAAACTGCAATGCAATGCATACCATACGCTGGACTTCATTAATTCCTTTTCCCATGCCTGCCATAGTTAACTGAGTAGCAAGAAGTCGTGCAAGATGTTTAATTTGTCCTGGTGTTCCAGCTGCAGCAATGGGGGTATAAGTTGCTTGGAAATGCGCTGGCAGAGAATCAGGCAACATTACCTGATATAGTTAAAAAAATAAAAATAAAAAAATAAATACTAATCAGAGCAGTAATATAAAATTGCACAAATAATCACACTTAAAAATCATACAAAAGGATGCTAAGTGCTGTTTTAAAAAAATCCTGGAAGCAGCACACAATAAAACAGCACCTATATGGCCACTTACTTCCCATCTCACAAACCCCACAAGTAGGACAAACAAGACATGCTGATGAAATAAGAACTCATAAGTGACATTCTCTTATGGACTCCTACATGGACACACCAGTGTTGGTTGATCAACAAAAACATACATTAATCAGTTCTGTGCAGACACTGGATGCCGTCTGTAGAACCTGCCAATAGGCAATTTTTTCCTGTCATAGCATGCCTTGATGATGAAATCATTATCTCTTCCTTTTTCTCAGTTCCCTGCAAGACTCAGCCTCTCCCTAAACTCTGTAATACATAAGTAATAATTTTGTCCTTCCTCTAAACTGGTTGCTTAAGCAAGACTAATGAACCTCGTCTGCCATATATTTTTACCTACAGATAGGAGAGTAGAGAGAGATTCATGCCTTTTCAAGGGATTAAAATATTGAATTTGGCTTGTCACACATAAGAATGAAGTATCTTCACATCCCACCAAGGAGAACAGTGTTACTCTCCAGAACTTCTACCTAGGATCAGATTGTAGTACCTGTACCCATGGAAATCTAACTAAATACATTATAGAAAAAAAAAGTTTTAATTTTCAAAAATCAATTCCAGGGAAGGAGTAGCGCCCTCCCCTACACCTTGGTGTAGTAGCTATCGGAAAGGGAGCCTTCGGGTTACCCTCGACTATGGTCGCCAACTTTACTTTACTTATTCTTATCTTATATTTATTTTGATTAATTCAAACCAATTAAATAGAAATAATTATATTATCTATTTAACCTATTCAAAAGGACCCTAAAAAGTATTACCACTCCAGATCAGAAGTAATAGAAATAAAGAGGTATGCTCTATTCCTCCAAATCTCCAAAACTAGAGTCTCCCTATAAGATGCAGTTTAGTGTCATACCCAGAACACTCCATTTTTTAGTAGGCTTACCTTTATGCAAGGGATACAATCAGCATATTTTAAGCCTTGGCAACAAGGAAATATTTTGAGAAAGTATTTAATTTTATTTTCAGCTATGTTTAAAAAAAAAAAATGAAGTTTTAGTATCACCATGGGATGCTATCATAATAGGAAACCAAAAGTTTACAGCCATCTACTATAATTGATATCAATTATTTAGATAATTTTGGTGATTTATTCTAACAAAAATTGTAGTGAAATAATATAAAGTGAGAAGAAACGAAAATTACACAGTAATAATATTATGAGAATTTGATATAATTTTAAATGAATTATGAAAACACTTACCATGCTAATTAAAACTAAATCTGCAACATTGTGAGCATTTAATCTGTTCACTAAATCTTCTGCAGTGATATCAATAGCAGTTTGTTTTTGAGTAAGATTTGGTTGTTTTTCCTTGTTGCTCCAAGGTGTTGTGCCAATATCATCATCTTCAACATCTGCATCAATCTAGAAAATAAACAAAAATAGAAGTTAGTTTTACTCACTCACAAAACTTTTGAGATAGAATTTTTTTCAACACTTTTGTAGGTAGATACATTTTTAACCTTGTAATATGGGTGAATTATTTTCAGAAAATTTGCAAAATAGATTATGCTCAAACAAGACAAAAATGTCATACTACTTATGTACTCTTGGTGACAAAAAAAGTCACTCGACCTGCAAAAGAATTAATCACTATTATAATCCTGGTTTGGTAAGACACAATTTTTTTTCAAGGAGAGTAGTCTTACCCTCTCTGCAGGGGATACAGTCAACATATTGTAAGCCACACTGACAGAGTGGGCCAAAAATAATCTCAATAGTACTTTTCAAGTGGGAGTAACAGATAAACACACATACAGAAGGCACAATAATTAATATAGATAAAAGAAACTGACCTCAACTTTGGCTTTCTTAGAAGATGATGAGGTACTTGGAGGTTCCTCAGCTTTCCTCTTTCTTATGTCTTCCACTTTGGGCATACATTTCATCACCTGAAAAATAATATTATATATATATTAAACAAATAAAAATTCAGTCACATCAATATTTTCAAAAATAAAAATGAAAACTTTTTTTAATTTAATCCAGATGCTGAAAATAGTTGCTGTAAAGAGTTTTGGGGGAATTTTTTTCTGTTCATTTAGAGTTTTAAAATGGTTAACAACTCTTGTGAAAATCCAAAAGAAATTAAAGAAATTAGAATTTTTCTTTTTTACAATAAAGCTGCTAACCTAATGGCAATGCATATATATGTGTGTGTATGGCTCCAATACATTTGTTTTACATGTAATTATGGATTTACTGACGTCATCATTAAGAACAGGTTCCTTTTAATCTCTCTCACCATACAGCCATCACACTTGGTAGGTCCTTAATACAGCATCCAGTGAGATGTTACATGTGAGCATGTTCTTACTTGTCCAGCATGTCTTGATTACCTTTCTTGGATGGTTTGCAAGATGCTAAGTGATGGTACAGCTGCTGTCTTGTAGGGTGCTGCTGCCAGGATTTGTTTAAAATAGTACACACTAATATCTAATTAGTACTAATAATTATTTCTATTTGAATCAAAAATAACTAAAATTAACATCAAGAAAAATACTAGCCAAAAAATGACCTGAGTGAGTTGCAAAAAAATTAAATTAAATTAGATTGAAGAAAAATTAGTAATGGTAGTGAACAACTACATTTTTTTCCTTATGCAATTCCTGTCTCCAAGCATTTTGTTAAAGTTCAAGTGGTGCAACCATATAGTAGTACTAACATAGCTACAGTTAGGATAAATTCCTACTTTATTTTATCAAAGAGATCAGATTTCTACATGGTCATTAACCTGTCAATATCAGTCCATGCTTTACTTACATGTACATGTTGAGACTGTTTTCAATAGATGAGATATTACTATTAAGGTAAGTGAACTGGTCTACTAATTTCAGAGGCTTGCTATTTGATGAAGTGATTGCACCATCTTGATTAAAATACATAAACTCTGTTTTATCAGAGTTCATATAGAGACCAATGTCTCTTGTTGCCTGCTTGAGGCTATGCAGCAAAGATTCAGCTTGATTAAGTGTATTTGCAAGAAGTCCTAGATCATCTGCAATAGTTTCTGCTTCTTGCCTTTTCTAGTGTGAAACTATTACATAATTATAAATAAGTTAGTTTTCTTTTTTCACTTGGATTCTAAATACTTTGAATCCTTTGGCTTTCAGATACTCTGCACATGAACTTGTGAAATAAATCATGCATAAAATACAAAGTTCAGACTAGAACTTTGTTTAAAAGGTATCCCATCATTCCTTTCATTACCTCCTAAGACACTTTCATTCTATTTACTAAAATATTACAGAAAAGGTTGCTGTTTGGTAGGGTCTTTGAAAAAAAAAAATGCTGGTTAGAAAGAAATATGTGTTTTTTATTAAAAAAATGAAAAAATAAGTTATTCACCTCTGACTGCATAGCTCCAAGATCTGTGAGAAGAGTTGTGATTTGTGGCATGAAATCAGGAGAACATGGATGTTTTAATAAGGCTAACATCTGCATCTTTAAATTTTTTCGAACACTGCTCACTTGAGATTTTGCTAATGTTGGAGGCAGATTTACTGAAACAAACAAAAGCAGAACAGATATAGAAACAATTTATAACAACTCAAATAATTGTCAGTAAAAATTGGGCTTAAAAATTCATTTCAACTAGAAAGAAAATGAAAGGAAAAATTAAGTGATAACTAAATATATTGCTGCATATCTTATTTAAATGAAGCATTGTTAATCATTATCAATTATTAGTTAATATTTTCCTTTATCTTATTTTTAATTATTTTTTACTGAAATTCACTTGGATTATTATTTTTACAACAGCAAGGAATAGTGCACATCATTAGCATGCAAAATCAATAACAACAAACATGGATAAAATGCAAAAGTGATAAACATAGCATCAATAAATTAGAGACTATTGTATTGGATGTGTTTATAGGTTTGAATTGTTTTTTTTGTGATACTATTGCGCTCATAGATTTGATAGTAAAACAGCTGGTATAGAGAACCAAACTTTCTCAAGGCAAAAGAGAATACAAGTTAAAGTCTCACTAGAGGCCTTGCTTTTATTGCTGTTTCTAATATGTACTGTTCTTCATGGTGGTGCAAAAAAATTAATTGAATGAATTGCAATAAAAACAACTAAAATTAAGTGAAAAAAGTACTACTCAAAATTAGTAATAGCAATATTACATTATTTTTCTTATGAATTGTTAATAAAAAAATTGTGTGTGATAGTGTGTATTATATAAAGAGAAAGAGAGTAGTTGGATGCTTTCCTCAAACTCATTTGGACAACTGCAATGACACTAAAACTAAGCTATGTTGACCTACACTCTTCCTTTGGACAACATGGCCTGCATCCAGATCTATGGCTTTAAAAAAGTGACAGATACAGTCAAGAACCTTATATATATATTATTTTTATAACAATTTCTATAACTCTGCCAGTGTGAAATATATTATATATATATATATATATATATATATATATATTTATAGGTAATGAGAAAATCTGTTATGGTAACATGTAAATATGTTAAGGAGGTGGATTTAGCATAATGATTATTGTTGTAGGAAATGGAATCAGCTATCAGAGTTCAAATCCTGGATGAATTGTTTGTATTTCACTTGGTGCTTTTTGCCCTCGGGAAAAGCATGAATCTATCTCTTCTCTCCTCACCTATAGAGAAATAGTATGGCTGACTGGGTTTTTTAGCTTGGTATGGCAACCAGTCTAGGAGAAAGAAAAATCTTAATTCAAACCAGCTGTACTTCACTTAAAAATTACCTTAAGTTACATCCTGCTCATAGTGGAGGGTTTGGGTAAATACATACATGTTAATAAGTTAGTTACATGTATTTAAACAGCAACAAAAAAATCTCATAGAAATTCAATTATATCCCTGAATTTCTTACAGGATAATTTTTACCAACTTCATTTTACCTTTAGTTTATTATCATATTCAAAAAGTATATTAACTAAAAAATTCAAAAGCTACAAAGTTTTTGATAATATAGTATTGGAAAAAAAAACAATGGAAAAAAAACTGAACCATTTTTTATTATTGCCACAAATTCTAATGAAACTTCAATGAATTAGACACACATAGGAATTGATTATTTTCCTCAGACAACTGTTTACAAACTATTTGCAAAGGACTAATCACAAATTAGGATATCAAATTAAGGAAAAGAAAACTAAGAAATGTTTGTTTTTTGGTATTTCTTAAAATTTTCTTTAGAAAATTATGAGAACTTTAACAATAATCAAGAAGAATAATTACTTCCTAAGCCATCAAAGTTTTATTAAAATTTGTAACAATAATAAAAAATGATTCAGTTTTTTCAGTCAGTGTTGTTTTTTTTTGTCCAATGTCAAAAACATTAAATGCAATTACAAAATTAGTTAAATATTGCCATCATTTCTGATGGCATGAGTAAACTAATAAAAAATAAAGTACTTACCATGCAAGGATTCAAATGCTTGAACTACCTGATCAAAATATTCTGGTCTTTGTTTAGCAATTGTAGTCAAGCTACCCATAACAGTCATGAGATTAATACTGAAATATGAAATTAACAAGATGAAGTAATTAACATCTAGTGAGATATACTGTTTCTGTTAACAAAAATGTCTGGGGGGGGGTTAACTGTTATTAGCAACATGAATAGGTGACTCTATTCAGTATTATTAAATTCTTTAATTTTCTCCATTTCTCTGCATTATCAAACCCTACTTAATACACAGAGAATGAAAATTCATACTTCCAAAATTAATTGTTAATATATTTGTATTATTATAAAAGGCTACTGAACAGTTATCATTTATTAGTCAAGATTAGATAATAGCAGAGTTAATTATTACAAATAATTAACTCTATTCTATTGTCAACATGTATTAATTGTAACTGACAATAACTGACATATACTAAGTGTAAATGACAAAATTTTCAGTTTTATTCTGATTGATGGCAACTCAGTTCTATCTGAGGGCATCAAAAAGCACTTCTTCCTCCAAACAACTAGTACTATTTAGACCAAGAGGATAATTTCAAATTTCGTTGTTCTTCCTCACAATAGTAAAGTGAGTGATTATTAATGAAGAGCTTTGCAAATAGCTTTGTGAAAGTGACCAATCAAGCTTACATTTATTATCTGATAATGAAGAATTTCCTAATGACATCACAACTGATTTATCAGATAACAAATACACTAAGTACTTTTTCAATAACTGATAAATTTCTCACAATATATATATATATATATATATATATATATATATATATATATATATATATATACATACATACACACACACACATACATACATATATAAAAGTAAACCAGCAAAAATAGTACAACATAGTAAAATTCTTATTTGAGCAATATACCTAAAATACTCTTAGAAAGTAAAGCCTTTTTCAGTAAAGTTCTGCAAACTATAAAGTGTTAATTAAAACTCTTTATTTCTTCCTAAATAGAAGCACCAATATCATTGATTACAGTTACAAGAATGGGTCATCTAGCTGACTTTAATGCCAACTCTTTAAAGAGCAAAAACCAATGGATAAAAAGAAGAAATGGACAAGAGGTCATAGAATCCATATGAAGACATAGATAAGTGAGGATTGTAATATCTAAGTTAACAGAAGAATATGATTCTTCCAAATAAAAAATAAAACTCAGTTGTTTTATTTATTCTTAGAAATGAATTAATTTTTCTTTGTTGTCTTTAAATGATTGATTGATTGTTTTGTTTTATGCCATATCAACCCTTTTTCAGGTTATTTAATGCCAATTTCTGTTGATTTGTTGTCTAGTGTTTGCATCATGTACATAAATGAAATCTTTTGAATTCTTTTATATAAACCTACTGCTTTCAGAAATGCTAGTATTTTGTCAACTTTGACATGTTCAAATAGTTCTTTCATATTGTTTACAGTGTAGAAATATTGTCCTTTTGGTGTAAGGTCAATGCAATCTATCAATAGGTGTTTTACTGAATATAGAGTGTGATGTCCCACATACCATGGTGGTTGTTCTTGTTTGAGTAGATATGAGTGGGTGATGTCTGTGTGTTCAATACATAGACTGGGTAGGATAATCTCTTCCCTGCAGGATTTTCTGTATCCTTCCTTCAATTCTCCTATTTCAGCTTTTATAGTCTGGATTTTGTTGTGTGGGGTGTTGTCCATCTTAATTGCCATTTGTTTTGGGTAAAGTTTTTTATTTCTATTTTCAAGTCAGTATATGGAATCTTAAAGCTTTTGTCTATGAGCATCTTCCAGGCTGTCATGGCTGCTGAGTCATCTTGGTTATTCCCTTTGATTCCGATGTGGCTTGAGATCCAGCATAGCTCTATCTCTTTGGTTTTTGATAGGAATTCTAGTCTATTCAATATTTGCATGGTTAGGGGATTATCCGTGTTTTTGGTTTTTTAAGGATGTTAGGACGGATAAAAAGTCAGAAAAAAAGATGAATTTGGTGGATTTTATTTGAGTTATAATGTTGAGTGCCAGAACTATGACTTTAGCTTCTGCACTGAAGATAGAAGTGCTGTTAGGAAGACATTTTGCTATCTTGGAGTTATGTTGGACAACAGTGCATGATACTTTGTTTCTGTTTTTGGAACAGTCAGTATAAATATGGATATGGTTGGGGATGTTATTTTTAACGTGAAGGAATTCTTCATGGAAGATAGTAGGGTGTGTGTTTTCTTTATGGTATTTTGTTAGATTTAGCAGTATTTTTGGTTGTTTCAATAACCACGGTGGAGTTTTTGAGGAAGTGGAATTAAGTATTTGTGTTTTATTTATTTGTAATTCAGTGACAAGATTTTCTATTTGGAGACTAAAAAGTTTGATGGGGTTTGTTTTTGTTTCAAAGAAATTTTGGTGTTGTGGGCAGGACATAAGGTCAGTTTGATATAGTATTGTAAGGCTAGTTTTTGTCTTCTGATTGATAGTGGAGGTGTACAAGTTTTCTAGAGAAAAGGTTTTATAGGCTCCTAGTGCCAGTCTCAGTCCTTGATGGTGTACAGTATTTACTTGTTTTAAATAGGATTTTCTGGCTGATCCATAGATAAATGCACCATAGTCAAGTTTGGATCATATTAATGTTCAGTAGGATTTTTTTAGCCATACCCCAGTTTGTGTGTGCTATTATTCTAAGGAATTGGATTGTTTTATTACACTAAAGTATTTGATGTGGGGTTTGGATGTTAATTTTTGGTCAAAGATAATTTATAGGAATTTGTGTTCTTCAACAATAGGGATTACAGTTGAATCTAGTTTAAGTACAGGATCATTATGTATTTCATGGAGATTACAGAAATATATACAATGCATTTTGCTTTTAGAGAATTTAAAACCATTTTTAATGGTCCATTTGTTTATCTTATTTAGACATTGTTGGAGCTGACGGTCTATTGTCCTAATATGTTTTAATTTGCAACAGATTAGGAAGTAGTCTACATATAATGAGCCTTTAACTTAAGTTTAAGCATTTCATAATGATGTTTATTTCTATATTAGATAAGACCACAGAATGCTACCTTGTGGCACACCCATTTCTTGTTTTTGTAGTTCTGAGAGTGTTGTGCAGATCCGTACTTGGAATTTTCCATCGCTTAAGTTTTTTTTATAAAAATGGGCAGTCTATACTTCAATCCCATATTTTTCAAGTCTTTGATTATGCCATATTTACATGTAGTGTTGTAGGCTTTTTCTCTATCAAAAAAATATGGCTGTCATGTGTTCTTTTTTGACGAAAGATTCTCTTATGGTTTCCAAGCAGTAAGGTTATCAATTATACTTCTTGTTTTCCTAAACCTGTCTGAAGATTGCTGATTAACTTATTTTTCTCAAGAAACCATGTTTGTCTGTCGTTCAAGTGTTTTGTAGATACAGCTAGTTAAAGCTGTTAGTCAGGAATTTGCTGGATTTGTGTTAAACTGACATGGCAAAGTCTTTCAAAATGTTCCTATTTGGCCTTTTGTAGGTTCCAGCATGGTATTTTTTCTTCTAGTTCAGATTCAAGTCTTTCTAGTTTGATTGGATAGTGGTCACTTCCGCAGTTATCCTCGTTAGTTGGAGAGTCATATTAAAGCTTCAAGTTCTAATTCAATTATGTAGCTATTAATGGGTATGTATAGTGAGCATATGCTGATTGTTTTTTGTAAAGTTACTGATACTGCTATTGCCTGTAGGTTTGTGTTTAAGTTTTTTTTGGCTTTGCAGTAGTGTATTGTTTACGATAATAGATGTACCTCCTGATGCTCTTGTGGGATTATTCATTTGATTATATATAGTGTGTTGCCTTATGTTTAATTTGTCATGGAGGCATATAACACTTGCGCGTAAGTTTTAATGATAAGTGTTAATTCGGCAAGGTTGGCTTTTGTGTCTCTGATGTTCCACTGTATGATTTTATTTGTTTTGTTTGTTTTGGTCCTGTTGTAATTCCTTGTAGGGGAGATATTTTGTAAGTCATGTTTGGTTTGTGGACTGGTTGTGGGGTATAGTGTCTTGGGTCTCCATCCTGTCTAAGGGTGGGGAGTACTTTCAGTTATGTTCTTGTAATTTTCAGATTGTTTCATTTTTCCTGGGGAAGATTTTATTTTGCTTTTGGTTCTATTTTTAGAGGTAGATCATTGGCTTGATTTGCTCTTTCTTTGGTTTAATGGTTCTTTTTGGTTTGCATTTTCTATATGGTATGTTTTATTTAAAGGTTTGGTTATGGTCTTGTTTTTTTTTTATTTGATTTTGTTCTGTTTTAGTGAGGAGTGTGGCTCTGCTCTGTGTATTAGGACAACTTAAAGTAAATTCTTTACTCGGGTTTTTGGGGTTTGGTTGGTTTTTATTAGGGTTTTTGTGTGGAGAGATGGTTCTTATTTCTTCTCCTGGAGGTTGCTTCGAGGGATTTGTTTCAATGTATTGTGATGTTTTTCCAGGTTAAGTTCAGTCGTTGGTTTGGAGTCTGTACTGTTGGTAGAGTTTTAATAGTATGGATTTTATTTTTTGCATGAATTTTTGCCAGTCTTAAGGTCCTAATTGGAGTAGTTTAGAGATTAGTTCTTGGTAGTTTTCTCCTTTTCTTTATTCTCTGATTTTGAGTTGCTTTAGGAGATTTGTGAGTAGCTTTTGTTTTTTTATGTAGCTTTCAACTATTTTTAAGGCTTCTAATGTTTCTTGTGTGTTTTACAGTTAAGATTTCTTTTTCTTTTTTCCAGACTGGACATGTACTGGTATAGGATGGGTGGTCTTCACTGCAGTTGGCACATGTGTTGTTAAGTTTGTCGTCAGTGGTGGTGTGGCTTGGTACTCTCTCCCTGCATTTACCACATATAGTGTGTCTGTAGCATACACTTCCATTGTGGCCAAATTTTTGGTATTTAAAGCATCTAAGTGGGTTTGGGATGTATTGTTCTATTTTTCATTAATATAGCCGATTTTTATTTCTTTGAGAATTGTAGACGAATTGAAGGTTAATACATAAGTGTTTGTTTGTATTGTTTGATTTTCTTTTTTGATGGTAATTCTTTTTATGCCAGTTATGCCTTGGTTTTTTAGTTCAGCTAATATTTCTTCCCTTGAACACTGGAAGAGTTCTTTGTTTCTTATAACTCCTTTAGGAGTTTAGGGTTTTATGGGGATAGGTTTTTATTTTTAAATTGTGGAAAGTTTTCATATTTAGAAAAAAGTTTGTGTTTCTTATTTTCAGTTTCAATCATTATTGTGCAATTTCTTAAATTCTTAACTGTTTTTTGACTGATGTTTGTAGATATGATCTTCTATATAAGAAATGTGGATAGTTTTGAATATTAGAATCGATTGAAGATAACCCATTAAGGGTATCTTCAATCGATTCTAATATTATAAATTTTGGGAAAGGTGGTTCATGCTGTATTTCTTCTTTGTTATAGTAGTCCAACTCTATGTATGGTTGCTTGAGATTTTTTTTTGTTTTTTATTTGGATTTTATTTTTGAGAGCCATAATGAAAGTTTATGAGTTTCGTTGGCTATGCTCCCTACCCACCATGGAGCCCCACACAGGGATGTGCCTAGGGGAAAACCTATTCGCCTAGTAACATCAAGGCTACATAGTATACTCATGCCAATGGCAGACAGTTTAATTTTGTCCCCAGGTTTTCATTCCCAAGATAATTACTCACCCAGGGACAGGAAGGAGTATAGATCTTTCCTCAACATGATTGACTTTACAGCCATCGCCCTCTAATTCAGATCTTTGCAAAAATCTGAAAGAGGGCTGACATGAGTAGCTGATTGATCAGATCGGGCCTCTCCAACTGCCTGTCTAGCCCAGTAGGGCCAAAGAAGAATGTTACAGGTCACATGACCTCTTTAGTAGCTAGGTCACAAACTGCTCAGCCACCAGGATCCAGTCCTCAAGCATTACAGGTCACCACCCACAGCCAACAGGTAGCCTCAATGGAGGTGGGATTACCTCTCTGCAGAGGTGCAGTCAGTGTATTCCACAGCTCCATCCGACAGGGTGATCAATCTTTAATATTCTCTAGTGAAATTCATATATTGTTATTAGAAAAGTTTCAATTAAATGAGAACATTGTTATTGAACAGATTTACCATGCATGGCTGCTTTCAAATTGTGTTCATAAAATAACCAACACTCATACATAAATATACAGTTCTGATCATGCAATAATACAGTTACCAACTGACCTGGATATATGAGGAGAAGCTTGAAACTTTAGCAGAGCATCAAATAATTTGTTGCCTTCTTCTTCCAACTTTTTCACTTTAAGGTATTTGTGATTTTCTGGAATCTTCTCAATATTCATATCATTCTCCTGTTTCTTAGGAACTTCTGACTCCTTTAAAATTAAAAGAAAACCTAGTAAAAATATCTAAGAAATTATAGCAACTTAAACCTAACATTCACTCTATTCAGAAAGAATATACTGACCAAAAATAAAATGACAGCACCCTAGATACGTTTTGATTTCCATAAGATTAAATGTTCAGGTGAGGTAGGAGGTACCGGTAGTGTAACAGTCATGGTCATAAGAAGTGGACTGGGCTACCCAAGTTCAAATCCTGAACAAGGCTGTTTGCATTCCATATACCTTAGGAAAGGTATTAATCTTACTATTCTTCCTCCATATATGGAGACTAAGCTCTTTAATCTTGATATGGTAACCAATCTAGGAGAAGGAAAACTCTGAATTCAAACCAATTGTAAACCTGGAAAAGGATGAGTTCCACTAGATTATTCCTATTCCTGCTTAAGGCATACTACATGAGTAGCACCCCAACCAAGTTATGGGACCAGTGACAAATATAGCTATATTACAATAAAAGGTCATATATGTACAGATTTGAAAATAAGGATTTTATCAACAATACCCAAACACCATCATTAACAATATATATCCTCCTTAGGTATCAACACAGGTTTGTACTCTTGTAAGCATACAATCATACAGATGGTGAATACCATATTATATATGAATCTTCACTGAAGATTTTATCAGAATACCTAACCCCAACGAACACATACTGTATCCAGATCAAAACCAGCCTCATCCTTCAAAGTGTTAGCATATTTTATATATTTTCCACTAGATGTAAAACAATGAGACTTGTAGATCTAATACAAAGCTATCTACTTACCAAGTCTGATTTAAATAAGATATTTAATAGCCTGTGGTGTAATGGTTATCATCATAGGAAATAAACTAGGTGAACCAAGTTCAAATCTTGGATGAGGCTGTTGGCATTTCACTTCATACTAATGCCCTTGGGCAATGTAGGAATCCATCTCATTTCCCCCTAGATAGGGATAAATAGTAGAGCAGCCTGGGCTCTTCAGTTTTGGTGGACAAATAGTATAAGAGAAAGAAAACTCTGAAATCAAACTAAATGGACTCTACTTAAAAAAATAATTTGTGTAACATCTTGTCAGAGGCAAAAAGATTGAATAAATACATAAAAGATAAAATAATAAAGAAATACAAAATTTGGAGGTATTGGCACAAATTTGGTCAGATGAATATTCATTTACAACTATGTACAAATGCTGATTATATAAGGGTACAAAAAAGATATTTTCTGCTCACTTTTAAACTAACCATGACAAAATGTAACCTCCTTGTATATTCAAAAATTAACCTCAAGGCCAGTATCTCTTTTTATATTACTTACATATCTTAAGTAAATTTGTATCATGAAATATTTCTTATATATCTTAAATTGAGTCTGAATTATCTTTCAGTATACTATTAAATCATAATTATGTTTTTTCTTATTTAAATGCATATCTGCCTTTTGTTTGTTTCTTCTCCATATCCTTTCTGTATTATATCATTCAGAAAGCAAGTAACCGATAACATAAAACAAACAACATGGCTTGGCTTCATGAAATGAAAATGAAGAGGAGGGTGGTCCACGCTGACTGCAGGCACATTTATCGTTTATAAGGCCAAAGCAGAACAGGCAAGCACAGTCACAATGGCTTAAGGTCTGATCAAGAAAATTAGATATTAGAAAGTTTCCGTGATTTTTGTCTGGTCACCAAAATTAAAAATAACATCAAGTGTAAAATAAAGCTTAGTAACTGGAAACTGTATCAATACCTGAATTTGATTAATTGATTGATTTTACTTGCATGTTAATCTTGTCTAAGGTTATGTGTAGAGGATTATGTTCATTGTACACTATATGTAAATTTTTTGTGTAGTTATTTCTCGAGGTTTTTTGCACACACTTAATACCAATAATTTGCATATAGTTGTATGGTTTCTAATTGATAACAATGAAAAATTCTACAAAGTGATTAAAAATGATAGAAATAATCAGAAACAATATTTTCGATGATTACATTTAACAAATATTTTATTGGATTAAAATATATCATTACAATTAATAATTACAAAACAATTTACAGTATTCTATGAAAAGTTTCCTATCTTCAATTTCTTTATATGGCAGAAAACTTATTCCATGGAAGTCAGTCATTCAACAAAAATAAGTTATCTCTCCTGAAAACAGATATGATGGAGTGTTAACTTCAGGAATAAAGTGTTGAATTACCATAAATTACAGCTAGCAAGTCAATCTGTCATATAACTCGACTGCAAGATTTTCAGCTCAAAATTCTGGGTTAGACGTATCCCTGCTGTATTAGTTGACCCATGTACACTAGGCTACTGGTAGACCAAGTAACCTTTATTTAAAATCTTGTGCCATATAAGTATAATACAAGTGTTAATGTGTGTATATATATATATATATATATATATATTCAATAAACTATCATGACTCACTACTCTACTAGAGTATGGTGTACATAATTTTTCTCTGAAATCAAAATTACATCAGCCATACATGAAACATGCAAATCTTGCACATTAGAACTTATATTCATCATATAAACTCAATTTGTTGGACTAACATGGAATTGCACAAATAAACAATATACTGCATTTGTCTGACTAGTGACTGGCTACTGTGACATTCCAATTAGTCTTTACAGTCAACTGAACTGATCAGCTGTTGGAAATGACACGAGATAGAGCATTAATATGATACTTAATTTGTATTACAGTTTTATTATTTTATATTAATCTCTGTGTTAATGTTCATCAAACATTAGTTTAAATAGGAAATGTTTGTGACAGTCCGTAGGAGTTACAGTAAGTGGTGTACATTGATTATTAAGAATACTGTTCCACTGGTTGACCTCTCTGTGGTAATAGTTTGGATTTTAGCCCTGCTGTATAAGTCGACCCTTAGAGATTTTTTCAGGCTTAAAATGTCAACTTGTAGGCCACAATTTAAGGTAAATAAAATTTGGTGAACCAAACAAAAAAAAAATGTTCAAAATCCTTTCTACTCACATTCTATTTTTTCTAAATGTAGATTTTACAATATTTGTTGTCAATTAAAAATATAGATGCTTGTACAAAAATTTTCTGTTTACTTGAAAATTATATTTGCAACTACCTACAGTTCACCCACTTAGTATTTTTTTCCCCCTGCCATCAACCATTATGAAGGTGTCAACTTATGGAAGATTGTCAATATATATTTTTCAGGACTTGAATGGAACTGTTCTTTAAAAAATGACATTTCTATGTATTTTGACATTACCATGAAATTAACAGAAATTTAATAGTCAGGTTATTCTGTACAAGCATCAAAATTTACACAAAACAGTTACAAAGGCTAATCATTATTATATACAGTAAATTCACATAACAGAAAAAGATTTATGAATTACATTATAACATTAATATTGTCTGTTGAAAATTTCTCAGAATTTTGTAGAGAAATATTTTAAGCGAAAAAAGAAATGAAATATTAACTCACAGGAGATCTTTTGGTCAATGTTAAGACAATACTTTCAAGGAACTTCACAACATGGGTACGGATTCTGTATAGAAAAGGAAAAAAAAATGTATCAAATAAAGAATTTTTAGAAAGCCTTATTTTCTACTTTGTAATTATAACACTTTCATATAAGCATGACTGGATCTTAATTTATAAGTAAACTAATTCATTTAATACTAATTATTTGTTTACTTTTTTGTTAATGGCATATCAACCCTTGATGGCTATTTAATCCCAAATCCTGTTTATACATATATATATAATTTTTAAGTGAATGATTTGTCATAACTTTATTTTTAAACAAGTCAGAGTTTATTTGCTTGCATACAGTCAAATGGTTTCAAGTATTGCTATCTAACAACTAATTATTTGTCATTATACACCAATATCATTAATGTGACTATCTTGGTTATTACAGTCATATTTCAGCTGTTATACTCTCCAACCCTAACTGTCTTTAAGTGTCTGTTGCAGAAATTTCAAACCAAACTCTTTATATACAACTTACATTGATTATGATGACATGTCAACCTGTCTAGAGTTATCTTATGCTTAGAGGTCAGAGAATCGTATTCATTGTACATTTATATTTACATTTTTTGTGTAGTTGTTCCTTAAGTTTGTTTTTTTTTTGTACATGGTCCTATCAAATACAAATAATTTTTAAACAGATCTATTTGTCCTATAGATAGGATCCTAACTGGTACCACTACTTCAGGTCAGAGTGGACCTGTAAGTAATAGCAATTAAGAGGTACTCCTCACTCCTCAGAGCTCCAAAACAGAAACCTCACCATCAAATAAAATTTAGATTCATAACAGGACACCCACTGATCCAGAGAATATGATGACCAAGATGAGGATACTCATTTCAAGTACATCAGTGTATAATAATAATAATAATAATAATATTTCAGGAGAACCAGAAAGTTACTTGAGACAAAACTATATAGCAGAAACCTTATCAAAGGAATGAATACCTGGGCTGTCCCCCTCGTAAGATATTCAGGACCATTCTTGAAGTGGACCAGAGAAGAACTTAAACAAATGAACAAGAGAACAAGAAAACTAATGACCACGCATAAGGCATTACATCTCAGAGATGACGTTGACAGACAATGTGTGTCTAGAAAAGAGGTGGAAGAGGACTTGCCAGTATTGAAGACAGTGTTGATGCATCAATACAACGACTTGAAGACTACATACAAAAGCTTGGAAGAAGACCGATTACAGCCACCAGAAACAATACTGACAATACGAGGACCAATAGAATGACAATAATCAGAAAATAAAAGTGGGAAGAAAAACAACTATGGATGTTTTAAGCAACTAATAAGCGACATCTCACTGAAGAAAACATGGACGTGGCTAAGAGAGAAACTGAATCTCTTCTGATAGCAGCACAAAATGCTATAAGAACCAATCATATCAAAGCAAGAATAGATAAGATACAACAAAACAGTAAATGTAGGTTATATGGTGATAGAGACAAAACCATCAGTCACATAATCAGTGAATGCAGCAAATTAACACAGAAAGAGTATAAGACTAGACACGACTGGGTGGGCAAAGTGATCCACTGGGATTTGTGCAAAAAATTTCAATTTGACCATACGAACAAATGGTATATGCGCAACCCAACATCTGTCCAGAAAAATGACACAAACTCCTCAAACTGATCACCTGATATCAGCCAGATCAGCCAGTCCTTATAATAATCAACAAAAAAAAGAGAACTTGCAAAATTGTAGACTTTGTTGTCCCAGCTGATCACAGAGTAAAATTGGAAGTGAAAAGAAGGATGAATATCTCGACCTTGCTAAGAAAATGAAGAAACTGAGGAACATAAAAGTGACATTTGTACCAATTGTAATTGGTGCTCTTGGTACAGTCACCAAAGAATTAATAAAGGGACAGGAGGACTTAGAAATAAGAGAACATATGGAGACCATCCAAACATTTTTGAGATTGGCCTTTTGAGAAGAGGCCTGGAGATGTGAGGAGACTTGCTGTCCCTTAAACTCCAGTGAAAGACCAGCTAACGCTGATGTGAAAAACTCCCAAGGAGTAATAATAATGATTTTTCATCTCAGAAATTACAATTATAGAAATAAAAACAACTGACTAAAGATTAATAAAATCTCAAAAAAAAATCATCTTTTATGGCAAATAATTACAATGTAAGTTTTGTCTAAATATTGTAAAGACTATATACAAAGCAAAGCCTGATATAACAATCATTTAGAATCTTGTGGTTTGTTTTTTTTTATGGAATAGCTTTAAACAAAGATGTCTGCACCCTGTCTGCAAATGTCTTGTGCTATAACATCTTTTATAACAAATAACTTAAACCCTACCCGAAGTGTATGAAAAAATTTAGTCTTAGCTAAAGAACTTCTAAATATTTTGTATCATATTCTTTAGCTAAAACCAAATTGGAAAGAAATCAACATGACAATAACAAAAATTTAAATAACATTAAAAACGTCATCTCAAGTTGAGAAATATCTTAAAATGTTAAATGTTTTGTAGATATTTGTGTGTACTATTTCTATATAACTAAAATTCTCATGTGTGTATGCATATACAGGAATTTAGGAAGGAATGAAGAATTCTAATTAATACTTCATTGTTATGTCTATAATATTGAGGATTCAGATGATTAAAAAATAACTGAAATTGGACTGTAAATTGCTCTATTCTTTAAGTGTATTGCTCAAATAAAAATTTCCAAATGATGAGCCACTTTTGATTTGTTTATATATATATATATATATATATATATATATATACACATACAGACAGACTGTTTCATTGTATTACAACTCTTCAGTGTGGCTAGACATGCAGGACGCTTGAAGCTGGAATCGAAACCCACCCAACTTTACGTTAGACTTAGTATCATACTGCTCAGCCAACAAGCGAATCACATCAGCTCAGGAATTATAAGGCATTATGTAGTCACTTTCGTTTGTTTACATTTTTGCCCTACTGGATACCAGAGTGCTCAATTCATCCAAAGAACTTTGCATTATGCGAGTGGATATACACACACGTTTGTGTGTATAACCCAGTAAAAATAGCACATCATAGTGATATTTTTAACAAGCAATACATTTAAAATTTCCAGTCAAATCTGCAACTGAATGATGATTTTGAGGAGTCTGTTGCATTAATCATTCAAATTTTTGGTATAATCAAAATAACTATAAAATTCCTCTTAGAATTCTTAACTCTTTCCAGAGCATCAATATTACCATAGACCATTATCATAACTGGAATGCAGTGGGTTCATGAATCATCTAGTTTCCTTTAATTTTGTACTTTCAGCAATCTCTGAAAAAACATGACTGTTTTAAGACATTTACTTTTTGCAATATGGTATCATGTGAACAAAGAAAAAATTTTTAAAATACAAGAAAACCAAGAAATATTCATAGTTACCCATCATTCTCAGAATCAACCAAATCAATGATCAATGATTTCAAATTTAAGAGTTGTTCCCATGCATGATTCATTTCAGTTGATGGAGATTTTGTCTGACTTAACCACTGAAATAAAACATTTCAAGAGTTTAAATACTCAAATACAAAGCTTTTCTTTTGCTTATAATGAATATAAAATCATTTTTATAAGAAAATGTTCTGCTAATTGTAAAATTTAAGTTGTCACCATTTACTAAACTTAGAAATGGCACAAGGACAGAAGTTAGAATTATTGTTTTTATACAAAGAAAACTCAAGTGGCACTTTTAGCATAATGGTTATCATCAGAAAAAATGGAATTAGTGACCCAAGTTCAAATCCTGGATAAGGCAGTTTGCATTTCATTTGGGAAAGTAATGAATCCATATTTTCTCCAACCAGTTATAGGTAAACTGTAGAGCAGAATGGGTTCTTTAGCCTTAGTAAGGCAACCAGTTTAGAAGAAAGAAAACTCAAAATTAAAACTACCTGTAATCCACAAATTAATTGACCTTGTGTTGCATTCTGCTCATGGTTGATGAGAGAATTCAAATTGTGAAATTATTTTGGGGCAAATGAATTTTCCTTGTAACATTTTTTTTAAATCTTACAGACAGCATACTATTAATTACTAATGTTTGATAATTATTGAATACTTACCTGAAGAGCAAGTCGGTAAAGCCCAGCCATAACCAGAATTACTTTTTTCCGTACATTAACATTTTCATCTTGAAAAAGGGCTATCAGATTGGGCAGAATCTTTAAAAGTAAGTCTGGGTCTTTTTTACTATGAGAAAAAAAAGATGCTAAAATTATTAACATTAATATGATAGTTATATAAGTTTCTTAAATATTAAGTGTAGAAGAATTAACTACAAATAAGTAAACTTTACAAACAATAATTCTCTTAATATGAAGTATCACAATCTTTAAAAAATATCTAAATGAAGTACCTTTTGCTTCAATACAAACATTATTTCAACATATTTAAACAAACATACTAAAATCGAAAGCAGTAATCTATAATAGCCAAACTCATAAAAATTCCATGGCAGTTTAATTTGAAATAACAATCACAAAAGATTAAAAATCCAGCTGACATTTTTAAGGTTTTATTTGGGAGTTACATATATATATATATATATATATATATATATATATATATATTCATACACACACACACACACACAGAGGTCTTGTAATCTGTAGAGTGTCTTAGGCAGAAATACCCTGGAAGAGCCCATCCTTCTCCAGGTTTACAACAGATTTGAATTCAGAGTTTCCCTTCTAGAATTGTTGTCTTACCAAGAGCTGGAGGAAGAATAGTTGAATTTATGCCTTTCCAAAGGGTATTCATGCTATGTGGAACACACACACACACACACAAATAAGGAATATAATGCTTATTTTATAAAGAGTTATAGAATTGAAATACTGTGAAATTTCATGTATATAATGAAATGAATGTAGCTCAATATACAACAAAATAAATGGAATAAATGAAACCATTGAAAAGAATATTTCCTTCACTGATAATAAAGAATATTTTTTATAACCTATGGAACTATCAACAACTACCTCCCAAACTTTTACTCCTATTGTCTGTAAACATTTTTTCCATCACTGCTAGGCATTAGACTATAAGAATGTAAAGTTGAATGAGGTTTTATGTCTCTTTCTTTCTTTTTTCTTTTATGTAGATATATAAATATCATTCTCCTCTGACCCATATAGTAAAAACATACATGCATATAAGGACATCAGTAGGGGGTTTAAATTTCATTTAGCTTAGTTCTTCTGCAATATATTTAAGATGTAACTCCCTTTCACTTCCTAGTTTAGTTGGTTGACATATCAACTGTTGCAGGGTTATTTAATACTGAAGTTAGTTTTTTTGCAAGCAATTCTATGGTTTCAAGTAACTAATAATAATCATTTGTAAACAATTATAACTTCAAATAAGTATTCTTAATACAAATAATTTACACAAAAGATATATGAATCAAGTATTCCAATCTAATACTAATGATTTGGAAGTAATTATATAATTTTAAGTTACTACTCATAATAATAATTTGTTCACACAGTTATTTCCAAACGGAACTATTTGACTCATAGATGAGACTCTAACATGTACAATCACTCCAAGTCAAAGTGGACCTGGGGGTAATAGCAACAACAGGGTGACTCCACTTGATCCAATCACTTAAAAACTCAGAGAGTAGGGGAGCACTACTGTTCATTCAGACCATTTCTCCCATCATGCATCACTTCACTTATTCCATAAACTAATCACATCAACTTACATCACACAAATTGAATGAGGATCTTAGAAACTATTGAAAAGTAACATTTAGTTTAAGATTCTAAATTTAAATATAATAAAAGGATAGAAAACATGTGCACAGATTTACTTACCAAGCTTCTTCAATGAAACTGATCATAAACTTTCTGACTTCTACAGAACGATCACTTTGAAATGCCATCATTTCCTAAAAAATAAAAACAAACATTAATAAACAAGATAATGAAAACATCCTAAGCCTTCCTGTTATGTAAAGGGTCAAAATTTATAATGGATATATGACACCCTGGTTCAACAGCTTCAAAAAAAAAAAAAAAAAAAAAAAAAAAAAAAAAAAAATGGAGACTATGATTGACAGCGGGATCACAAATCATCCTCTCTAGAAATGAGAGCTGAATGAGTAGAGTTTTTGAAAAAAAGCTAAAAAGTGATTGGTTGATAGAAGTAACATGATAGAAGATAGAAAAAAGTAATTCTGAATTTTTAGTGAGTTGGTTTTCAGACACAAGAGGAAAAAATTGGGTTACAGAAGTTTAGCATTTAGACCACCACATCCCCACAATTTAACATATCAAGATCCAACTCATTTTTAAAAATTCAATGATAAACTCTATTAGACATTGCTTTCTTGGTAAAACTTTAGATTTTACCTAATTTATGCAAATTTGCTACACAGATGATTCTGATATCCAATGGTCAAGATTGATTGATTTTAACAGGATGTCAACATATTTAGGGTTATTTTATGCCTAAAAGTTAGGAATCACATTTAAATTTTTGTATTTTTGTTTAAGAGTTGTTTTTTTGACACACAGTCAAATTGAATATGAATAATTTTTAAACAGATGTATTTGACCTATAGATGGGACCCTAACAGGTACTATCACATTGGTCAGAGGGGACCTGGGAGTACAGCAATGAAGAGTACTGTACACTCCCCAAAACTGGAACCTCACCATTAGATGTATTTTAATGTCACCAATGGCAGAGAGAAGAAAATAAACACAACAATCATTTTTTAAGCACAGGACCCTTGTTATTTATTCTCTTAAAAGTTCTTGGAAAGGTAAAATCCAAGAGTTATGAGTCATCTTGAACTGACAGCATGAGACATTCAAGACTTTATTATCTCTCAGGCTTTCTTTAACTGTTCTGTCTTTTTCTAGCTGGTACCAGACTCGTACTCACTTCTTTGAGGCTCTTGGTCTGTTTGTCCTCATGGACAAACTTCTTTTAAAGTGCAAGTTCTTTCCAGTCTGCAACTAATGCTTTGACCAAATTTCTAAGCCAATATATCAATATACTTCATACAAGTTTTTTTTTCTGTCACACCATTCAGTTGAGTTGTTTGCATACAACTTGAGTATATAGACATTTCAATTCCAAGTCTTGAAATCTATTCAATTAATATGTTTATATCCTTGTTTATGGCATCACCTGTCAACAGATAATCTTGACACTCTTCACTGTTTCGTTCAATTTAGTTTAGGTTTTTTTTAAAATTTAGCTGCTAAGATTGTTTAAAAACTAGGAACTCATTAACTTAAAATGAAATTCATTATTGATCAAGTGATTTTAACAGCAGTTAAGGAATCACATTCATTGTATATTCATGATTACATTTTTTGTGTAGTTGTTTCTGTAGAGATATTTTTCCTTTTTAGGATTGCATTGAGCTAATAAAATGAAAGGATTCACAAATGAAATGCAAACAAATATATGTTTAAAACAGTGTCAAGTTCTGCAGTTTAGAGTTATAAAGGTAAATTAAAAAACTACTTTTTCTATTTCTGTAAAATACTTTGATTATTTTAGCATTAATTTGAATTTTGGTTAATAGATGATATTTTTCATAACGTTTAAAAATAAAACAGTATAATAAAAATGCAGCTACAATGCAATCTAATGTTATTTGAAAATTAACTCAAAATTAATTAAATAGTATACATACCTCCAAAAAATTATCTAACAAATTAGGTTCCTTGAACAAAATCAGTTCTTGAACCTGGAAAAAACAAAAATAGAAAAACAAAGCACAAAAGTGAGTACATTTGTCAAATTTTATAAGAGTCATCTTCAAATTGAAATATTGTCTGTTCTTTAATTCATCATTTGAATATATACTTTTGAAATATTAAAGTAAAAGTAAAAGTATATATATATATATATATATATATATATATATATATATAGATAGATAGATAGAGAGAGAGAGAGAGAGATACAGACAGACAAATTCACATGCACCTTTTCTAAGTAAAATTATTAATATGGAAATAAAGGAATTATTGTGTCATGTCAATTTCAATGGAAACATTTTAAGGATAATAAATGAACCAAAACATCTATCCTAATTTTGTCATTAGATGGTACATGAAATTTTAGTTCAACTTGTTTTTAACAAGTTTCCTTCAAAATGATCACTTTCAATTATATTCTGACAGCTGTCATATCAGTGCAGATGGAAGAAAATAAGCAACATTTTCAATATATTATTTTTTTTTTTTTATTTATTTTTTTTTTTTTTTAATTTCAGGAAAGGTGAAAATAGAAAAAAGATTTCTGCAGTTTATAGAGAAGGTATTGACTAAACATGTCAAAAATGGTTTTCAAAGTTTTACTATACTCCAGGTTTGAAACTAAATGTCAACACCATAAAAAATAGCCAACATACCCAAAATCAAATATTGCAAATCATTTTTTTTGCACCAGCTTAGGTATGAGAGTCACTAAATTGTGTGGTTTTCACATAAAAAGAAAACTACTGAACCATATTTAAATGGTTTGTTTTTGATTGATTAATTTTACCAGCATGTCAAACCATCTGGAGTTATTTCATGCCTAGAGGTTAGGCATTGTACATTCATTTTTACATTTCTAGAATAGCTGTTTCTTGAGAGGTTTTTTGCATAGTCATATCAAATACAAATAATTTTTAAACAGATCTATTTAAACCATAAATGGGACCCTAACACATACTACTACTCCAGATCAGAGTGGAACTGAGAGTAATGGCAATGAAGGGGTACTCCACACTCCCCAGATCTCCAGAATTGGAGCCTCACCATCAGATGCAGTTTAGAGTTATATCCAGGACACAGCTTTTTGGAGGGAGTCAGCAAGGTATAAAGTCAGCATATTCTAAGCCCCACCAACAGGGGGATTAACATGATGGAGATAACTAGTAAATGTTAATTAAAATCCTTCACTCTTTCCAAAATAGAAGCATCAATATCATTGCATTCATTGTACATTCATCTTTACATTTTTGGTGAAGCTGTTTCTTAAGGATTTTTTTTTTTGCAATCAAAAAAATTTTTCAAACATATCTATTTGACCCATAAATGATTGCAATTAGAATGAGAATCAAATGGGTTTACAAGTCATATCATAACAAAAACAGAAGTGTTTGTTTTTTTTTTTAGGTTTCATTTATTATGGTTTTTCTATATAAATAAATTCTGACTTTAAAACAATTTCTCTTTTATTTAATGTCTTCTTAAAATTCAGATGTGAGAGTCACCCATTAAGTATCGGTATGGCCTCCATGATTTTTATTAAATCCTATAAGTTTGAGAACCACAAACAAGTACAGCTTAGTTTTTTTAGCTTTTTTCTTTCAACTAAAATAATAATATTGGGATGCAAGTATTAATTTTGTGTTATTCAAAATGAAAATTTATTTAAAGAACTCACCTGTCGCAGATATGTAGCTTTCATACTGTCTCTTTGCATCAAAGATGCTTGATTTAATAACTCCACCACCTTCAAAGAAAAAACATTGATAAAATTTAGAAAGTATATTTGATATGTATAAAACAGCGATTTTTTTTTTTTAGTTTACAGACTTACCAACTGGAAAATCATCTTTTGAAAAAAGAAACTTATGTATTTTTAATATCAACCTTGAAGATACAAATATAACTGCTGGTTTACAAATCAACAATTAAGTCCTCCAACAGCAACATAGGTTTTATTGTTAGTAAGCAAGAAAACCCAAAAGTGTGATAAAGTATATTACTTAAACTTTATGGCAAATTTGAAGCTACTTACCTGAAGTTCCTTTTACTGACAGTTGTCTTTCATTATGATAAACTTTACAAACATCAGCAACAGCCATTTTGAGTTCACTGCTTGAGAAAGGCCTTTATTAATCCCTGCCATGATAACTTTGATTATACTGGCCTCAGTTTACCAGCAAATTTTCCTATCAAATATCTCCAATTAGATTTTTTTCCTACAACAGATGGGCACCATATTTTATTCTCCCTTCAAGCTATTTGATTTGCTCAATTCCATTTTTGTCATTTAACCCTTTTTGTGCAGAGAGCAAATCAAATAACCCAAATATACCTAATGTGTGAGGGCGAGATGCAACTTTAGTCCACAGTACTTGAAAATTTTGGATTTTATGTGATATACATCCCAAAAGAGCCTCTTGATATAATCCAGCACTAGAAAAAAATACTTTATTTCTTCTAAAAGTTTAGCAAAATAGTCATATTTAAAAGTGTCAGAGTATTAAATTTTTTTCTTATAAATACACTTATGATACATATTCATATTTATGCACAATATCCAATTTTTTTTTCCTTCAATGTTTTGATTACTTTACAGAATGTATTGTAGTATTGTCATTGTGAAATTGCAAGACATGTTTTTATTTTCAAGCTTCATTATTATATGGTTATCAGTGAATTTCAGCCATTAAACTTGTTGCCAGATGGACTGCACCAAAAGGGTTAATAATTTCTGTATCACTTACTTTTGTCTATTCTCCGATTCATGTTGATCTCATTAATTTGTGGGATTACCATCCTTGTGAGCTAAAGAATTTCTGCTAATGACTGCAAGATAGCATCGCCAAAGCAGTAAATTAAGGGGGCATGAAGATCACATTCTCTTTCTTCATAGAATCACCTAGACACAAGGACCTGTTGTAGTTCCCCTCTGAGAGACATTTTTATCCCCATCAAACATAATGCTGCATTGAACATGACACTACAGAATAGTACACAGAATACAATGCCTTAAACTTACTTGCCCACATACAGGCACATGTGATAATTCCACACAAACTACAATTAAAGAACTCTTCTCAAATATACAAGGCTCTCACAAACTTTCATTTCTCTAAGAACTTCACATATACATACATACAATAAGGATATTTCTCCATACACATCTCCATTCACTCATCTTGTATTCTTTGCTCAGGTAAGTTTACAAGTAAACTACATTTCTCATCCGGTTATCCTACCAACTAATATTTTTCTACAAAATATAAGCAAATTTTTAATGCAGCAATTCATCTACCTTAGTTCTTCCCAGTATTGCCCTTTCTACAGACCTCACAATGTGACTAAGTTTGTTTTCTAATGATTTACTTAATTTTTTTAACAATACTAGTAAGATACCCAAATGATTATGTCTATTTTGACTAAATGCCTTTTAAACTATTCTTGTGTCTCACCCCACCCAACTCTGTTGTAATATCTGACGCATGATCAGTTTAATGATAGGACCCATGCATATATAGGCAAGGGTTTGGTTTGGTTTTATGACACATCAACCATTGTAGGTTATTCATGCCAAATCCATTTTTATACATATAAACAGTTCTATTTCAAACAATTCAGTTTAGTATAAGAATAGTTTTTTGTTTACACACAGTTAAATGTCAAATCAGTTCTATTTCAAACAATCCAGTTTAGCATAAGTACACAGTTTAGTTCTATTTGACCCATAGGTGCTACTACTCCAGGCTAGAGTGGACCTGGGAGCAATGGCAATGAAGGGGTACTCCAAATTCCCCAAAGCTCCAGCATTACTGGAACTTTACCATCAGATTGTTTAGTGTCATATCCAGGACACTTGTTGTGGGGGGGGGGTCTTACCCTTCTGCAGAGAAGCAGTCAATGTATTCTACAGCCCCAGATGACTGGGCAATATAGGCAAGGGCAAAAATTACCCAAACCCTATAACTAGAACCACAAAGGTGTCTGCTCCAGGAACAGGTTCATCTCCTTTGTAGACAAGATTTACAAGCTAAATCTTATGAGTTTCTGAGTTCAACCCTTGGGTCAGTGAAAGCCATATACTCTGATTCAGTAGAATGATCAGAAGTGTCATTCACAAAGATACTTTAAGCAGAATTATAATATATCTTCTCATATGAACAATCTACCCCAGAATGTTACAAAATGACAAACACTTGAAGGAGGTCAAAGAGTTCAATGACAGAAACACTATCTATAACAGTATAGACTAGGTTTGGTTTGGTTTGGTTCGGTTCCTTTGTTTAATGGTATATCAAGTTTTGTGGGTTATTTAATGCCAAAGCCATCATTGTGGAACTGTAATGGTATTATTGAAACCTCCAACTGAGGGATTAAAGGGGTTCATACCTTTTCAAAGGGTATTAGTCTGAAAGGGAATGTAATAGCATGACTGGAGTTTGAATTCACTCACTATAATCTAACAGTCTAGCACATTAGCCACTACACCACAGAGACTCCTCCACAAAGATTAAGACACCAGTTCTAATAAATCAGTGTATCTAAATCTTAAGAAAAAATAGGGAATGGATGGAAAGTGACATCAATTATAGCTGATTGATTTTAATTGCATCTCAATCCATTTGGAGTTATGTTATATCTAGAGATTAGAGAATTGTATACATTTATATTTACATTTTCTCTGTAGTTTCTTAAGAGTGTTTTGCACACTGTTATATGATATCAGGTATTCCTAATACAAATAATTTGCAAACAGATCTATATGGGACCCTAACTGGTATTACCACTGTGTGTCAGAGTGAACCTGAGAGTAATGGTAATGAAGAGATATTACACATTTCTTAGAGTATCAGAACTGGAGTCTTACAACCAGATGAAAATTAACCATAAGAAATATACAGGGCTCTAACAGGATATGAGGAAAAGTCTGATACTTCTGGAAGTTATGTGATCTGTTATGTGATCTCAAAAGAATCTCAACATCCACCAAAATTATTCAAGCGGAAAATCTTTAACTTTTCGTTAGTAATTAATGGTGGGATGTACTTCCAAAAATATGAAAAAATTTAAGATTGCTACAAATATTTATTATATGTAAAATTTCCATCCTACTCATGGGATTTAAAATACAAATATAGCAATTCTTATAAATATCCCATAAATAGGATAATAGCACCTACTGGATAAAAAGTTTGTAGCATGAAATTCACACTTTTACTTGTTAATCCTTGACTGATTCAATATTTCTTCTTCCATTCACTTATCTAGAAATTGCTATGCACAAATTTCAGAAATTATAGGGCTCCTTTGTATAGTGTGAGATTTGTTGTGCCTATCCTTCCTAAAAACCTGTATGTCATGTCCTAAGGATCTTTGAGGATTTGTTGCAAAAGGGTACATATTGTCTCTTTGATTGACAATTGGTTTGGTTTCCTTGTTTTAATAGCAAATCAACCTTTATGGGTTATTTATTTCCAAATCCATCCTTCTAGAAGAACAGCAATGATACTATTTAACCCATAGCTGATGGGATAAAGACTTTATACTTTTCCCAAAGGTATTAGTACAAAAGTGAATGTAACAGCATGACAGGAGTTTGAACTCACTTACTTCAAGGCTGCAGTCCAGCACTTTAGCCACTATACCACATAGACTCCCCAATTGACAATAATATGTTGTAAATGTAAATATGCCTGATGACAAGAGAGAGTTATCATATATGTGCGTGTGTGTGTATATATATATATATATATATATATATAAAATGCACTTAGCATAATGGTTATTGTCATGAGAAACGGAATTGACAACCTAAGTTCAAAACTTTGATGATGCTGTTTATATTTCACTTCACACTAATACTCTTGGGAAAGACATGAATCTATCTGTTCTCCCTCCAGCTATGGGTGAATAGTAGGGTAGACTGGGTTCTTTAGCCTTACTTTGGTAACCAGTTGAAGAGAAAGAAAAATTCTGGATTCAAACCAGTTTTCCTTTGCTTAAAAAAAATTGACTGTGTGTCACATACTACCTTTGGCAGAGGTGTTGGGTGTATATAAAGGAACAGATAAAGTGTCAGAAAGCAAATTGATCAGAAAGTAATTTTCATTGCATTAGTTCATCCTTGAAAGATGCAGAGGAAAGACAAAGAGAAAAGCTGCAATCTCCAATGATTTGAGAGAAAAGAAAGTGCAAATAATAAAAACTTTCTGAACTTGTAAAAAAAAAAAAAAAAAAAAGTGAGATTTGTAGTGTTCTTTTCAAACTTTCTTTTGCCACAGATAATCAAACCCTCAACAAAAGAAGCAAATCAAAGTCAACAACTGTTAAAAGTTGTGATGTCAAATTCATTTTAGTTCATGGGCTACAAGCAGCCCAACTTGATTTCAAGTAGTAAAATCATGGCATAAGAACCTATAAATAGCAATTTCCAAATAAAGTATCATTTTTACACTTTTCAAAGTTATCTCACAGACCAGATGAAATTCTGCATTGGATTGGTTTTGGCCTATGGGCTGTATGTTTGACACCACTAGTTTAAAGGTTTTTAAAGCCACACTCCTTGAAAATTCATCCCCCAAAATAGATGTTCTTATTCTCTTACATGATCATAGCTCTCCACAGCTTTCTTTATTTTGCTGTTTTAAAAAATATTTGTTCCTTTACAACTGCTTGTTTTGCAATCCATTTTGCTCAAACTTTTCAAGTTGGTTAACTTTGCCTTCTTTTGTTGTTTTTGATACGCGAGTTCACTAAACCTTCCATCATCCATCATGTGTCTTTAGAATTCAAACAAAGACAGGGATGAGAGACCTTCAGCTTTATTAAGTGCAGTCCAATTCAATTTACCCACCTCTACTTTAGAACCTGTCTATATCCAAATGCTTTCTTGCAAAAAGGAATCTCAAAAATCATTTCTTTGAAGGTATATATTTGGATTTTTATAGCAACTTAATTAGTTGATAGTAAATTCCAATATACCCTTTCAAATATGGAAAAAAAAGGGTTCCTCAATCCTGATCTTTAGTGTTAACTTATCTGATAAAGAACCGAAACACATCAAGATTTTTGAATGGTTGATTTACATTGGTTCAATATGTCATGCTCCAATATAAATAAACAAGGGTCAGTTCATATTATGTTCTGAAAATTATGTAGAATAAACACTGAAATATAATTAAAATTAGCAATATACATCTTGTCTATTATCATTTTTTTAAGTAGTTTTGACTCCACTATATCTTCAAAAATATGTAACACATTTTGATGAAAGATTGGTAAAAAGATTAAGAACTAGCTATTTTCATAAATAATCACTTACACCAAAAAGATAAATTAAGCAAAAACTAATGATTAGTTATTTTAACGGCATGTCAACTAGTCTAGAGCTATTTTAGGCTTAGAGGTTGGAGAATCGGGTTCATTGTACGTCCATATTTACAGTTTTTGTTTCTTAAGGATTTATTAATTTATTTCCCGACCTCCTATCGAATAGGAATAATTTTTAAATAAATCTACTTGATCCATAAATGGAACCCTAACAGGTACTACCACTCTAATAAATTTGGCACATAATTTTTGACGCGAAAGAAAAATATTTAGCAATACTGAATTACCTTCCCTATATGTTTTACCGAACCTGATATAAATAATCAGCGTAGGGAAAACAAACAAAAAATGTAAATGATAAATACGATCCCTCTTCCATAAAGAGTGAAATTTTATCTAATAAAAAAAATTATCACTTTAATATTGTATCCAAAAGAAACCGGAAAATACTGTTTCCTGGTTGTAGCTTTATTTCAACACGCCACAAAACTTACAAAAAGACTAGAATTTACTTTAGAAAAAAAAAAACGATTATACGCTAATACTTGTTTTTTTCCTTTTTGTAGGAGTCTAAACAAAACAAAAAACAGGGGAGATAATTCAATATTAGTCAAAACCTAACTCCGCATAAATATTAAGTCCCAAATCCTCCATATTTACCAGATATATACTTAAAAAATTAAGCACGAAAGTTCACTCGAATTAGGTTAAGCTTAGATTGGAAAAGCATTTCCAAAAAGTGAAAATAAGGCGATTAAAAATTTGCCAAAATTATTTTCTTTCAACATAAATATCAGCGAGATTTCAAAACTTTCAATTGTTAATGAAACAACGAAACAAAAAAAAAAATGTTTCAACTTTTCTCATCATTTGAGCTCGTAGAAAGAAAAGATTTAACGTTAAACTTTTTTGACCGAAAACTGAACTAAAAGATTTATTGCTATTATTAAGCAGATCTTTTTATTTTACATTCTGGTACTTTTACGGGCACTCTTGTTCTACAGTCAAAGGAAACATACAAAATGGAAATTTTATTGTAATTACCCGGTCGTAGGTAGACATCTGCTCCTCGCTGACTTCTTCCTCGTCCATAAAAAACTGAGCTGCAGTTGATCTTCTGTTATCTCCAGCCATAGTATTGTTTTGGAAGAGCAAATAATATATTTTTTAAAACTCAAATAAATCAAAACGTAAACTGAAAAACAAACAGAATGTTACATGTGAAGATTAAACAGCCGCCATTACACCGGCCTGTGTAACTCAGCGCCACCTACAACACATTGTGACCAGTGCTGTCCCTTGAACATACTGCACTGAGTTTCTTTGCCCTGGTGATTTTATTATCTTAGTTATTTCCGATTCCAAAACATCTTTCAACTGATCTGAGATTATTTTTAAGCCATTCTTTTATTAGAAAGTATTATGTAAAATAATTACTCAAAAATGCTTCAACTGGCAACAAATCAAGAATTTTGCATATTTTGCAATAAATTTTTAATAATAAGTAAAAATTTAAAAAAATTAAACATTGAATATAGTCATTCACTTTTTTTTGAATATGCAAAATATATTACTGATGAAAAAGATATTTTTTACATATTTTATTTTAGAATAGTTGAAATTGTAATTTAAGTTATCTCCCTTATACCACGGAATCATGAGAAAGTTTCATACGCTTTAGGAATTTCTAGAAAAAAATTATTCACACGATTAAATTTTTGTCCAGATTCTTAGATTTAACTAATACGTAATGTCCTCTAATCATTTTACATTCCCAGATTAAAGAATTATCTCTAAACCTGATTAGCAGAGGTTGATTAAATGCGAATGTGTAACATAAGAAAATTACAAATTATCCTCTAGAGGGCAGAGTACCCGGATGTAGAGAGGCCGAGAATAGAGGGAGAAAGCAGGGCGGAAGAGACTTGAGCACGAGACTTAGGCACAGAGAGAGGCTGAAGCGACGAGGGTCTCCACGAGGCGAGACATGATTAAAGACAGCCTGGTAACTGAGGGTGTTAGCAGACAACCCAACTCTGTAAACAAAACCCAGAAGACAATTTTGAACCTTATGAAACCAAACGTCCACAGCCCTCTTAAAACAGTCTTAAACACAACCAAAAAATATACAGAAAGGACAGGACATTCACCAACCACAGATAAGTGTATTATAATTTTAACTCTTAAAGACCTATGCTTTAGCAAAATATGGGAAATTTAACGACACCCCCATATGGGTCGTAACAAAGAATAAGCAACGCAGTAAGACGTTTAAATACGTTTATATAAGTGCGAAAGAGTTGCTAAAGCATATTCCTTTAGTGGTCAATAGTCTTTAAGAGAACAAAGTTAAAATTATAATACACTTATCTGTGGTTGGTGAATGTCCTGGTGTCTTTCTGTATATTTTCTGTTTGTTAATTGTCTAAATTTCTGAGACGAAGCTTGGTGATTTTTATCATTAAGGGTTTTCAAACAAAACAAAAACAGAACAAACAAACCCCATTCCAAGAAGTGATGAGTCACTGATGTCGTCAGCCAATAGTATTTAGGAATGAGTCGTTAAGGAACCAAATCCTTCTGCACAGGACGTCTTTTTCAAATATCAAATTCAGCCTACCTTTCTAAGGACAGTCCCAAACTAATGGTCAAAATAGGTAGTTATAAAAAAAAAAAACATGGTCGAAGTAGAATTAAGTTTTTCTCTATTATTTAGTAATAATAAGCAAACTCATTCTACTTAGACCACATAGCGTAGTAGCGCACAGTAGATATAAAAGCAGCAGTATCAAACCGGGTCAAATCAGTTGGGCTGGACGTCAGCTAAGGTTGCGGGAGAAATCAGATTCTCCCCTGGTCGTTGTACGACCAGGGGAGAATCTGATTTCTGCCCAACGTCCACATTCTGCCCAACGTCCACATTCCAGCCGCAGATGACGCAGAAGCATTGCCAGCCTCTCAGCTTAAAAGCCCTTTTCAGTATTACTTAGAAAGTCTATCCAAACACCTCCTGAGACGGCACAATGTAGCAGACAAAACTACCAGCCTCTCAACCTAACAGCCCTTTTAAGGGCTAATTCAGAAAGTCTAACCTAATACCCTTTCTGCACCAACAGCTCTGCCCCAACAGTTCTGCACCAACAGCAACCAGTCCTGCACCAGCGACCACCTTTCTGCACCAGCAGCTACCAGTTCAGCTCCAGCGACCAACTTCTTGCACCAGCAACTACCAGTCCTGAATCAGCGACCACCTTCCTGCAGCAGCAACTACCAGTTCTGCACCAGCAGATACCAGTCCTGCAGCAGCGACCACCTTCCTGCACCAGCAGATACCAGTCCTGCAGCAGCGACCACCTTCCTGCACCAGCAATCACCTTTCTGCACTAGCAACTACCAGCCCTGCTCCACCGACCACCTTCCTGCGGCAGCGACCACCTTCCTGCATCAGCAACTACCAATTCTACACCAGCAGCTACCAGTCCTGCACCAGCTACCGCCTTCCTGCAGCAGCGATCACCTTCCTGCACCAGCAACTACCAGCAGATACCAGTCCTGAACCAGCAACCACCTTCCTGCATCAGCAGATACCAGTCCAGCACTAGCGACCACCTATCCAACGACTACCAGTCTTGTACCAGCTATCCGGACTTGCATCAGCGACTAGATCCTGCTCCAACGATCACCATCCGGCCGCGGTGACTGTTCGCCGTACGCTATTCTGATTTACAATTCGCCATAATAAAGTTTGACCTTTCGAAGCAACATCCTTGTTTTGTCATTCTTGCCTAGTTCGTTGTTAATCACTTATATTTCAAAAGTTTGCGGGGACCGGTATATTTATCGGCCTCCGCAACACTCGCATACACCCAGGTAATAACACAAACGTAAGTAAGGATTCTGACATTCTTATCTTTCGTTTCAAACAAAATATTCACTCACCATAATATTCGTGTTAGTCATATACACACACATAAATATCTAACAAACTATATTAGAATATATATATTGTTGTTTTTTTTTTGTTTTGTTTTTTTTTGTAATGTTTCCTTTTCTTTTCCTTGTTGGTGTGTAGAGAAGAGGAAAATCTCGTATTTTATTTTGGCACGCAATTTAATTCAACACTGAATTTCACCCAATCAGGATGACTTATCATATTCAGCCCGGATCTTCATTTCCGGCTCGCAAAACGGGTTAGCGGCCAAATTCACTCTCTTCAGCTTGAGACGGTGACCAGAACAGACGTGTCTCTGGTCGTCCCTACTTAGCGATGCTTTTTAGCTAAACAAGACCACCCAGTGGGACATCTCACTGTGGCTTTAACCCTAGCAGCAGCAACATGGACACTCAACGAGGGAACCATCTAATTTATGGATTCTTTGCGTCTAATATATTTTAGACCAAGGAATCCCAGTTGAATATGAATTAGATACATTCAATATGCCTCGCACAAGCACAACTTTATGTCACCCCAAAATTGGCTATGTCGATCTGAGCGTAATCTCGCTCTCGACATACTAGCTCCCATTTCACCTCTGGTCCACATTAATGGAGATAACGCCTACTCTCCCCAATTACCAGACACACAAAACTACACGGTGACCTTGAATACTTCCCTCACACGTCCAACAACACGCTGCCATCTCAACATCCCGCTAAACCATTTCGTCTCAAACATCCAACAAGCCTAACCACCACGAGTCTCGCAGCACCAAGAACAAACCGCCTCAAAGCTGCAAATAAAAACTTTCGCTGTTGTGTGTTGTTAAAGAATAGTTTCGCAATTCATTTGTGTGCTTAAAAAAATATAACGTTAAACAATTAACCATTTCACCTCATAGCTATAGGTGCATAAATTTATTTTTGTTTGTATTGCCTTGTTGCGAATATTCTTTTGTCTATGTCGTTTATATTGTTAGCAAATAACAACACACCACCACAATTTGTACTTCTGGCCTTGTAAGCTATGATTAATAAATGACAATAATTAGTTTCATCTTGCAGTCATATAGTTTTGAATTGATTGTTTATTTCTAGAGACCTCTTCTTTATGAGAACTCTTTTCCCCAAGAGGAACAAAAATTTTCATGTTAAAACCTTCCCCTGGATCAAATAAGTATGCATACAAAATTTAATAGCTCGACCTGAAATCATCCATAGGTAAGTAATAAGGCAGACTGGGTTAGGCAACCAGTCTAGAAGTGAAACACTGAATTCAAACCAGTAGTATTCTACATAACAAATTGACCTTGTGCTGGATCCACCTTCTGGCAGAAGGATTTGATAAATAGAGACATCAAATTATTTGGCTGTTTTATAGAAAACAGACAACTCTTCCTTGTTATTAATATAGATAATGATATAACACTCAGTATTATAAGGTACGCATCAAGGACAAAGTGGAGCAATCCAGTGAAACGAGTAGCACCCTCTCCTACATGTCAGTGTAGTAGCTATCGAAAAGGCTCCGGGTTGCCCACAACAAGTGTACTTACTTTTTAAATTTAAATAAGTTGGCGACCATAGTCGAGGGTGACCCAAAGGCTTCCTTTTCAATAGCTACTACACCGAGGTGTAGAGAGGTCGCAACTCTTTTTCCTAGATTGCCCCACTTTACCCTTATAATGCTGAGTGCTAAGCAAGGTAGCATCAAATACCATTTTTTGAGTCTTTGGTATGACTCGACCTAGGATTGAACCCTGGTCTCCCGGGCCATTGGCGAACACTCCAACCGCTAGGCCAATGGACCGGTAAATAGTTGGTCATAAATTTGTTAACTTTATATCAGAAACATTCAGCGAAACATTTTTCCTTAATTATTTTCTTTCTCTAGTTAAGATTAAAGTTTAAAATCTATTAGTTTCCATTTCAGAGAAATATTTAATTAGTACATACAAATTTAAATGCATGTGCAAATTTTAAATTTAATATGACCAAAATTAATTTGATTTTATAACTAAAATCAGGACGAAAAGAAAGAGCATTCTTCTTTAAAGCATGAGTGAAGTAGTTTAAGAGGAGTCTTTACATTACATTTACTGCAGTTGGAAAGATACCTCTGGACTCAAGTGTTGCATGTTTATATGGTCTGAGCTGCTGTGTAGAGCTCTATTGGTGAATAAACCATGAAACTGGAAAAGGTCATGTGTGCTTACAAGCAGTGCTGTGTAAGGGGTTCCATGAGTGGTTTAGTTGAGTGACATGTGGGTTCATGGTCAATTGAGGTGTTACCTTATGCTGCAACAAGGAGACATAACATGTGTGGCTCAAAATACTGGAAAAAAAGAGAGAGCAAGAGAAAAATTCTTGTGTATTAATATGCTTCAGGGTCACTGCTTGTCTTGCCTTTCAATTGGTCAAAAGGGGTCACATGACCCGTCCCCACATTACACATGGAAAGTAAGCAGTCAGCCAGTGTCCAGTGTGGTTACGTACTGTACTATGTTTTTACCTTGATGAAATAATCACAAATCATGAGATTTGACTAAAAGTGTAACACTTTGTTTCTAGCTAGTTTATAAAATGTTAAGTATATTACGCTCAAGTTTTGCTTTTACTTAAGTTGTTCATAGGATATATAGATGTTGTGTTGTGAAATAAGTAAGATTGACACACATGTAAAATAAAAGATATTTTATCCCGGAGAGAATACAGTACACAGTTTGGTACGCCGACAAATGTAAATAACCATAGTTATTTAGTTATTTGATTGGCACCCCACCATGCCAGAGTGTGGCAGAAGGCCTTCTCAACCAGGGAGCCAGGTACAAGGGCGTAGCCCAGACATGCCCAGCGACTCCAAAAATGTCTTGGATCCTACTGATATTCCCCTAAAAAGGGACACAAGGCGGTAAACCAAGCCCTGCATCTCCAGTGGCCCAAGAAGTATCGGTCATAACTACGTGATATGAATGCTGGGCTTCCCCGACACTCATGTCGAGTGGCCTTTACCGACAAGCTATGACTGAAGTCAATGTATTTGATCAGTATTTCACAATACCAAAGTACGGCAGAAGGCATATATAACGTGAGAACCAGGTACAAGTCCGTAACTCAGACACGCCCAGCAGCTCCAGAAATGCCTTGATCCCCCGTCGGCATTCCTTTAAAAGAAAATGTTCCCCAAGCTCTAAGCTCTCACTTGCTTCTGCAGGTGAGAGCTTGGGGAACGGCCCCTGAGGTCCAAGGAAGTGTTGGTCTCAGCCCATGGCACGCATGCTAGGCTTCCCCTGCACGCATGTCAAGCGGCCTCGACCGACAAGACTAAAGTTAAGGAAATAACCTTAGTCGTATTTTGTTTGCAGAGTCTTTAAATAGTCTTTAGACTCGTCTATCTTGTAGGAGGTTCCAGCTACTCCACAACATCCCTCTTTTTTTAATTAACTATTTCCTCTGGAAGTTGTATTTTTTCTTTTCGGGTTTATCTCTGTAGCCACTGAAAATGTCATTTTCCTTTAACTTTCATCGGTTCTTCCTTCTGATTATTTATATCTCCCGACTAACTTTGCCTGATCTGGTTGTGATGTCTCTTAATAGTTTGTTTTTTTAGGGGGGTAATTATATTCATTAATCTCCGATACGTTTCTCAATAACACCAGCCTTCCAGATTTCTTTACCGTTTCCATACTCTTTAAAGAATGTTTTCTCCAGATATATAGGATTTTGCATTGGTCTTTTATTGTTCTTTTTATTTTGTTTATTTTCCTAAGGCAATAGTTTATCAAACACAGTACTTATTTTTCTCGCGAACGTTAACTCCGCCGCTGAAAATCCTGAATTAGTACTTGGGTTCTATGTCACACGGTAAACCCTTTGAAATTGTAGGATATCGTCAACGGATTCGTCTTCATCGGACTTTTTTAATGCTCGCTTGAAAGTTTCAACAAATCTTTCTACCTGTCCATTTGATTGTGGATGATATGGTGCAGTAGTTATGTGTGCAATTGAAAAGCTTAACAAAAATCTTTGAACTCTTTTGCCGTAAATTGTGTCCCATTATCCGACACAATTGTATCAGGAATATCAAATCTAGCAAAGAGTTCATGCAAAAATTTCATTGTACCACTGCACTAGGTTTTTTAATTTTCATCATTTTCATCACCTCTGGTCAGTTTGAGAAAATGTCAACCACTATTAAATAATATGGTCCCTTCCTTGGACTAGCAAAATTTGTGTGCAGCATTGACTTTGTTCGTCTTTAGTAAAGGGGTAAATTTTACGGGTGGTACCTTTGCTGCAGAATTCTACATCTTATTCAATTTCTTTGTCCATATTCAGACTAAAAACATAGCTTCTCGTTAGGTTGGTTGGTTGGATTTTATGGCATATCAACTTTTGTAGGTTATTTAACGCCAAATAGTTCTATTTCAAACAATTCAGTTTAGGATAAGTACGCAGTTTAAGTGTAAGTACAGTTTAATGGTGAAAAACATTTCTTTTTCAGCCTATTCCCTTTAGTCAAGCAGTTTTAATTCAGCTAATTCAGTTTAGGATAAGTACAGATTTTCTTTAATCACAGTTAAATGTCAAAACAGTTCTATATTAAAAAAATCAGTTTAGTGTACAGTTTCAATGTAAAAAAACAGTTCTTTTTCAAATAATTCAGTTTAGCATAAGCAAACAGTTTAAATGTAAGTACGGTTTAATTGTCAAAAACATTTCTATTCCAAACTATTCAGTTTGCTCAAACAATTCAGTTTAGCATAAGTATGCCGTTAGTTCTATTTAACCCATATCAGATGCTACCACTCCGGGCCAGAGTGGACCTGGGAGCAATGGCAATGAAGGGGTACTCCACATTCCCCAAAGCCCCAGCATCACTGGAACCTCATCATCAGATTGTTTAGTGTCATATCTTGGACACTCATGGGGGTGGGGGTCTTACCCCTCTGCAGAGAAGAAGTCGGTGTATTCTACAGCCCCAGCCAACTGGGCAATTCTTGTTAGAAATTTCATGCACACTATACTAGGATGACCGGTATGGAAGTCTTAATTTCCTTTTTTTAGTGCTCCAGTCGTTCGCCGTACATCAAAATTCCATCACAGATGGAAAAAAATCTTTTCACCATCAATCTTTTAATACTGTTGGTGGATAAGTTTTTTTTCTCTGTAATATATTTGTCTATTTTGGCTTTGTTCCTTATCTCTTTGATAGTCACAGGTAATTTCCGTAGGGTGTTGCAAAGCATGCTTTTTATTTCCATTTCTAAACTTGTTACCACAGTTTCCTCTAATAGTTCACATGGTTCAGGGATTAACCTGGATAACCCATCTGCATGCTCTAACCTCTTTGACAGGAGGAACTAAAAATTATAATTTGACTGTATTGTACCCTATCTCTGAAGTAGATTTGTAGTATGTGTGGGAATCCTTTTTTTAGTACCAAAAATTGACAGTAACAGTCGGTGGTCTGTTAGAAGCGTAAAGCTTCTTTCACGAATGAATCCATAGAACTTTTTTATCGCAAAAATTATCCCTCAAGCCGCTTTTTCAATTTGGCTGTATCCTTTTTCAGCCAGCCATTAGCTTCTAGATGCATGCGTAATACTCGACCGTTACTATCTTTGTCCAATATTACGGCTCCTAAACCTAAATTGCTAGCGTCACTTGCAACAATAATATCCTTCTTTGTTTTATAATGTCAGACTCTAGTCTGATGTTAACTCGGTACTCCAGTTCCATTTCGATTCTTTTTTCAATAATTTGTTTAGAAGAGCACTTAATACGTGAATATTTAAGATAGAATTACCGTAGTAGTTTGCTAGTTCCAGGAATGCTTATAGAGTCGACACAAAACTCACACTACTCCTCTGAACTATACTATTACTGCTACTTCTGTATGCCACCTTCTCAGCTTGTCAACTTTTTTTTTCCCAAGGTGACATTTTGTTTAAAAAAAAAAAGAAAAGTACCACGAGGTACACAAAAAAAAAAGAACTAAACAGGACACTTTGTTTTTTTAATTTGCTTTTACTTGTTTTTATATATATATATGTATTTTTCATTGTTTGTATTTTACACTTTTGTGCTGAGACTTGTAGCTCTTTTCTTTTCTTTCACTTCTGTTACAATTAATGTTATGTATCGAATATCAGGTACACCATACCTGAAATTCAGGGGCCAAGCTATGTAGCAGAAGGTATTCTGGTTTGGCGCACAATTTAATTCGACGCATAATTTCACCCAATCAGGATGACCTATCCTATTCAACCCGCATCTCATTTCCTGGGCAGCAGAAATTGGGTAAGCTGCCAAACTCAGTCTCTTTAGCTGGACAACGCCGCCCAGTGCAGACGTCTCACTGGTGGCTCTTCAATAGCCGCAACAGCATGGACACATGAGGGAACCTATCTAATTTATGGATTCCTTGCAAGGAATCCCAGTTGAATATAAATTAGATACATTCAACATGCCACGCACAGGCACAACTTTATGTCACCCCCAAAATTGGCTATGTCGATGTGACACGCAATTAAGCTCTCGGCACCTAGCTCTCAATTCACCTCTGGGCCACTTTAATGGAGACAACGCACACTCTCCCCAAATACCAGACACACGAAACTCACGGTGACTCCAAAGTTCATTTCCTCCAACGGCAACATGGCTTTCGCTAAACTACAGCGAATACAATCCCTCGCACGTCCGACAATACGCGCTGCCTTTCTCAACTTTCTCATAACTCCTTAACATCTCTCTATACTCACAACCTTTCCACGAGGCTTGCAACACAAACACAAACTACATTTTCCATGCTGCAAATAAAAACTATTCCTAAAAACACATTTTGACTATCGGCATCTTACTTCTTCAACTTCCTTTTTTTTCTCACAACCTAGCGAGGAAGTAACTAAACACAAACACGTCACAACTCTTCCTCGCCCAACAATAACAAAATCTTTTCTCACTAAAAACAAATATTCCTTTTCACCACTAACAACAAAACAACGGCTAAACCCTCAAACGAAATTTCTCCAGGATTTCTCAGAAGTACGTTGTTCGTATTCGCTTTGACCAAATTTTTCAAGCAACAGATGAATTTTCTTTTCATCCGAGCATGTAGCGCAATCTTTAGGAAAAAGCTCTTCAAAACGACGAAAATACGTCGTAAAAGTTACCTCCTCCTCAAGACTGTACTTAAATTCGCTGATTGAATTTATTACCGAGGCTCGAGGGGTATGCCAGTCTCGACCGTGAAACACGAGTCCTGGGCTTCCCAAGCACCTATGTCAGATGGCCTCGACTGACAAGACTAAAGTTAATGTAAATAACCTTATTAGTATTTGTCAAGTGCCCTACCAAATGTGCAAGTGTAGCACATAGCCTTTTTTAAGATGGGTTCGGGCACAGGGCCATGACCCAGACACGTCTTTGTTTACAGACAGTCTTTAAGTAGTCTTTAGACTAGTCTATCTTGTGGAGTGTTGCAGCTACTCCACAACAATAAACTTTTAATATCCTTTTCCGTATGAGCCTGCAGCAGAACAGTAAACTTAAGAATATGTACATCACAAATGAGTTATGAACTGTTGTAGTGACATACTATTGTAATTATGTGATTGTCATCTCAGAATAAATCTGTTTTGAAAATATGTATCTTTGTGTGATAGGAAAATATGTTCTTTTGTGTGACATTAGAATATATGTCTCTGTGTGACATGAAAATATATATCTTTGTGTGACATAAAAATATGTATCTTTGTGTGACATGTAAAGTAAGTTAGTAAAGTTGGTGACCTTAGTTAAGGGTGACCCGAAGGCTCCTTTTTCAATAGCTACAACACAAAAGTGTTGGAGAAGGCACAACTCCTTTCCTTGGATTGCGCCACTTTACCCTTAATCTGTACCTTATAATGCTGAGTGTTAAGCAAGGAGGCATCAAGTACCATTTTTTGAGTCTTTGGTTTGACTCAACCTGGGATTGAACCCAGGCCATTGACAAACACTCTAACCATCATGCCAATATCTGGTTGTAATGAGATATAATAGTTAAGAAAGCTTTTAAAAAGTACTGGTCTGAAAAAATAAACAAGGAAAACTGTTCATCTTTGTCTTGAAGTTAAACATTTTAATACATTGTCAACAAATCATAAAATATGTGTTGTTCTGTCTCAGTGTAAAATATTCTATTTTTTCATAGTATGTTGTAAAATAGTGATTCCAACTAGAGAAAGTAACTTTATTGCCTATCATGCAGTTACTAAGTTAGTATACTTATAGTTATAAATTCTGCTATGAAAATGAGTTTTTTGTTACTTGCAAAACAGCCTCTAATTAACATAAAGCTACACCATGAGAAGATCGGTCAGGTATTTTTGACACTGGAGATGAGTACCTTTTCAAAATGTATAGAAGGAATTTGTCCACCAGAATACATGAAAAACAAATTTTGGGGGTCTAGCTTACAGACTAAAGAACTTAGCCTTCATGTTCTCTTCAATATGACCTGTTCCTCATTGTTAAAATAACAACCCATCAAAATTGACATAAAAAGCAACTAAAATCAAAAGAAAATTGCAATCAAAATTATTACAGTATATTCTGGATGTATAAAAATAAAAAGTTGTGGGAAGCTGCAAAACCAGATATTAGTACTTCAGACTTTCTCATTTCTTTTATAGATATTTACTTATGTAAACTTAGTTTCTGAAGGTGTGAAAGCTGGTTAAAAAAACATTATCTTTATATAACCATGAACTTGTTGATATTCATTATTCATTGAAAGAAACATGAATAAAATAGTTTTAATCATTAAAGAATTAGAAAAAGTTATTTGAACTCAACATTTCAATTTTAAATATCTATAATGTATGAGTGTATTTACTCAACCCCTCCACCAAGAGCAGAATATGACAAGTTCAATTTTTAGTGAAGTACAGCTGATTTGAATTCAGAGTTTTCCTTCTCATAGACTGATTGCTTAATCGAGGCTAAAGAACCCAGACTTTCCTAATATTTACCCCTAGCTGGGTATATTCATATATTTGGGTTAACAGAGAAGGAAAAAAAGCACATCAAGTAGTTTAATAAGAAAATACGTTTTGCCACACAAGATAGAGTGAATAAACAATCAGTACTTGACGGGTGGCATTCAGAGGTCTCGTTCTCTTCTCTTGTCTCAGAGTTGGCTATTCATAAAAAACAGATGATTCCATTATCTGGCCTTTAGGTCGTATATAACAAGAAAAGAGAGCTTATTTGGTTGAAAGAGATGCTTGAGTTTGTTTAAAAAATTGCGGCATGGTCTTTCTTGTTGTCCTTCATGGCTAATGATAAGAATTGGCCCTTTCTCATCTTGTATGAGAAATACTGAATGTCTTCATGCCCTACCTTGCTAATAAAAAAACTCATACATTTCCATGTTCCTGGCTTTGGAACTGATTGACTTGCTGGAATTATGCCTGGATCAAAAAATTCTGGAGTTCTTTTCTAATCAGATCGATTAGAGTGAGAGTTTTGAATTGACATATTTTCATAATCTCATTTGGATTCATCCAATTTTTTTCAAATCTTCTGCCCTGTCCTCAGATTGACACCCAAACACTCTGAAATCTTCATATTGGAGCTTCCAGCAAGAATACCAAGCAGTACAGCATGCCGTTTCCAAATATCTGGAAGTGTGAATTGTGTCATGGTACTGCTTCCCTTACAGACAGTGCCCAACTAACTCTAGTTTGCAGCATAGTAGACAAAACCCAAAACAAACAATGCACATGCATGAAATAAATGATTTAAAATGGTGAGAATTTACCCATATCATCCAGTATGTGTCATTTCTGGATCAGCATTTCTAGGAATTCAATTTTTTATTTTTAATAGATATTTGAAATCTTGATAGCTGATTGGTTAGTAAATAAATGATTGAATTAAGTGGTGTTTTTACTATGACATCCACATAAACCAACTTAACTTTGATTTCTCCTCCATGTTTTGCACAAAATCTTTTTTGTCTAACTTTTTTGTTGTTCTGACTGTGCCACACAATCATATTTCTTTTAATATCTTTTACATCCTCACATCTTACTAGATTGAAAAGTAATTTTCAGTTTGAGAAACAAGAAAAAGTTGCACAGAGCTGAAAGTTTGGTGAATATAAAGAATTGTGTACTTGTATAATCCTGTGTTTAACCAAATATTTTATTCAAAAAGTATTAAAACAACTGATGAAAAAGTATTGTAAATTGGCACTGACTTATCTAGATAACTATTGTTTTATTCAATAGGTTGCTCAGATGTGCATATTTTTTATTTTCAAATTTTCTAAATTTTCAAAATTTGAATATTCTAAAATTTCTTAAATCCTAGATTTTAAGAATTTTCAAATTTACAAAAAAAAATTTCATTTTAAAAATTCAAAAATTTTTCAACTTTTAATTGTTTTTAAATTTCCATTTTTTAATTAATTTTTTATACCTTTTTGAATTTAAAGATTTTTAAAAATTTTAGTTTTTTTAAATTTCAAAATTTTAAAAATTTTTTGAATTTTAAAATTGAGTGTTGATACTTTTTGATCAAACCTTGTATATACCCTATACTTAATTTGTGACTTACAAATATAGGAACCTGACCATTTATCTGGCAAGCTTTGGACTAAAGGAGACTTAAATTTCTGGATTTTCCAGTTTCTTGGACCAAGGCTTAATATATACTTGAAATCTTCTTATATAATTCCTTTGTAGGGTTGTATGTTCCCTGTCTGGTCAGACTCTTGAAAGTAATAATGAATTAGTCCATGTGAAATACAGATCTAAGAAAAAATAAAATAAAAGGGTGAATAGATAAAATGAAGAATAGACAAAAATTGGGTCATCCAAACATTACCCATTTGAAAAGTGAGTCAATTAAAAATAGTGAGTGTGAGTGATTGAATGAGTGAGAAAGTTTGTGGTGTAAAGTTATAAGATGTTAGAGTAGAAACATTAAAAAGATACAATAGCTATTCAGAGAGGAGGGTTTAAAAATGAATGAAAAAAAGAAGAGGAAGAAATGTTTTGAGTTTTTAGAGAGAAAGAGAGAGGGAGAGATAAGAAAGGAAGGGAAGAAAAAAAAGAAAATAAAGCAAAACTGAAAAAGAAAATTTGTGGGGGGGGGCACTTGAAAATGATGAGATTATACTTTTTTAAATTAAAAAAATACACCAATATAATTCAGAAATTCAAATATATGTTGAATTTTTCAAAGCAAATAATTAGTATAGAACAAACAATGAAAAGTAAAGAATGAAATTGTTTTTAACACATACAAATTAATCCACTTCAAAAATTTCATATTTATCCATAAATCTTTGAAGATTATATAGTATCTTACTTCTAATGAAATTCATTGATTTCTGCTGTGTTTAATTTTTTTCTACAAATGTAAATATAATTTTTTTTAAATTAACTCCTTTTCTCTCAAATAAAATAAAATAGTTTTGATCTTTTTTCCAATTCTTCCAATTATATAAAGTTTATAAAAAAAATTGATTAAATTGTTTTAAGAGAATGACAATCTTGTTAATCTTGCTGCAAGTTTGTGGTCACTTCCACAAATTGACCAAACAGTATACTACTTAGGGATTTTAAGAAAGCAGCAATTTTCAGTGGTAATCATCACACAAAAGATATGAATCTATTTTTTTTTCTTTTGGAAGGAGAAAACTATTGGTTAAATAGGGCAGATTAGGCTCTAGTCAAGAAAGATAACTCTGAATTCAAAACCAAGAACTGTCTTCATTCTGTCAACTCCCATGATGACACTGGTATGGCAACTTGTCTAGGAGAAAGACCATGTGTAGCATTCTGCTTAGGGTAAAGGGATTGGATGAATACATTCATCACGGTAAGATTTTTATTCGAGCAATACACTTGAATGATCTAACTTAAGGAATAAAGCAATCTCCAGTCCAATTTGCAACTGAATGATAACTTTGTAGGTGTTTTTCTTAATACTCTAAATTAACAGCACTTTTCTTAATCCTCCAAAATCTTAATAACTATGGAATGCTAATTAGAATCATTCACTCCTTCCTGGACAGAGCATCGATATCATCATGGACAGCTGTTAACTATGAGATGCTAATTGATTCCTTCACTGCTTCTTAGATAGAAGCATCAATATCATCATGGACAGCTATTAACTATGAAATTCTTATAAGAATCCTTTACTCCTCCAAAGATAGAAGCATCAATATTATCATGGACAGTTGTTAATTATGAAATCCAAATTAGAATCCTTCATTCCTCCCAAGAGAGAAGCATCAGTATCATGAAGACTAAAATTTATCACAAAGATATAATATTCTAACTTGATAGCATGTAGAGATCTCATCCAGTGAATAATGAAAAAATTAAAGGTTTAATTATCTTGGTTTGGTTTGGTGAGTTTTATGGCATATCAACCTTTGTAGGTTATTCAACGCCAAATCCATTTTTATGTAAATAATCTGTTCTATTTAAAACAATTCAGTTTAGCATAAGTACACAGTTTAATTGTCAAAAATTTATTTCAAACTATTCAAGAAGTTATATGTAACAATTCAGTTAAGTGTAAATACAGTTTTAATGTCGAAATACAGTTCTATTTCAAATAATTCAGTTAAGCATAAGCACGCAGTTTAAATGTAAGTACAGTTTAATTGTCAAAAACATTTCTATTTCAAGCTATTCAGTTTAGTCAAACAATTCAGTTTAGCATAAGAATGCTGTTAGTTCTATTTAACCCATAGGTAGGGCCCTATCAGGTGCTACCACTCCAGGCCAGAGTGGACCTGGGAGTGATGGTAATGAAGGGGTACTCCGCATTCCCCAAAGCTCCAGCATTACTGGAACCTCACCATCAGATTGTTTAGTGTCATATCCAGGACACTCGTTGGGGGGTGGGTCTTACCCCTCTGCAGAGGTGCAGTCAATGTATTCTACAGCCCAAGCCGACTGGGCAAGGTTTAATTATCATATTAAGAGCTAATTAGTTTAATCAGTCATCAACAGAAAAATGGAACTGATAAAGTCATTTCAAATTATGTTTGACTCATAACGTTGTTAAAGGCATAAACACAAAAATTCCTGTATCAATCATGTACTTATTGTCTTGTCCCAACAATCTAAAACTACTTTAAACTTAACAATATTTATTGTTTTGAGACATTGTAAGCAAATAGTATCAGGGTACAAATTGATAAGTTATCAAAAAAGCTGAAAGAAAGATGAGTAGACAAAGTTCAACATCTTTTCCAGTAGCAAGATATATTTGATCAAGTACTTAAGACTGGTCTTACTCAGGTCAACATCTTAGTATCACCCATCTGAGATGAAAGTAGTGGTAAAGTGGTCTGTGAATCCCAATATATATATATATATATATATATATATATATACTTCTCAGATATATATATATATATATACTTCTCAGATCTCCTGAACTAGAACCTCACCATCAGATGTAATTTCATCATCATCATCATATCGCGCTGGTAGCACGGATATCCCTGACCCTCTCTCGCCACTCCTCCCTATAGTTCATCGCCCTAGGCAGGTCTTCAGGACAACATCCCGTATCCTCACATAGCTGCTGAATGTATGTTCGTGCTGGTCGTCCTGCTTTTGCACGGCTATGTGTGGGGGTCCATAAGAGTACATCTCTTATGAGTTCGTCCCTGCTTCTCCAGCAGTGTCCTGCATGTCTGGTTCGTCTAACTTGAATAGTTTTCGTGATAGGGGGCAGGTGGCCGTACAGTTGGTGTCTTGTGGGGTGTTGCCGCCAGGACTTGTTTAATATTGCACGTAGCATTCTTGTGTAATTGCTGTCTAGCTTCTTCTCCAGCCGTTTTGTTAGCGTCTGTATAGTGCAGCCATATAGCAGTATCGATGTGACCGCTGCCTGGAAGAAACTGCGTTTCATTTTATCGGTTAGGTCTGATTTCCATATAATCAATAGCCTATTGATAGCTGTCCATGCTTTCGCTAACCTCGTTTTGATGTCCTTTTCGGTTGGTTCGATGCTGCTTCCTAGGTAAGTGAATTTGTCTACTAGTTTAAGAGGGGTTCCTTCTAGAGTGGAGATGTAACCCGTTTGATTATAGCACATATATTCCGTTTTGTGTGCATTAATGATGCAAAAAGAATAAAGGAAGAAGTCTTTTATGGCACATGTGTATGTGTGAAATAGATACCAGCCTGTTTTATGGGAACTGTAGTGTAGTCACCAATGACTGTTACATCAATGATAGCTAATTGTTGGATGGGGAGTAAAAAACACAAAATCATAACTCATTTTAGCATTAGGATCTTCATTATTTTATTCTCTCTATTCAGTTTGACAGGCAGGGGGAGCAGAACAAAAGGGATAACAGACAGTCTGACAGGCAAGGGGAGCAGAACAAAATGGATAACAGACACCACATGTTTGCTAGTTTCTTTGTTTTTAGGAACAAGGGTCTCCTTGTATCATTGATTGATTTCTCATTCTTTGCCAATGTGAACATTTGTCTCCTTCCACCCCAGCTACAAAAAGAAAAAAGAGAATGAATCTCAAAATCAAAATCCACAATACCCTTTAATGGGCATTACTCCCAGGTCCACTCTAACTCATAGTGGTAGTACCTTTTAGGGTGCCATCTCTGGGTCAAATAGTTCAGTCGTAATAATTAGGATTGTTAGGCTTGACAAATGTGACATTTTTGGAATCTATTTGGTTTGGCTTGATTTTGTTTATTTTGATTATGTTTTATGGCATATGAACCCTACTAGATGTATATATATATATATATATATATATATATATAATTTGTAAGCAAATAGTTTGAAGGTTAAATTATTTTAAAATGAGTCAGAGCTCATTTGTTTGCACACAATTATATGGTTTCAAGTACTGTTATCCAACACTAATAATTCAATTTAATATTAATATATGGTTTCAGGTATTGCCATTTAACATCAGTAATTCTATTTATCAAGCATTCCAATCCAACACAATATCAATCGATTTTTTTGCACAAGTATAGTAAATGATAGAATAATTCTATTTGAACTATTGAATGGACCCTAACAAGTAGTACCACGCCAAGTAAGAGTGGACCTGGGAGTAATGGCAATGAAAGGGTACTCTACATTCCCCAAAGTTCCACTACTGCAGCTTTACCATCAGATATGGTTTAGTATCATATACAGGACACACATCAGTGAGAATCTTACTTGTCTGCAAAGGTGCAGTCAACAAAGGTAACTTAGAATTGTCTGTATGACTCTTTCGTAGATTAATTATTATTCATGTTCCTGCATCATCACCTCACTGCTCCAGTTTTCCAGTATAATGTAAGATGTTTCTAGCTAATAAATTTGCCGCAGTTGCCCAGTTTTCTAATTCAACCAACTCTTGTGGTACTGGTATGTATTCTATTATCTGTTGGTGGTGGTTAGAATACACTGCTTCCCCTGCAGAGGATTTAGACCCCCTTCTCAAATATAGGGATGTCCTGGATATAACACTCTCCTGCAACAAATGGTGAGGCAGAGGTTCTGAAGATCTGGGGAATATAGAATACCCCTTCATTGTCATTATTCCATGGTCCACTCTGACTCCAAATGGTAATATCTGTTAGGGTCCTATCTATGGGTCAAATAGATTTATTTAAAAATTATTCATATTCAATAGGACCATGTTTAAAAAGAAAACCCTTAAGAAATAACAACACAAAAAATGTAAATATGAATGTACATTAAATGCAATTCCCTAACTTCAAGGCATAAAATAACTCTAGACAGGTTAACATTCCATTAAAATCAATCATTCTTCTATCATCTCTTCTTCTGATTCATTTATGTTGATAGACTGATTGAGATGATTGGATTTTTAATAAGTAGGCTCACTTACCCTACTGATGGGTCAGTTACTCTGTTTTATAGTAAGTGTCAGTGTTTTACAAACTGGTATTGTTACACACAATCAAAAAAACTGATATCTTTACACACAATAAAAAAAACTGATGTTATTACACATAATTAAAAAAAAAACAAAAAAAGAGAAAAAGAAAATTTACACAATTTTTCATGGTAAAGAAAATGTTTTATTTACTTATAAAAACATAATTATTCATATTTCATTCATTTAATTTAACTGCCATAATCAAACAGTTTTTTTTTCTTTTTTCCTTTATTCATTTGGAAAGTTTTTAATGCATCATCTTTACAAACTCTGAAAAAAATAAAAGATACAATTATTTTTTGTATTGAAATAAATATAGAAATTTAAGTTTTTGTGTGTAATATTAGGTAATATTGTGTGTTTTTAAAGTTTAACAATAAATTTTACAATAATAAATCAAATTGTAAATTGTACTACAATAAGTTCTGGTGCTCCGGGGAGTGTGGAGTACCCCTTCATTGCCATAACTCTTAGGTTCACTTTGACCCAAAGTGGAAGTACCGATTATTAGAGTCCCATCTATGAGTTAAATAAATCTGCTTGAAAATTATTTGTATTTGATAGGACCATATGCAAAAAATACAAACTCTGAAACAACAACACAAAAAATGTAAATATGAACATACAATGAATGTTATTCCCTAACCTCTAGGCATAAAATCACCCCAGATGAGGTGACATGCCATTAAAATCAATCAGCCAATCATATGAAAGCAAGAAACAGCTATTAACACAACTAATGTATAGCAACAATAACTACTAATGGTTTCCTTGTTTTAATCGCATAATAACCTTCATGGGATATTTAAAGCCATCTTTGTAGAACAGTAGCTGTAAAAAAAACCATTGCAGGGGGATAAGGGATTCATACCTTTCCCAAGAGTATTAGTCTGAAAGTGAATGTGATTATGCAACTGGACATACATTTTATATTCTTAAATAGAGGAATTATATTTCAAATTGAATTATTATGACCAGTTATTCCATATGTTGCATGCCGTGCTTGCTGGATTTTCTGGTCATAGTAATTCAATTCATTGTGCAACTGAAATTTGAACTTGCTTATTTTGAGGCTGCAGTCTAGCACTTTTGCCATTATACCCTAGGGACAGACATTCCCCAAGGGACAAGAGAAATGGATATGTTAATAGGTGTTATTTGGACAACAGTCATACAATAGCTTTCATGATTTACATGATAAAGCAACTGGTATGGAAAAGCAGTCTTCCAGTCGAAAAAGATCAAATTTATAAAACTGACAGTTTATTATTTTATTTGGGTACTCTGTTGTACATAAAAACCAATTTGTATAATAAGAAGATCCTCATTCAATTAATTTTGACTAGTATTTTCTTTCATTTTTGAATTTTCACTTGCTTTCTGGGAAAGCAATAAACAAAAAACCCATTTCTAAAGTGGCCTCAAATAAATTAATACGTAATAACTAATATGTTTCAAAACTATGAATCCCAGCTGTTTATCAATATTGTACATGAAATAAATCACTAACTACAATGTTACAGTCCAGCATGTTAGCTACTTTGCCACAAAGATTCTCCACATAGTATTCTGGGGTGAGTCCCCATGGCATAATGGCTAAAGTGCTGGACAATGGCCTCAAAGTAAACAAGTTTGAACTCCAGTCACTATTATGTTCACTTTTGGACTAATACTCTTGGGAAAGGTATGAATTCTTCCAGCTATGGGTTAAATAGAACCATGACTGTTCTACAAAGATGACTTTGGCATTAAATAACCTACAAAGGTTGATATGCCATTAAACCAAGAAACCAAACCAACCAAACCACACAATTTTTTATGTGAAGTTTGACAGGTTTGAATTCAGAGTTTTCCTTCTCCAAGACTTGTTGCCATACCAAGTCTAAAGAACCCAGTCTGCCCTACTATTTACTCATAGATGGAAGAAGAATGGTTGGATTCATACCTTTCCCAAGGATATTTGCACTATGGGAAATGCAAATGGCCTCATCCATAATTTGAACTCAGATCACTGTGTCCATTTCCTATGATGGTAACCATTAAGCCACAAGCATAAAGTCTGATTCAGGTAATACATATTTATATAGAATTAGGGTGAGATGGCTTAAAGGGATAATAACTTTTTTTGCCCAGAGGCCTAGATCACTATCAGTGTACCCAGGTTGTTTGGGTTTTTGTTGTTTTTTTTTAATTGCAACTGACTCATATACCCATGTAAGTAGCAATACACACACACACACACACACACACACACTCTGTTTCCTGGACTTCTTTTAATTTACCTTCAAAGCTGATTTTTCCATCTCCATCAATGTCAGCTTCAATTATCATCTCCTTGATCTCTTGATCTGTCATTTTCTCTCCTAGAGTTTCCATCACTTGTTTTAACTCCAATTCACTGATAAAACCACTATTACTCTTATCAAACATTTTGAATGCTTGATGAATTTCTTCTTCACTTTCTTTCTCACTCATTTTTCGTGTCATCATAGTAAGGAATTCATTAAAGTCAATGGTGCCATTACCTAAAAGTAAAAAACAGGCAAAGAAAGAATGAAAATGATCTCAAATACCACTGCAATTCGCAAAGTCTGTAAGTTTTAAGAAGTTTTCATTTTTAGTTCAGAGAATATTCCTTCCATGTGTTAAGTTGTGGCATTGCAGGGGTATGCAAACTTAGGGACACATCTTCTTTGAGGAATTTCTTCAATAACATAGTTATCAGAAGATATTATCATTATTATTGGAGGAGGCTTCTAGTTATACAGGGGGTCATCTCATAAACAAGTCTTTTTAAGGACCTTATAAAGTATTCATTATTATAGACTCATCATAATTCAATTGTTTGAGAGGTTTCTTTAATTTTTCACTTCTCATAGTGATTCATCAGGAAAATCATGAGGCAATTTTCTTGTTTTTGTTGCTTGAAACATTAACAGTCTTATTAGTGGTACTAAGAATATGCTGACTTTATCCCCTGCATAGGATTAAGACTCCTCCCACTAAAAAGGTGTCCAGAGTATGACACAAAACTTCATCTGATGGTGAGGCTCTATTTCTGGAGAACAGGGGAGTGTGGGGTACTTGTTTATGGTCATTACTCCCAGGTCCACTCTTATCTGGAGTGGTTGTGTCTGTTAGGGTTCTATCTATAGGTCAAATAGATATATATAAAACTTATTCATATTCCATAGAACCATGTGCAAAAAAACACATCAGAAACAACTACATAAAATATAAATATGATGAATACAATTCCCTAACCTCTTGGCATAAAATAACCCTAAACTTTATTAATCATTATATCTTAACATAATATAACCTTCTTACATCCATAAACATTTCTATAAAATAAAAAAAGGACTTGATTAAGATCATGATCTTTATTATCACACTTTGTAACAAAAATTTTGTCCTTAGATAGTATGTGTTATTTCTGAATTGTTTATCTTGTAAAAGGATAGAAAATAGCCATTGACCCCTTCAAACTTTGCTTTTTTTCCCTGAATAATGAAATTTAAAAATCAACCCATTTTCTTAATAAAAATCAGTAAATTTGCACATTTTCATTTACATAAGATTTGAATAAAACAACATATGAATCAAAATTTATATGTACTTATATTTATAGTTATATAAAAATGAACAATAATGTTAAGTATATACAAGAAAATTCTCAATCAGCTCCTCAACACTAAGTTAAAAGTTAGCGACCATAGTCGAGGGTGACCCGAAGGCTCCCTTTTCGATAGCTACTACACCAAGGTGTAGGGGAGGGCGCTACTCCATTCCCAGGATTGCTCCACTTTACCCTTGAAACGTACCTTATAATAAATCCACCTGAAATATTCTGGAAAATGAGTAAATATGAAAATTTCATTACCCAGCTCACAAAAGTAAAGTTTAAAGAGAAAATAGATCTTTTCCACTTTAAACATAAGCAATTGAGAAATAACTTTTTACTCAGGAACAAGAAAAAATAAAAATTTTGTTACATGTTGTGATTATCCAGTTTTTATGTTACCAAAGCACACAATAAAAGTGGAACATTGTAGCAAGATTTTTGTAATCACATGAATTTTAGAAGAAGGATTTTATAACCTAGCTCCAACATAAAGTATAAAGCAATTTCTAATTCAACTTGTAACTTAATAACATGAGATCTGCATTCACACTCACTGCAATCATTATAATATCTTGAGAAAGGTAAGATATAGAGTACTTCTATTTATTATTATATTATTATATAAATTCTATAATTCCATTGGGATTATATTATCATATAAATTATATTATTATATATATTATTATATAAATTATTATATAAATTATATTATTATATCAATTCTATAATTGCATTGGGATTTTGTTAGTGAGCTTAATAACTGCCAAAGCACCCATTGAAATAAAAGAGAAAAAATACTCGTTATGTTGTATATTGACCCTTGACTGAGCCATCAATCAGGGATGCACCTGTGTAAATCAGCAGAAGAAGAAGCGGAAGCAAGTTGGTGTTCTGAAAGAATATGGGCAGGTGCCGGCAGAGTTGAGTTAGTTGGCGGCAGGAAGGCCAGAGTGAAGGCCAGCTTGCAGACTGAGGGCTGTGGCCCTCAGTGACCCCCGGTTGAGCAACTCCATCCAAGATGTGGAAGAAGTTGTAAGTGGGTTCTTGAAGATAACACAGTGTGCTATGGTCAAGAGAAAAGTTGAGTCAATATAGCAGTCTGTCCATGTCTCCACTCATCTCTCACACACAACAGAACCATCAACCCTTTCAAGAATAAAGTGTGAGAGATATATTTTTATAAAGAAGTGTGTTTGTTCGTTCCTTGAAGTCATTCGTCATTATTTTTGATTATGTTTCCGCTTATGTTTGTATATTTGTATACGCGTAGTATACAACAGTTATTTACTTAGCTTTGCATACAGTCCTTAAGTTGTTTATAGGACTTGCTATCACCAAAGGTCACCCATCTAAGTACTGAGTTGGCATATCATTGCTTGGCTTTGGTGATCTAGAGATGGACATGACTTGACCATAAGTCATTGAGGGAAAAATATTTGCTTGAATTTGAGAATCGATAATGTCAACAATGATTTCGAGAATCTAAAGTTGACATGATTTTTTGTTACTAGCATTTTTCATTTTTGACAATAGGGATTAAAAAATGAAACACTCAAAGCTTTAAAGCAATGGGTACCTTGTAAAATGATTCAGATGTTTTATTCTTTATAGTTTAAGAAAGTAAAAAAAATCAAGCTATAATTGTTTACATTCTCTCCCGAAAAATTATTGCAAGAAAATTCTTTTTTATTATAGAAATTCAATACTGGCTATATAATTTGAGTAGTCTGACCAAGTATGGTTGAACTGACCTTGTTTCATGAAAATTCAACAAACTATTAATTATTACTTGAAGTTTTTAAGCTGTTGTTACAATCATTATGTGTAGAAGTTTGAATAAAAATGAGGGAGAAAGAACAAATTTCCATAAAATATTAAGCTTCCTCACCCAAACAGGTAAACACTAATATGTCTCAAGTAAGAAATAAGTAACAAAGTTAATGAACAAGTCAAAGCAACAAAATATCAAGGGAAAATATACTTAATAAAAGAATAAAAGTTTTATATTATATGAATAAATAATGGAGAAAATAGGGTTAAGTGTGGAACCATAGAACAAAGCAAAGTGTTTGTTTGCATTATTCAAATATTCCTTTCTTAAGTGTCACTTGAACAATTGTCTGAGACAAAAAAGGTTGTATGTTCATTTTAATGTGAGGTATACAAGATGGAACTCAAATGTATACTGAAGCAAATATTGAAATAATGTCCTGTAAATGTTTTATTTAAACAAAGGACTTGTAATTTACCAAACATTATTTATGTTTGGTGAATCACAGTCATACCAAAGACTCAAAAAATGGTACTTGATGCCACCTTGCTTAACACTCAGCATTATAAGGTAAGCATCAAGGGGAAAGTGGAGCAATTCAGGGAAGGAGTAGCGCCCTTCCCTGCACCTTGGTGTAGTAGCTATTGAAAAGAGAGCCTTTGGGTTACCCTCAACTAAGGTTGCCAACTTTACTTTTTACTTTTTATAACTAAGTCAACAAATAAGAAAATAAACTTACTCATTTGCTTTTATGAAAGAATTTGCATTTAAGTATATTTGTATGTTGATAAGATAAAAAATGTATTCTGTCAACTGGTAATTCCACAGATTTAAATCACCTCAGACCCCCACCTCTGGAATGAACATAGTGACTCAATTTTTACTTCTGAAATAAATAAAAAAACAACCCCCCCTAGTCATTTCACCTCATACTCAGGACAGACAACTCCAACAAGCAGTCATCAACATTACACTCTCCAATTTCAATAAATTAATTTACATTGTAACTAATTAGTTTTGCATGCAAGATTGATTGCTTTTTAACTTTTGTCCATATGCACATTCACAACTATGAGTTTATAACTTTATATTGTCATTTTTGTAAAGTATTTACAGAGAATAAAGAATAAATAAATAGATATTGTTAAAATAACAAACCATCAGTGTCTACTTCATTAATCATATCCTGTAATTCTGCATCTGTTGGATTTTCACCAAGTGACCGCATGACAGACCCTAACTCATAAGTGGAAATGATACCATCTCCATCTTTGTCAAAAAAGGTGAAGGCCTCTTCAAATTCTGCAATAGATGAAGAAAAATAAATATCATAAACAAATTATGAAGGTGTTCTGGTTATCATACAGAGATGTACATTATGGTGTCACAGTCCAGTACGTTAGCCACTATTCGATGGGGACTCCCCCCACTCCAATGAGATGTGTGTTAGACATACTGATGTTACAGAAATCACTAGTTTGAGAGAATAAAAACCAGTTTAAATATCAATTTCTACTTTAAATTGGATGATAAAAATTTACACAGAAAATAACTAATAAGGAAATCGACCAATACACAAGATTTTAACCATAAGTTTTATAAAATTAAATTCAATTAAAGAAATTGAAAAACACAAATTTAGTTAGGATTAGAGTTAAGAGAAAATTTGAAAGGTCACATGACTGTAAGTATGTCCACATCTTAGCCATATAAGCTCCTAGTGCTGTTACACTATGAGTGAAATCTTGATATGTCATAAACTCTTCATTGCAGTCAAAGAAGAGAATGGCTTGCAGTTTGTTCAAAATCACTGTCACAAGCGGACAAAAGTGGTGAGCGATCACATGACATAGAATTAAGCCTATCGTAACCATTGGAAGGCACCATAGACCAAAGCTTTAGATGTTTTCTTGAGCCCATCAAAAACATATGAATAACACTCTGCAGTCCACAATGACCATTTCTTATTCACACAGCCCCTATGTAACTTCAATTGACAGTAGTTCCTTTGCTTAACAGTTAGGCACAGATAACACTCAGAATATATCCCTTTGGGACCAAACTACTTTACCTCTCATAGGAAAGTATAGCCTAAAACAAGTTATCCATTGACTTACCTTAAACTCAACAGTATAGAAGGGACATTCAACAACTTTGTTTGTAAGTCCTCTGAACTAATATAAGGAAAAGAACTCTCTTGTGCTTTTCTATACATAAATTCTACCCTATTTGTTGATTCGATTGTTGTTTTCACCTTTTGCACTGTTGCAGAACGGTCACTCTGACAATTGTGAATAACAAATGAAGTGAGCACAATTGAAAAATTTAATAGAATTTATTGCCAGAAATGTGGACAACTAAAGAGAGAGTTAATACGTGAGAATGCAATGAAATAAAAGGAGGAAGTCCTTTAATAAGATTCCCAATCACACATGAAAAACTAAGGGAAAATATTTATGTGAATAAAAAGGGGAAAAGTTCTTTTATGAAAGTCCTCTATGTATGTGATATATAAATTCCAATCTCCTTGTGTCTATTGAGGCCTGGAACCTGGCAAGTTGTCAAGGCATGAGTCTCTTGAAGTCATGCTAACAGAAAGAGAGGATTCGATTTTGCCACTCTCTCCTTATATACTATCTTGATCGTGTCATTTGCTGAAACTGTTTTGAAAAATCCCAAATAGTAGAAATCAACGACAAGCAAGGAATTTAATCCCGACACGCACAAAAAAATGTTTTTGTTTACTTCCACAGAGTTATGACTCAGTTCAAACTCGTAAAGTAAAGGTTCCGGAATTAGATAACGTTGTACGTTTATCTATGCAGCTTTCAAATCATATACTGAGTGAAGAAAAGCACAACGTGTCAGTGCACCAACCAGCACTATACTACCAACAATAGTGGGTACCTTTCATGTGCCACTAATTAGCACGCATCAAAATATTGCAAAACTTTTAACTCCTCCGAGTAATTCAAACGCACAAAATACATTCTCAACAGCTATAGTTTTTAGCGCTCTGACAATGAGACACGTTGTGCAGCCAAAAGCCTACAAAAAGTTGATTTTCTTCAAAAGGAAAAATACCTGGGTTTTATTATTTCTAACAGAACATTAAACCCCCCAAATGGGTATTATTGGATGTTATTAATAAACGAACTGCACACCACGGAAACTCAATAACCACAATCAATTCTCTTGGGAAAGGTATGAGTTCCCTTATCCTCCCCTCCCCAGCTATGGGTTAAATTGTACCACTGCTGTTCTTCCATAAAGATGGCATTGGCATTGAATAACCCACGAAGGTTAATATGCCTTACACACACACAAAAAAAGAAAACCAAACCGAACTGTAACCTCAAATATTAATATACAGGAGTTAATAATAGTTCAGAACAGCTTGTAAATAGAATACCATAATAATTTATCCAACAGTCCAAATTACTGGATATTTTCTGTAGGCAAAGGATAAAGTCCTATAACGACTGTGCATTTTTTTTTTCGCAACAGATGTGCAAACGATCAGGCATCTACGATTCTCAACATTGTTTGTGGTAATGATGAAGGCAGCCAAATCAAATTTTGCTGAAGGCACCATAAAGGCTGGAGCTGGCCATGTAGGGGACAAATAAAATGCAGGTGTTTACAATGAAAACGTCAATAATTTAAAATACATGTACACATCGCAGTTGGTTATTTTATACAATTTGTAGTCAATTAAAATTTTACACCAAATAGGTACAAATGTTAATTGTTGCCATAAAAAACAGAAATGTAATATATTTTAAGGTTATATTATGAGAAAATATTTAATCAAGTATATGAATAATTATTTTAGTAAGACAAGTAATTCATTTATTTTAAGTCGGAAAATTCACAATCTATATGATTAGCTACATCTTGCAGCAATATGGCTTCCAGCAAATAATTACTTATTGTCAGAGACGTGCTTTCCTTATAAGAAACAAAAAGATTTTACGCAAAGACTTTTCCCTGGTTCAATAAGTATGCGTACAAAATTTCTAGCTTTATATTAAACCGTTTGGCCTAGTGTAGATGACACGCCAACTTTTAATTTATATATTAATACTAGTGTAACTACCTACCAACCAACCTCCTTCGTCGTTGAGGTTTTATAGATATGACGCTGTAAGTAAAGGATACATAGACTAAACTTAGTGAAACATAAATCCCATCTTACCCATGACGTCTTTTAATACGCAAGTCCTCTGGTGAATCGTGTAACAAAATTAATTCTGAGTACACTAGTTTTCACCATGACGATTTCACTGCGACATCTGTCCCAGCCAGCAACTTACCACCATACTCACTCGCTTTCGTAGAAAGCAAGCGAGAGTTGGAATCATAACTAACAACTGATTTATTTTTCCATTCCATAAAATTTAGCCATACTTTAAAAAAATAGACACACATACATCAAATTTCCACTGTCAGATTTTACATTGCTGCAGATGGTGGAATGCAATCCCAACTCTTACAAATAAATTTTCAAGATTTTCTATTGCTTTAATTCGGAAAAATTTCTTAATTTTGCATTCAATATTTTTTTACAAGATCAAATAATTATCATTCAGATATAACGAGGCATAATGGTCATAGTGTCGAGCTGCGAAGTTCGAATTCTAGTCGCGCTATTACATTCACTTTCGGATAAATACTCTTGAGAAAGGTATGAACCCTTTTATCCTCCCAACTATGAGTTAAATAGTTCCATTATTAGTCTTCCGCGAGGATGGTTTTCGCATTAAATAACCCACGAAGGTTGATATGTCATTAAACAAAGAAACCAACCAACCAAAATCAAATATAACATTTTCTGCGTAATGTAACACTGAAATATCAGAAATTACAGGTAAACTTTTCATTATATTTAGTAAATAGAATCATTAAAATCATTTCATCATATTGATTGATTGATTTTAACGGTATTTCCACCCGTCAGGGTTATTTTATGCCTAAATATTAGAGAATTGTGTATATTGTATGCTTGTATTTACATTTGTTGTGGAATTATTTCTTTAAAGGTTTTTTTTGTCCTTTTATAAGATTTAAACTGATAATTTTTATCTGAATATTTTTCAAACTTGGTCAACATGAAAGTCATGCAATCTAACATTGAAGAAAAGTTACCAAAAGAGGAAATATTTTTATGGAAAATAATGTTTATAAAAAGTTTTAAATGAGTAAAATATTCAGTCACAGCCAATTGCTTATTCTATATTTTTGCTAAATACTACAGAAGTGTAGGAATAGTAACTAACAATCGTTTTTTTAATTCTATAAAATTTAAGTATGCTTAAAGCATCCATCAAATTTCTATGATCAGACATCCTATTGATCAAGTTAAAGATGGTGGAATTCAATAACAGTTAATAAATCTTACCATTAAAAAATCTTCAAGATTTTCAACTGTTTAAATTTGAAAATATTAGAAAATTAAAATGATTATCTCAATATAACATTATCTGTGTCATGTAAAAGTGAAATATCAGAAACTAATAGTTCATTTTTCATTGAATTTTACAAATGGAATCATTGAAATCATTTCATTAGATTTAAATTGATTATTAAAGATCTTGCTCTGAGGGTGGGTTTTTAGCTAATGTAGATAAATTCGGAACCAGGAATAATTGGGCTAATGAGTAGAGTGTTCGTCAATGGTCCGGGAGAACAGAGTTCAATCTCAGGTCGAGTCATACCAAAGACCCAAAAAGTAGTACTTGGTGCAGCCTTGCTTAGCACTCAGCATTATAAGGTACGGATCAAGAGTAAAGTGGAGCAATCGCGGGAATGGAGTAGCGCCCTCCCCTATAATTCGGTGTAGTAGTTATTTAAAAAGGGAGCTTTCGGGTCACCCTCGACTAAGTTCGCCAACTTTACTTACTTATCAACTCAACGAATGAGAATATTTGTTCGTTGATGTTGCAGAAAGAAATTCTAAACGATTTCAGAATAAAACAATTATGTAAATGTTTAATGTGAATACTTTTTTAAACTTTGGCTGAATTAAACATTCTAGGCCTGGTGTTCGTGCTGAGTGGAGACATAAATAATCAGCTTAGTTACAGGGGGGGGCTCCCCCTGGCCTCAGGCAGATATGCCTCTTTACCTAAAAGAGGTAAGGGATGAGTTTATTGAGGTACTTCTAAAGGAGAATGCTGACGGTATCTTAGCAATTTTTGGATTTGCCCCTCGAGAGGTTTGCTTCCTGTACGGCACTCCATGAAACCAACCTTGTATCACTATTTGGCCTTGGGGGATTCAAATATATACATCTGTTTTATATTGAAAAACTAATCTATTTGACTAGTTCGCTATTGTTGAAATTCTCGTGTTAGGATGAAACCGTATCCCAACGAAAATGGCGCATTATAGAGACATTTTAGAGGTTTGGGAATCCCGTTCCTATCGAATACGAATAATTTTCATATAGATCTATTTAATCCATAAATCGAATCCTAACAGGTACTACGACTCTGGGTCAGAGTTGACCTGGGAGTAATGACAAAGAAGGGATCATCCACACTCCCTAGATCTCTAGAATTTTTTATTAGAGCAATTCTCATAAAATGATAGCAGATTTCTCCTTAGTTTGGGAATAAAACTTCCCAAGAAATAACTACACAAAAATGTACATATGAAAGTACAATGAACACGATTCCCTAACCTCAAGACATAGAATAACCCTTGGCGGGTTGACATTCCATTAAAAACAATCAATCTATCAATCTAATTTGCGACTAAATGATAACTTTGTGGGGTTTACGTCAGCGTTGAACGTAAATTTTTAATCGTCCAAATTCTTGATATAACGGAGATAATTATGATATGCTAATTAAAATCTTTCTTTTTTTCTCCTTCCTCAATAGGATCATTGCCTAGTCGGCTGAGGCTGTAGAATACACCGACTGCACCTCTGCAGAGGGGCAAGACACCCCCCAACGAGTGTCCTGATATGACACTAAACAATCTGATGGTGAGGTTCCAGTGATGCTGGGGCTTTGGGGAATGCGGAGCACCCCTCCATTGCCATTGCTCCCAGGTTCACTCTATGGATTAAATAGAACTAAACTGCCTTATTTATGCTAAACTTAATTGTTTGAATTAGAACTTTGACGAAACTGAATAGCTTGAAAAATGTTTTTCACAATTAAACTGTGTGCTCTCATTTAAACTGCGTACTTATGCTAAACTGAATTGTTTGAAATGGAACTGTTTTTGACATTGAAACTGTATTTACGCTAAGCTGAATTGTTTAATATAGAACTGTTTTGACATTTGACAAAATCTATACTTATTCTAAAGTGAATGTTTGAATTAGAACTGTTTGAATAAACTGAATAGCTTGGAATAGAAATGTTTTTCACAATTAAACTGTGTACTCATGCTAAACTGAATTGTTTAAAATAGAACTGACAATTTGCATAAAATGGATTTGGCATCAAATAACCTACAAAGGTTTATATGCCATAAAACCCAACCAACCAACCAATGAATATGATCATGGACTGCTGTTACAACGGGAACCCAGGGGGTTCATCGGTCGTCTAGTACTGACTAAAAAATTCATTTAAAACTCACGATTAAAATGCTTTGATTGAAACCTTGTAAAATCCTCTTGCAAATCTAAGAATTATTTCGTTTAACTTGCGCAAATTTAACGAATTAAATTTTCATTTACCTCCTGCGTGGCTTTTCCCAATTTTTCTTGCCATTTCTAGTGGATAAATAGTCCAACTGTAACAATTAAACGCAGACTTGAAGATTTCTGTAGATAAATATTTTAAAGCATTAAAATTCAGTTATAGAATGCAATTTTAACATTGTGCACGACTGCCATAAACAGCGTGTGGACGTCCGGTGAAGTGGACAATAATGAAAGACAGCTGGTTTTTTTTTTTGTTGTTGTTTTATTTTTTTGTAAAAGTAACGCATCGTTTCTGGTTCACATGAAGATAAGGTTGTTTGTCCTGTCTCACGAGATTCATTTACTATAATTATTAAGTATCCTTACTACTAATATCTTTGTCGACTCAAAAGTAATTGTAATTGTTTTAAATTTTTATTTCAAATTCTATTTTGAGACAAGAAAAAAATGTCATGCCCTATCTCACATCTTGGATTAATACAGTGGGGTGGGTCGTATAGTATAATGGTTAAGAGGCTAGGCAAGCAAACCACTGCAAATAAATTCGAAACTCATTGCTCTATACATGTCCTGTGAGAAGGGCTTAGAATATGCTGACTCTACCCCCTGCAGATGGGTAAGACGCCCTCACCAAAAAGGGTATCCAAAGTATGACACTAAACTGCATTTGATGTTGAGGCTCCAGTTCTGGAGACTTTGGGATTGAGGAGTACTCCTTCATTGGCATTACTTCCAGGTCCACTCTGAATGGCAGTACCAGTTAGGTTTTCATCTGAGTAAAATAGATCTGTTTAAAAATTATTAGTATTCGATATGACCGTTTGAAAGAAATACATAATTAAATTAAGAAACAACTACACAAAAATGTTAATATAATCGTACACTGAATCCGATCCTCCACCATCTGGGCATAAAATAACCCTAGACAGTTTGACATGCTGTTAAAATCAGTCAATCAATTTTATGAGAACCGATTCACTTGAAAAAAAAACTACTCCTACAAGCAATTCTAGTATAAAAGTCACAAGATTTTTTTCAATCTGGTTGTTTATCATCTGATTAAAAAAATAATTTTTTGGTTGGGTTTCTTTGCATATCAACCTTTATGCCAAAGCTATCTTTGTAGGTGGACAGTCGTGGTGAACCCTGTTATTTCCTCAGTTATGAGTTGAATAACTCATAACTGAGGAAATAACAGGGTTCATTTCTTTCCAAAAGGCTATCAATCCAAAAGTGAACGCAGCAGATCAATTTGAGTTCGAACTCACTCTACTCTGTTGTCGCTGACAAGAACGTTAGCCCTAAGCCTCAAGGATTCCCTACAAAATAATATGTATTAAATGGAATCGCTATTTCCATAGATTTTGATAACATTTGATGTCCAACTAATCAACAACTCGGTTTGAAAATTTTAATGACGCTTAACGGCAAAAAAGTTGTGCTTTTTGGGGGGTGGGGAGAGACTTTCTGGCCTGTATTAAAGGAAAATACATGAAGAAAAGATGTCTAAGTATTGTTCGTATGAAATTTCTTTTAGTCTACGCAAGAGTTTTATAGAATTAAGGATATACTTGTAGGATTCGTTCGGTCTTTGTCATAGAAAGCAACGGCAAAATTTAGTCGTTTTTCTGCTGAGCAAGTGAGAGAGGGAATGGAAATAAAGAAGGGAGAAATAGAAAAGTAAAGAGAAGTTGACTACAAATTTACTATGACAATAACAAAATGGGATTTATTATCCGAGTGGGTATGGATGGAATGTTTAAACTGTAAAAAAAGTTTTGTTTGCTGGTGTGTGTGAACGAGAATGTCTTTGCAATAGAAAAAAGGTTTTGTTGAAAGAAAATCTTGCATGCGAGCACGTGATGTGTTTTACAAGCGGTATTATCGAGCCACTTGCTCGGCGAGAAGCTTGCTTTATTCTGTTGTGTGGCCTCTCCACTTTTGTGATAAGGTACTAAGCAGCCCCTTTTGGTTTTACGCTATTGTAAGCGACAACCTAGTCAGTCAGATAAGATGCTTTGAAATATCCGCACATTTTCGGCTCACACTTCAACTATCAGAACCTCGTACAAGGTATGCAAAAACAATTCTTTTTTAGTATAGTATCAGAAATGGGATTAGCTGTGTTCCACATTTAAGTCAGAACTCGATTTCTTTTTCTCGAAATTTTTCAAATTTTGCTCTTCGTTTCTCGTTTCTTCGTCACTCACTAACTCACCTGTAATAGATTGCCTGACCTCAAATCACTCATATTTGACCAGGAAAACTTATCTGAAACCTTAAAGACGTGGAAAAAGGAATTAAAGCTATTTTCTAAAAGCAAAAGAATCAGATTCGAAAGCCAGAACTGGCCAAACTTCCATTTTGTATAGGAGCAAAAGGAAGAGACATTTTTTGTCACATTCAACTTTGAAGATAACGAAAATAAAGGGGACATTTAAAAAGTAACTGAGAAATTTGACAATTACTGTAAAATTGAGAAAAAAAAAACAATAAGAAGAAATAAGTTTGTTTTGTTTTTTTACTTGTAAGCAATCAAATAATCTGGATTTCGACGACTACGTGAATGAATGAATAAATGTGAATTCAGTGACTTATGCGACTCGTTGTTTTAATAGTTGGTCTTAAGAATCTATGTCTCATAGAACGCCACGTTGGGCAATCTGACTTAACACTAAGAAAGACAATTTAAGCTGCTCAGGCTGCCGAGAAAACATTAAGACAAGCTAAGTAACGCGCATTTTCCCAGACTTCAGAAATTGACATTTTGTTCATAAAAGATAAACATTAAAACAAACCCGGAACACCCTCTAAGACAAACCACAATGAACATGACAAGCAACGCAGCAAACAGCCTAACGTCAACTCCAGCAAACTCTGTGCTAACTCTCACCTACGCAGACGATACCCAGCGATACACAAAATGCAACTGAAAAAAGACTTTGTCAATTGTGCTTATTCACAAAAATAAACAGAAATATATTCTGATTCATCAGACTCTATCAAAATTCTTCCTGTGCATGATCAGTACGAAAGATCCCCAAAATGTAACACAACTTTCAAACGAACCCTCTACATTTAACTCATTCAACTCTGATCTGAAAGTTTAAATCTGGACCGCAAATCTTGACGCTAACGTTTCTACGGTTTATTTTTAAAGGCACTGCGGTAAATGAACTCCTCAAAACCATATATAAAAAAACTTCATCGACGTTTAAAAGTGGATCCAACCTCAACTATTCTCATTGCCTACAACACTAGTTCTAGACAAATGCATAGCCTCAATAATTCCCCAAAATACAGTCTCTTCATAATAGCTTATATAAATTATCAAGCTGTTTTAGGTACTGATACCTGTAAGGAACTTCAACCGTTCACAATCTCATCGACAAACACTCTCCCACAGTCGGTGCCATTCACTCACAAGAAAGGAGCAAGTCCTAATTAACCTAGATGTTGACTATGAAAACATATCCCGTTAGAGGATATACTAGCCTTTCGTGGACAACATTCTGAATGCCAACGGGCAAAACTGGACCGGGAAACTTAGCTACCACATCATAAAACACGAAGTGGCAGACAAATCATGATTCTCCAACGATAGAAATGAAGATCTTTCAAACTTCTTCAGATATACTGATGAACACTGTCTTTTTTACTTTTTTTTTCTCTTTTCTTTACTTTTTCTGTTGTAGTAGGTGGATATTGTGATAGTACCGTAAAGTCCTAAGCGGCTCTTTTAGTTTTATGTTGTTGTAAATGACAACCTAGTCATGCAATAAAAGTGCATTGAAATGTACGCAGGTTTTCGGTTCACTCTTCAACTGTCTGCACCTTGTACAATACGTAAAAACAATTCTGTTTTAACTCTCACGAGTGAATGAGTGTCTGCTGATGTTCTTGTTTCAGTGGCAGTGAAATGTGCTTGATATGTCAGCTACATTGATACGTTAGTATATAGTGGGTAATAGGTGTCGTTAGGCTGGTTGCTGGCAATCTTCTGTTGCTGAGGCTCTTAGGTCCACTCTGACCCGGAGTACCTTTTAGGGTCCCATGAATGAGTCAAATAGATGTTTAAGAATTATTTGTTTTCGATAGGAAAGTGTACAAAAAAAACCTCTCAAAAAGCAACTAAACAAAGAAAATATAAATATGAACGTACAATGAATATGATTTCCTAACTTCTAGGCATAAAATAACCCTAGACAAGTTAATATCAATCAATCAGTATATACCAAAAAGTGATGAAAAGTTTTCGGATGTACTATAGTTCAACACACTTGACACATCATTTCCTAAGTTTCTTTAATCATTCCCAAAAATTCAAGAATAAGTAAAAGTTCATTCTTTTCTTGGTTGGACTGAGAATTTTTCAGCACTTCATCGCATATCCACACAATAAGATCCACACACACACACACACACACACACACACACATAAAGAGTAGTGAAGCGCCAACAGTGTTTAGTGACAGTCAGTTTCTTGCTTATGTGACATCGGATTAAGTGACTATGTTGCCACTATTCTAACTTGGAAATTCGTGCTCCATCATTGACATTGAGAACTATCTAATTATAAATATAGCAAATTATATATATGCATCTGTGTTTGTGTAAGTGTATGTGTGTGAGTGTGTGTGCATCAATGTACAAATATGAAAAAGACCAGGTATTCAGACGTTGATTTTTTTATATTTGAATTATTTGCCGACGTTAAACGTTTCAGTTTTTACATCAAACCTTCATCAAGACATTTGAATATGTTGACATTTTTCATGTCTGTACATTTACATACCGTCGAATTTTCTAACATTCTCCCCTTATATATATTTATGTAATTACATATATGAAGGTGTTCGTGGTCATAATACATACCGTCATAGGAAATGGATACAGCAACCCGAATTCAACTCCTGGACAAAGCTATTTGTATTTCACATAGTGCTAATACCCCTGGGAAAGGTATAAATCCCACTATCCTCCCTTCAGCTATGGATAAATGGTTGGATAGACTGAGCTCTTTAACCTTGGTCTGGCAGCTGGCCAAGGAGAAACAAATCTCTGAATTAAGACCTGTTAAACTTGTTAAAAGTTATCTTGTGTCACATCTTGCTCGTGCGGAGGGGTTAGTAAATATACGAGTATCATTAAATAAGTTTCCAGACTTTTTTCGTATGGGCACTTTTATTGATAGCACACACATGAAACTCTAGTCCCCTTCGAAGTAATCTCCTCCGGCTGCAATGCACTTGTTGTACTGTTCCAACAACTTCTGGAAGGTCACATGGAAGTCCTCTTGTGTGAGCGTGTCAATGACCTTCGTCACAGCCTCTTTCATCACCTCAATTGTCTCATAACGACAGCCTCTGAGCTTAGGGAATAAACAAAAGTCACGAGGGGCAAGGACTGGACTATATGGAGGCTGAGGAAGTGTCTTGATGCCCATCTTGGTCAAATAGTCTGTGACAAGGATGCAGTTGTGGACTAGTGCATCGTCCTGGTGGAAATGCCACTGACCCGATTTGAAGAGTGCTGGCCTTTTCCGACGGAATCTCTTCCTAGACTCCCTTAAAACCTCAACATAGTAACCCTAACCCTAACCCTTTGGCCAATCAACTCTGGTATTCTGACTTCCTTACTCGTCCCACACCTCTCATCATCCCTCACAGACTCCCCGCCTTCCTTGAATCTCTTATGCCACTCAAAAACTGATGCTCGATTCATGCAAGATGGTCGAAAAGCAGTCTGAAGCAATCCATAGGTTTCTCTGGCATTTTTTCCAAGTTTAAAACAGAATTTTATTGCATATCGTTCTTCTAAAGTGTCGTCACGTCCAGATTGCATTTTTGAAATTCACCAGCTGTGACAATCAGGCTTTAGTAGGGTGTATTCCAATTCCTGTTGTAGCAGTTCATTTGAACGTGAAATCATAAAAATTGGTCCCTCTCCTCATAAGATGTATAGCAATGACATACTGAATTTTCAAGAGTCTACGGCAATTTTAAATGCCTGTCTGGAATCTTATTGAATGCACCACGTATATATATATATATATATATATATATATATATATTAGCGGAGTTTAACAGGTTTGAATTAAGAGTTTTCCATCTCCTAGACTAGTTTCGTCACCAAGGTTGAAGAACACAGTCTGCCCTACTATTTACCCATAGCCCAGAGAGAGAATAACGGATGGTGCAAAAGATCAATAGAATGGTACCCAAGAAATAACGAGCATAATAGGAAAAGATCTAACAGGATATAAAATTATGGAGTTTGCTAAAAAGAAATGGTAGACCAGCCATGAAAAGAATTGGAAAGAGAGTGGTATATATATATATATATATATAGAGAGAGAGAGAGAGAGAGAAATATGCGGTATTGAAAGTAATGTATGTTTGCCAATTTCTCCCAAACGATTAAAGTATGATGATTTTACATCATCCCGAGGTAAATTAATTCATCTCATATCTGAACAGAGTCTGTATCTTCCTGGTTTTAATACTTATGGACATGAAACAGAAACAATGAGCAGACATCGAGTTTTCAGTTCTTTAATGAAAAATGTATTGCCGTCAACATTCAGAGAAATCTCAGAAACGTAAGAGATATAGAAATTATTAAATCACAAGAGAATCAGGCAGGTCACATCACTTCGCAAAAGGTTAAAAAGGTTGGCAGAATAGTGACCAGAAAATAACAAGTGCTATATGAACGGTTAGAAAATGTAGAGTCGCAAGTTTGCAATTAAATGAAGTGCAAAGGTCAAGGTTATCATAGAAAAGATTAGGATAGACCTTTGTCCTGAAATGGAGTCAAAGCAATTGATGATATATATATATATATATATATATATATATATATTTCATCAATTGCTTTGAGTCTATATATATATATATATATATATATATTGATAACAAGGTAATCCAAGTGGAAGGAGAGGTTTATTGATAAATCTCTCCTTCCCACTTGGATTACCTTTTTATCAATTTTTCTATATATTGTCGGATTACAATCCTTTATTTACTTTCAATATATATATATTATAATATATATATATACTATATATATATATCCTACAAAACAGCAGGCTACTTGCCTCACATCTCAAAAACCACCCTTGTAAGACGAACGAGATATGCTGAGCATTGCTGGAGAAGCAAGGACGAACTTTTAAGCATCGTTCTATTATAAACTCCTACACATGGACGCACTAGTGTTGCATGATGAGGAAGGACTTACATCAGTTCTGAATGCGGACGAGCGACCAGCGAGGAGCGATGGACAATAGGGACGGTTAGTGGGAGAGAGTCAGAGAACATCGTGCTATCATTACGATTTGATAATTATGATGATGATATATTATACAAATTTAACGCTAAAAATGCCTCTAATTCGTAATATCTTTACAGAGCTCCTCAACATTCAAAGATGCAGAGTAATATCCCAATTCATAATCAACAGAAAAATAAAAAATATAAGACGTAAAATGTAAGGCCGGGTAAAAACTCACAACTCGGAGTTTAACGGTCGTCTGACTTACTCAACTGACCTACTGTACACTTTTTACATCGTTTTTTTTTTTACAATTGAAATATATTGTGATACATGTTATATATATATATATATATATATATATATATATATATATATATATATATATATATATATATAACGATTTACCTCATTCCATGATAATATGACGTAACTCAAAGTCGGTTTATCCGAGTATCCTCCCATATATGTTTTAGATCATGTGCTTCTTTTCAGAAATTTGGTTTTCAAAATCCTGTAGATTCATGCTTCGATATCTTATAACGTGTATAAAGATACAAAAAGATTTATGTATAATTCTATAAAATCCCGAAATATAAAACGTGCTTTTTCAAAAATTTTGTGCAAGTGAAAAAAAAACTCTCAGGATCTGAAGACTCACCCTCTGAATATGTTGTCATTTTTCAATCAATTTTTTTTCTCTCTATCTCTCACTCTTTCTCTCTCGATAAATAAAGTATGTACAAGATGTATAAACTCCGTCGGTAACTATATGAGCAAGCTAATTGGAGGGAACTCTATGTGGTTTAAAAGATTTATTCACACTTTCGACGAGTAGTCTCCACCTTGCAATAATGTTATTAAAAAAAAGATTTGCCAGATGGGAAAGACGTTATGTAGACGTGTACAGCCGGGAAGACGTCAAGTAATGCATATTTATTTAGTTCACTGAAAGATTAATACAAGTATTTTTCGGGGAACGTAGCGTAGCCGTTGGCCAAAGAGGTAGTTGCAATAAATGTTTAAGATGTTTTAAATGAATAATCATGTGCATATATTGGAGGGAATAAAAAGAGGATTAACCATGTGACCTATTATTTAAATTCATGCATTCCAATATACTTATAAAGATAGTTTTAGTTTGAGCTGGTCTGTCAGCATATGTATCTTGAATAAATCTTTCCAGCTCATAGTTGCATTTTTAAACAAATAAACTTCTCTAACAATGAGCACTCACTTCTTGAAAAATTCGCACTCGCTGTCAAAAACTGATTAATTAATTTTCATAAATTTTATACTAATAAAAATAGGAAGAATTGGAATTCTATCTTATTTTATTTATCATTTTTGGAAAGATTTCTAAATTTCGAGAATATTTCACAGTTAAAATGTTGCAATTGAATTTATCTTACAAATAGATATAAGCCCAATTTTCAAACAACAATAATTTTGTGTATGTGAAATAAAGAAATTAATAAAATCGCAAAAAAACAAAACAAAGTCAGACAGATATCAATGGAAATAGCAACCCAAGAAAAGAATTCTGTGCTCTATCATGCCTATAGACCATAATACCCACCCTAGCTGAAAAATAACCGAAAAAATGTCAATTTAATCTGTTATTTAACAGCCCTAGAGACTGTTAATAATAGGCGGTAGTAATATAGAAAAATATTGATAATAATTACATTGTTAAATAATAACAACAACAACAAAAACAATAATAATGATAATAATAACTCCAGAGATGATTTAGACAGACTATAGATGTCAAAAAAAGGAGGAAGAGGACATGCCAGCATTGAAGATAACGTCAATACCTCGATAAGACGTCTCGAAGACTACATAAAGACAAAAGAAAGACTGATTACAGCGACCAGAAACAACACAAAACCACAAGGACCAACAGACACAACTGGGTGAGGAAGGTAATCCACTGGGAGTTCTGCAAAAAATCAAAATTTGACTATACGAACAAGTAGTTTATGCACAACCCAGAATTCCTCCTGGAGAATGAGATGCAGAAACTTCTCAAGGACTTTGAGATATAAATGGATCATCTAATCTTGGCCAGACGACCAGTCAACAGAAAAAAAACAAAAACAGAACCGATCAAATAGTGGACTTTGTTGTCCCGGCAGACAACAGAGTGAAAATAAAAGAAAGCAAAAAGAGTGATAAATACTGAGACCTTGCCAGAGAACTAAAAAAAAAAAACTATGGAACATGAGGATGACGGTCATACCACTTGTGGTTGGTGCCCTTAGGATAATCTCCAAAGGATTGGTAAAAGGACTGAAAAACTTGAAAATAAGAGGACAAGTAGAGGCCATCCAGACTCCAGCATTATAAGAATCGGCCAGAATACTGAGAAGGGTCTTGGAAACTTGAAGAGACTAGCTGTCACTCAAACTTCAGGGAGAAACCATCAGCAAACGCTGGTGTGAAAAACTCTCAAAAGAGTAAAATGATAAAATCGTTAATTAAAGGCAATAGTGATATAGGAATTCAGGCAGTCCGGATATATGTACTTCTAGGAAATGTTTGGTTGGTTGGTTGGTTGTGTTTTATAGTATATAAACCCTTGCAGGTTATTTAATGCCAAATCCTCTGAAAATAGGATTTGTAAAGGAATAGTTTGTAGGTAACAATTTTTAAGAGCCAGAGCTCATTTGTTTACACACAGTTGAAACTGTATTACTTTCAAGTATTACTAACATATAGTTTTATTTGCACACAATTAAATGGTTCCAAAACCTTTTTTGTAATACTAATGATTAAATTTAACATCAGGAATTTGTTTGCACACAGTCAAATGGTTTCAAGTATAGAAAGTAATTACATATTTCTATTTGACCCACTGCCATGACCCTAACAGGTTCTTCTGCTCTGGGTCAGAGTGGACCTGGATGTGATGGCAATGAAGAGGTACTCCACATTACCCAAAGCTTCAGAACTGGAGCCTCATCATCTGATGGTTTAGTCATATCTAGGACACGCATTGGGAGAAGGTGGTCTTACCTATCTACCGGGGTGCGGTCGTTATATTAACCCTCGGCCGACTAGGCTTGTCTAGGAAATCCGGGTTCAAATGCTGTACAAAGCTGTTTGTATTTCTCTTTGAGCTGATATTCTAAGAAAAAGTTTTTGTGATGGAACGCCTCAGCTCTTCAGTGCATCTGCTCACTGGTTTGTGTGACCCCACGTTGTGTTTAATGTTCAGAGTCTGGGGTGGTTTCACAAAAGACAAAGAAAAAAGAAGAGTCGAACTCAAAGATTGAAGGAGTGAACTCGCATGGGGGGGGTCACTTTAGACCTTCTTTTGGCTCTGTTCACTCTCCTCAGCGTGTGCCCGGCTCAAATTCTACGTTGCCAGATCCTAGTAGATCATCCTAGCTCTAGGATTATCTGCTAGGATCTGCAAAAACTGGATATATACTCCAATATATACATACCTATACATCAGCAGATTCTGGGTACATCTCTGACTCTGGTTGCTTTCCCTGACCAACTGACTCTGGCAGATTCCTTTAACCATCTCTTTTTGACATTCTGACAACACTTGTATATATGCAGGGGTGACTATTTCAAAAACCCACGGTACGGCCACATACAGGACTCGATCCAGAAAACCTACGGCAGTCATATACAGGATTCGATCCTGGGAACCAGAGCCACACCAAGGAAAACGCCGTCACCCTCAACAAACTCTACAGCTTAGGTTAAGTGACTATTTTCCTCTGCTTCTCTTCATTCTTAGCACATATTGTTGGTATATTACTTAGTTGCTTAGATAAATTGTTGTTAGATAAAGTATCGTCTAGATAGTTGACTACATTCATACACATATCTCAGCAAAATGGCAAACACTAATCCAGGTCTCGTAAATAGAGTTATCACTAGCGGATGCCAATATTTACTGGAAAACCGACAGACCTAAAACCCTGGCTAGCAGCATTAAAAAAGAAAGAACGATCTACAAATTAACTGATCCGAAGCTGATTAATATAACCTGATTTTTCAGATGGTGTCGCGTTGGAATGGATATGTTATTATTATCTCTATGATCATCCAAATATTTCCATTAAGGAGTTATTCGAGCAGATATCAGTGCAGTAGGGAGAATTTGCAAACTTCACCGATGCCGCTCGAGATTTAATTAAAATAAAGCAAGACAGAGATGAATCTCTTGCTGAACTAGCGAGTAACATGACCAAACTTGCTAAGTTGGCCTATCGGAAATCAGAGCAAAGAAAAGGTTCGGCTGTACAAGTACAACATGGATGCCTTAAACAATTACTTTATTAAAGATGTGACAAGATCTAACCCGCCAACCCTATCGGAGACCTTGTCATCGACAAGAGAATGTAGAAAGCTCTGTGAGAGATTGACGAACAAAAGATCAAATTTTGATTATAGGATTCCAGAGAGGGTGGATTAGTGGCAGGGAAAGATGGGCCCCTATACAATGTTAAGGGTGCCCAACTCGGAAAATCATGGTAGGGGGTGGTCAGGAGAAGGTTATGATTATCATAGTTGTAGCAAACTCAATGAGCCATAGTAAATAAGGAAGCAAATACTTCATTAAGATCAAATAAAAGCTAACAAGGCTACTGGAACTGTGGTAGAGTAGAATATGATAAACAGGATTGTCCTGGGTCACAGAGGAATCTTACTCCACCCCAGGAAAAAGAAAATCCAGGGCACCATCTAACCAACACCACAAAATTGATCAAAAGCCAAGAAGAACACACAAATGATGTAACCATATCGAATCCTCAAAAAAGAAATGGGGGTGTCCTCGTGGTGTAATGGTTAAAGCGATGGACTGCGGAATCGTAGTAAGCGAGTTCGTACTCCAGTCGCGCTATTATGTTCACTTTCGGGCAAATACCCTTGGGAAAGGTATGAACCCCCTTATCTTCCCAACTATGGGTTAAATAGTACCACTACTGTTCTTCTCGGAGAATAGCATTGGCATAAAATAACCTACAAAGGTTGATATGCCATTAAACAAAGAAACCAAACCAATCAAAAAAGAAAAACATCGGAAAAATATAAATTTAAAAAAAAAATGGATGTTTGAAAGGCAATAGAAACTGCCCCAAAATTTCATGTCCAAAGCAAAACTGGAAAAGAGTAAAAACTCCAAAAAGAAAAGGAGTTAAAGAATACGAACTCCTTACTCAAAACTTGGCTATGGTATGTAAGGTAATTATAATGACCAGACAAAAGTACTGATAGAGTCTGGATCGAAAATCTCACACCTAAAAATAACAGATTTTGAGGAATTAGAGACTGATACTATGACGTTGAAAGATTCAGATTTACCAGTAACACAAGCTAATGGACGAAAATGGAGTTAAGTGGTACGGTCCACTTGCCCATTGAGGTGGGAAGAATTAAATCTTGGTCGAAGCTATATATTGCGCCAGTCTTGGATCGGACTATGATATTGAATGAAGATCAACTAAAGAAAAACTGAGCCTAGATAAATTTTAATCCCAACCAATTAAAGTTAAAGAGGATAAAAATTCCACTTGGTATTAATTCTAGTGGTGAGTTCAATATCAACTCATTTGACAGAATTAAATTACCCCACATACCACTATTTCCTGCACTGCCAAATCAGTCTCCACAAGACAATAGAATGGAACCTTATACCGAGTAATTCCAACTGAAGAAGAAATTCTAGGGAATGAGGGTGTGGTTTTGGTGGAGTCTGTTGTAAGAGAGAACAGGGCAGGAAAATTCCAATAACGTTAGCCAATTCAGACAAGAAAACAGTGTAAGTACAAAACGGAGAAAGGTTAAGGAGCATATCACGTGTAAAGATTAGAAAACAAGTTAACTATATTAAGATGTATCTAAATAGGATATGTAATGGTAAGATTAACCTAAATGACCTCAATGTACCACAGGAACATAGAAGGAAAATATAGAATCTAATACACTGCAATGGAAATGTTAGCGCCAATTCAGATAAGGAATCGGGGTGAACTCAGTCGTTTCAAATGAAAATAGACACAGGAAATCTCTCCCCTATACAATTGAAACCTTACCGAACTCCAATTCATAAAAGGAAATTGGTAGAAGAATCACAAGGGGCATTAAAAAGTATTAGTTTAAAAGAACTATCAAATAAACTGGGCACTATTAGAAAGGTAGACGTCCCAAAAGAGAACCAACACAGAGGTCCTTCCACATAAACCATTTTAAAAATAGCTATTAGCTTAATGGTTGTTTCAGTTATTTTAATGCTAACCATAATGAAGCGACCTCATGACTTATATTAATAAAATAAGAACCAGGCACTTCGGATTGGTTGATTCATTGATTTTAACGGCATGTCAACCCATCTAGGGTTATTTGACATTAGGGAATTACATTCATTGTCCATTCATATTTATATTTTTTGCATAGTTTTTTCTTAAGAGTCATAACAACGCATTACGTATTACAAGTAAAGTATTTTGTGCTTCTTTTCTTCCTTTCTTTCTTTCGGATTCATTATTACAACAAGTACACGGTGTCCTCTGCTTTTCCATTGCTCAGTGACGACTGCCAAATTCAACCAGTCTACTTTAATGGTCGAGCAACACTCGGTAAAACGCGGTAAATAGTTTTCGAGATATAGAAACATACTCTTACACATCACAGTCCCCTTCATTAATCCGAATTTGCGTATTTTTTGTTTTTTGTTTTTTTCGCGAGTATTCAATAAAATTATCTCCCTTTGAGAGTAGGTGTGTCCGTTGGGCGCCTCTTGAGGTTTGAATGACTATTACAGAAGCTCATGCTCGGTTTCTTGAACAGTGGAGACTCTTCCTTTCACCAGACCATTGGACAGTAAATCCAACCAAGTTATGATTATTTTATTGTCCCTCAATCTCAAATAGGTATTTTTCCCTTTTTGTTCTCTTTTTACATACTCCTTGATGAGAGAACAATATATACATGTTTTATCTGTCCGAACACGCTTTTCAATATTTCTTGTATATATATATATATTACGCATTTATTAAATTTTTCAAGGGAAATTAAATAAAACTCAAGCATACAGTTAATGAGCTTATCTTTTTTTTCTTCCGTTTATTCAGTGTTAGCATATCACGGGTATACTAATGCTAATATTGGTCGTTGGTGAGTGGAGGCTCGACCAAATATCTTCCCTACCTCTAAGCAACCCAATAGGGGCAAAGAACAATTATGCTTTGGGCACCCAGATGTCTAGTAGTGATCCTGGTTTACTATTAAGAATATTCTAAATACCCTCAAAATAGAGATATTTACATTGATAAATTAAATAAAAAATCATGCATATGAATATTACAGATTTACACAAATGCAAAGACAGTGATTGAAAATTCAGTTTTTTAAAAAGCAAATGAACAATAAACAAATCTTATATATTGATGCTTATATGAAGAGCGACTCATAGCAAGAATGACAGTTATTGCCTCGTAACAACTGCACATACCAGAGTCAGATGTGTGCAAGCAAGTAAACCGGCTAAGATGCCTCTCTATCAATTATGTAGACTAATCATTACCCAGTGGAAATTTGAAAATAGAATTTAGCTAACAACTGTGGCAGGCAACAGACTTATTGATCCACCTTGTACGTACCAATACTGATTAGTTTTGGATGAGATCAATAAATCCATAGCCTGATACAGTTGCTAGATGAATTTTGATCTAAAATTTTCACTTGATAATAATTAGTCTATTCAAGAAGTTTTGTGGTCGGCTCGTCCGCTTATATACTCCTGACTTTGACATGCACATATGTTATGAAATATTTTGACATGCGCATATGTTATGAAACAATAACAAACAATCTTTCTTGAGACAAGTAGTTGATCTTAATTTTTTTGTTATAATCTTTTGGCGATTATGATACACCGAATACCACAGTTATAGATTTGAGTGACTTTGATAAAGGCTTAATTGTTACCACTTGCATCTGCCTTGGACGTTGTAGTGCTGTATGATAAAATTGGAAGAATTACCTTCGGAACGTCTATCACAGAACAAACACAGCAATTTTTCTATTTCTCGGTTTTTTATTGTATCTTTTGAGTATTCATTTTTGTGTACAATGGTATAGTTGTGGTCCCATTTTTTACGCAATCTAACACTCTCTCACAGTTCTTATTGATCCCATGACCTGATTTGGTGGGAGGGAGCTACTTATATACTTGGGTAGGAATAGCCTAGTGGAGCCCATACCTCAACCAGGTCTGCAACTAGTTTGAATCCAGAGTTTCCCTTCTCCTAGACCGGTTGCTATACCAAGATTAAAGAGCATTTAGTTTATGTTTGGTTCACATATACTATGTTAATTTGTAGTTATTTATGTAGCGCTGAACAAAATAACAAAACTTCTTTGAAGAACAACAATGAATGGTTTATTTTTATGACAGAAAGTAGACTTATGTCAGAGTGAGAAAAGTTCTTTTGGGTGTCAGGTAGCAGCAGTAGCGCCGGTCGTAGCGTTAGTTCTTTAGAGTGTAGTAGGTTGCCGCCATTATCTTCTTTGATGTGTTGCTGTAGCAGCAGTTATCTTCAGCGAAAATCGTCAATGCTGGAGTGTCCGTAGAAGAGGATGGGAGAGAGGTCTTTCTTCTCTGCTTGTCGTGTGCTCTCTTTTCTGCTGGCTGACTTCCAAAAAGGGCTGGAAAAAATAGTTCTTGAGAGGAAGATGGAATCAATGCACTCTGCCCGCTGATTGATCAGTGTGTGGCCGAATCGATTGGCGGGGGCATTGATTCGCAAGAGAAAATAGATCACAGCCTATCCTATAATTTACTCATAGCTAGACGGAGAATAGTAGAATTCATTCCTTTCCCAAGAGTATTAGCGAATATGTGAAATGCAAACAGCCTCAATCAGGGTTTGAACTCGAGTTGCCAATTTCATTTCCTATCATGATAACTGTTACACAACGAGCACCTCCTTTCTAATATTATCGGCTGATAAAAATAAAAGGGATGCTTTGTTCGATTTTACATCAACAGTTTTTATCGAGACATCGTATTTGAAATCAATATATTTAATTAAAATGTGTTTGTATTGATTACGTGTATGTGCATCTGTGTGTATGTGTATGTGCACTTTTGTGGGAAATATATCTACCCTATATATATTGTTACGTGGGGTAGAAAAATAGAAGAAATATATTTTCTATGTACATTACAAGGTGTGTTTCATTCACCCGTATTATTCCGAGACGAAGAATAAAATTGGAAAAGGAGGCGCCAAACGAACCTTTTCTAATCACGCATAATTCGAGGCTAAAGAAAAAAAAAAAGACTACGACAAGAAATGGAATTGCAAGTCAACCCCTTTCCACTTTTTACCCATCTTAGCTAGCCTTGAACTCTTGGAGTGAACTTTGGGTGACCTTATCATCCACGTGTTCGGCCCTAAGAGTCAAGGAAGGACTTTTGGTTTTTGACTGAAAAAGTGAATATATAGCAGTAGCAGTTTTGACTTCAAGGCGTCGACATTCATCCCTGGGTTCTGTTTCACTACACCCGAAATGTGACTAAGAAAAAGGACAGCAGAAAACTAACTCCTTGTGGCAAGCTTCTTCGAGAAAAAGGAAAGAAAGCAAAAAGAGAGAACGAAAGAAAAAAAAAGAGATTATTAACCAGTCCTAAATCCTCAGTGAGTTCCGTATTTCTTTTGCCTCTATGTGTCTATCATGCAAATCTATTTGAGTTATAATTCGTCTCGGACTTCTTTACATACATAGTAACATTAGTTTTCCACCCCCTCTTGTTCTTAAAACCCTTTTTTTTATATATATATTCTTAATCTTCCCTAAATAAGTTGTTATTGTAGTAATAAAATTTTGTTGTTAAATCTTCAAATTGTGTTGTGTTGGTTTTGTAAGTGCTTGTCGCTTATTCTGCTGTGATTTACCGTGAGTCTTATATTGGAGAAATTCCCTTCCCATAGTTCACCCTTTTTTTTTATCGAACCTTGGGACATTCTCGCAATTTTATATATATATATTTTTTATTCTCGTTACGTGCCTGTTTTCGCAGTCCCAGTGAAAGTCGGTTCGTAACAATATATATATATATATATATATAGCGTACTGGAAGGAGATCGAATACACACAGATCTCCTTCTTCACAAAACTGTCAGTCATCTGACATAAGTGTTGATATGTTCAGATAACTTGACAGAATACCACCTACAATCAACACGTGACAAAAGACATTCGTTATAGGGGGTGAGTCCTCGTGGTATAATGGTTAAAGCGCTGGACTGCAGAATCGTAGCAAGCAAGTTCGCACTCCAGCGGGGCTATTACTTTCACTTTCGGACAAATACCCTTGGGAATAGTATCTTCTAGAAAGATGGGTTTGGCATTAAAAGACCCACGAAGGTCGATATGCCATTAAACAAAGAAACCTAACCAAACATTTCTTATTAGGGTAAGTCAATTTTATGTCAAAACTCTATTCCTCACTTAAATTGTTCCTTTTGATGCTTGGTCTATGAAGTAAAAACTTCAAGTAAAAATTTATGATCAGCGCCACAAGGCAAGAATGACAGTTACTGCCTCGTAACACCTCCACATCTTGGAGTCAAATGTATGTGAGCAGGTAAGCCAGCCTAGATGTTTCCCCATCAGTTACGTAGGATAAATTTCATTTAGTGAAAATTTTAAAACAAAATTCAGCAAACTAAAAAAGAAAAATTTTTTTTCCCGAATTGCCATAATCCAGTGAATCTGAAATCCTAAATATTTTTTCGGTACATTCCGAAAATAATTTCTCCTATCTATTTTTAACAGAAACTGCAACAGATCTTACAAGGAGCACAATAATTGGATAGACCAAGTTTTCAGCTAGAAAACTTTTCTTCCACTTTTCTTTCTTGAACAAGAGCCTACATACCGCGATTGTAAAAAAATTCTGCATTGTTAGAAGCAGCCGACATTTTTCAGCCGCATGCAGGTTCTTAAAATGGGAAAGATGAAGCCCATCTTTTTTTTTTATTTAATTCATGTATGTATATACAATTTCGCTTATGAATTAGTACACCATAAACAATTTTTATATAAAGTTTTTTTCTTCTGAACCAAAGATATTAGATCTTATTTGTTTTCTAAATTCAAGTACTTTAAGAATCACCCTTTCTTGTGTGGCCCCAATTTTAATAAAACCAGTACCAAAGCTCTAAAGTGTATCTAGTTGTTTCTCAAACATTCCAATAATTCCTGTACATTATTAAAAAAACCGATTTTATTAGGTGTCATTTATGAATAACTATACAACGATTAAAACTATACAATTAAAACTTTTAGGGGGCACTTGTGACTTAGCTGTTATCAACATAGGAGAACTCCATGACCCGAGTTCAAATCCTGGATGAGATTGCGTTTCACTTCACGCTAATATTCTTGGGAAAGGCATGGATCAATCTTTTATATACTAGCTATGGTAATTAGTAGGGTAGACTTGTTGCAGGGCCAATAAGAAGGTCGACCCCGCAAATTATTTTTGTTGTTCGTCTGAGTAAATAGACAACCGGGAGACAATGAAGAGAACAAAAGCGAGATAACAGTAATAACGAATGACAATTTATTTTGTCGAAGGTTACAAATTTATGCTCGTATTGACGATAGAACTAGTAGAAACGACTGGTGGAATAGTCGTCGATAATAGAGACAGCTGTTGGTCGTCGATCGTAGAGAGAGATGGTGGTCGTCGTTGATAGTAGAGTCAGCTGGTGATCGTCGATAATAGAGATAGCGGGAGATCATTGTTTGGATGAGATAGCTGGATGATCGGTGTCCCAGTTGTGCAGTTCTTTGGTTTAACCGTGGGGGTGTCGAGGTGGTCTCAAGAGTTGATGCTAGTTCGAGTAGTGAGTCATTCGTGGACTAGATGCTGCAATGCTGGAGCTGGTCTGCAGTTAGCGCTTGAAGCTTGGTCGCACAGGATCAAACGAGTGGCCTACGACTGCCGTGTCTTAGCTCTATGTAGGCGACGAACGAACAAATAAACGAATGAGTGACTAAGACTACCGTGTCCTAGCGTTGCGGTGCCGAAGGACGAACGAACGAGAAGTATGACTAAGATTACCGTGCCTTAGCATTGCGGAGCCGGAGAACGAGCGAACGAGTGTCATGGCTAAGACTACCGTGCGACGAGTGGCTAAGACTACTGTGCCTTAGCGCTGCGCGAGCGGTAATCAACCGAAATGGCTAAGACCAGATGGTCTTATTATCGTCTTCATGTTTACCTCCAGGCCGTCTGCTTCGACAAGTTCATGAGAACTGTCAGAGATACTCCAACACAAGGGATGTAGGAGACCTCTGATGGTCCTTAAAAGGACCTTTTCGTATATCTACGAAGGTGTAAGGCGGATGCAACCACTAGAAGTAGGATCACGTCTTGAGAGCTTCGCTTACGAGTCCGGATTCTAAAGAATCATACCAACGGGCTATATTTGTCGCTGCCTCCCACCAGACAGGACTAGACACGAGGTCAATGACCCGAAAATCGATTATAATGGGGCTTGAGACAGGGGAAGGTCGGGCTAGAGCTGAGGCTCGAGCCCTGGTGACTATGATGCATGTAGCCCACCCGAAGGTGGCCCAGCCGAAGTCGAGAGCCTTACGGCCTCAAGTCTGCCTTTACTGGACAGGGCCACCGGAGAATCGTACCAACGGGCGAGCCAACGACTGCTGAAAAGGTTTGTCTATATATCGAACGAAAGTGATAGCACACAACGGGGGCTGCGTGGGCAGAAAGTTCGTCCATAAAAAATATCAGTGGTAAAACAATTCTTCCTTACCCTGAACAAGGCTTCTAAAGATTATCCACTTTATTTTGAGAGAGTGACTTTCGCAAGACTGGCACTGTTAATATTGTAAACAGATAGATTTTTTTCTTTCTTCGCTAATGCTGCTAGTAAGGGCTACGGATGACTTCATCAATTCCGGTCGTAGCCGAACGTAGCGTTTTTAAGGGATTGGATTGATCTGGTTTGTTTACATTTTGAACAAAGCGCGACAGCTTGGACCCTTTAGCCTCGGTATGACAACCTGTCTTGGAGAAAATTGTAATATGAGACAGTCTAAAAATAATTACACTCATACAAAATTCTAAATAGTACATATAGTAAGTATATTTTTAAACATAACTTTTTTTTTTGCTACAGTTTTAAACCTATAGAGTTTAGTCATGAATAATACCAAATAATATCCATTTTCTTTGAATATCGTTCCACTAGAAATTATAAAATCCTGGTATCTTTGACTTTGAATAAAATTAACTTTTTATCAAAAAATATTAGTGGGATGTACTTATTTTTGGTCGATTCTGTATAGACATGTTCGGAATGTAAACATATGGGGAACAAGAAGGTTTTTATTTATTCGTAGGTTATAGTGTTGGTGTAGGTTAATTGCTGGGTTCTATTCGGATTATTCTGAGTTTCGTATCTGACTCCTTTTTCTTCTTATTCATTAATTTGTCGTCTTTTATTTTTGTCTGTGGGAAGCTGCAAGAGAATCGAAGACAGAAGGAAAAAGACAAGGATACTTTTATACTCAAAACTTTATTTTGGGGGTACTTTTGAATTTATTTATTTTCTTTATTTTTATTTCTTTTTTTAAAATCCCCACAAACATATAAGGTGGGTTTATTACGTGATGGAATTAATTGCGTAACATTTCCAGCTATCATCAATTTAATTACAAATAAACTTTAGAAGCTTCAAAATAGTTTCTTTGCGTCAAAGACGTTGTTCTCACTTCTAAAAAACAACACTACAATCAGAGTTGTTGACCTGAAAAATAAAAAGCAGTCTCATTGCTTTCTCGACCGACCTCATACACTCAGGCCTTGAGTTTAAATGTAAGAAATTATTATTCATACGTCTGTGTTCAGATCAATTTATTGTTCGGCATCGTCGATATTAAACAATGGTTCCTTTGAATCAAAAGTGGATTTAAAAGAACCATGCAAAGTCTATATAAAAAGGCTGGTACTATTGATTTGACATACACAAAAAGGAAACAGCTGTAGATAAGAACCAAGTCAATTTATTCTATGTACAGCTTAGTGTCCCAGCACAATCTATGTTCTAAAAATTTAATTTTTGTATTATCACCATCAATAATTTCAACCAGTGTTATTTTTCATCTTCATTCCGGTTGCTTTTTCTGCTTTGTCAGTTGTAGAATACGCTGACTGCACTTCTGTAGAGGGGTAAGAGCCTTCCAACTAGGCCACCTGTTGACCTTGGGTGGCGACCTGTGATGCTTGAGGAGGAAATTTTAGTGGCCGAGTGGTCCATGACCCAAAGTAGTCACGTAACCTACAAGACTCCACTTTGCCCCTTATTTGGCAATCGGAGAGGTCCGATCCGATCAATCAGTAGGTCATGTCAAGCCATAGCACATTATCTCGACTGTATTCTTCAAATTGCTCTTGTAGCAAACAAGTACTCAACTCTATTTTATGTGAAAGGTGCTAAAAGGCGGTGGCTGATAGTCAGTTGCATTGAGAGAAATAAGACTTTGACCACTGTTTAACTTTAAGCGCGAGGTTTTGGTTACTGAAATCCTGAAATAATCAGAAGCTCAAAATTTCCCTCCTGACACGAGAACACTAGCTGATGTATCCCCATGGGTATTCCCCTTGGTAAATTCCCAACAAAAGTTGCATTCTATGGTGAGTGGTGGAGCACAGATTCAGTGAAAAAACTAACAAATGGCAAATAAAAGCAAAAAAAAAAAAAAAAAGAAATCTCTCTGAATCTGATTTAGACAACGAAGTAACAGAATTCTGAAAATTTATTTTAATTGAATCACTGGAGGAAACTCCTTTGGCTAAGCTATCATTTTTCTTGATGAAAAGAGTGATCTCCAGCAGAGTGAAATCACGAATTGTGAAAATAATTGGAAGTGGCGATCTACTATCAAACTCTTCATTTAATCTAGAGAACACTCAACATCAAGAACAAAATCACCAAAAAGAGAAAAACTGAAAAACCAAATAATAAAGACCATACAAATAAACAATGTAACTCCCAAAGATCAAAACAATAAAACTAAAACCCTAAATAAATTTGAGAATATGAAGAGCATAGATATTGAAAAATTGACAGAAAACCTCAAATTGGTAGATATATAAAAAGAAAACATATATGATATATAGAAATATAAAATACATCTACTAAGCAAGACCATATACAAAACATGCGCCAGTGATGTGAAATTTGTCTCCTAATCTTTGTCTCGCACTCTAAGTTTTTTAATTAATTACCGACAAACTATTTACTTACAAGTCATAGGTACAAAATATCTATTGGCATTACTGTGGGGTTTTTTTTATAAAGCCCCGGAAAGCCCAATTTATTCCTACGTTTTGTAAAAGAATAAACCGTACTTAAACAGCAGTACAGAGATGGTGACAGCCTTTGAAGAAAGGAAGACGAACGCCTTTTACGTGCAACAAAATTTATATATAACAACAACAACAATAAACAGGGTTTTACACCAAATGGAATAAACAACGAATTGGAAGAGTTCACAAAAGAGAGTTCAAGGAAGAGTTCAAGATGTAAAATATGGTTAGGTTTGTTGTGAAGGTTGTAAGGTTGAAGGTGGGTGGTTTGGTAAAGTGAGTGTTTGAGGGTGAAGTAGGTTTGATAAGGTAAAGTAGGTTTGTGAAGGTTTGGTAAAGTGAGTTTGCAGATAAAATGCCTGCTGGAACTTAACTGTGTGTCCTGTTCCTTTTAACTCAGCACGTGCGTTCATCGCTCTTGGGTCCTGGCTGTGGTGGAAGGTACCAAATACGTGTCCGTCAAGGGCTGCTACGAAAAGGACCTGTTGCTAACAGTTGTGGGAGTGGAACCAAAAGAGGGAGAATCTCCAGTGGAGCTCCTTTTTATAATGGACGCCACGTGACCCCAAGGGGCTGCTGCTGTTCGGTGAAACAGGATCACCAGTTCCTTACCAAAATTTCTACATTACATAACACACAAGAATTGATATACTATTAAACACCAACCAACCAACCGTTGCAACTCACTGAAATCGCCATTACCATAACGACGAGAAACAGCATGCATCAGAAGTAAGAATAAAAAATAAGTTTCCGGTGAAACATGAACTTACGATTTTTCTGCCTCTGGATTTACATGTCAGCTTTTGGGGGGAGTATGTAATTTTGGTTATTTCAGTAGATGCGCATTCATACTTTACGGGTATTGCTCTCTTAATTATTCCCACCACAAATACAACACAAAACTTTACAATCGCGTGAAAGAAATGGAATAGAACACAACGAACATTAAACAACGAACAATTTAATATGCATATAACAGAATATGTAAACAAACAAAATACATGATGTGTAAATGGCCTTTTGGAAAATAAAGTTTGACAAGAAGAAAATAAATTTGTTTAAAGATGTGTGTATGTTCATGTTAACGGAGTCCGTAAATAAGTCGTTCTTACTTACATTAAGTTCATAGCGGGTTTTATGATTGTGGCGACAGCGTGTCGTGTTGATGAAAGAAAGTTTGTTGGGTTTTTCTTTTGAATGTGATTCTCGGCCATCTGAGGAGAGGTCATGAACTTTAGTTGAGGAAGGAAAGGAATTTGCCGGACATAGTATCGGCTACTGCTTTACTGGCTTAGTGGCTTCTGTTTTAGTCTTCGTGTAAGTCTGTGTATTAGTCTGTGTTAATGGCTCCCTAACTCTGTGTTATTTATATCCTACAGGTGGATCAAAGAATCGTCCTAAAATTTTGGCACGTAGACATTTATTGACCAATCAGATTTGTATTTTACTATTTTATTTTCGAGCCTAAATATTTTCTGTTAGTTCACTTCCGATCCTATTTTTTCTAGAATGTTCTATTCTATGTTTTTAGCTGATTGGTTGAAAAATATAAAAATGTAATTTAAATGCTAATACGGTTTTGATCCTAAATTTCTAGAATGTTCTTAAGTATGTTTTTATTGCTTATTTTAAGACTAGAAAAATGTGTATCCCATAAGCTCTTTTACCAACTCAGCCATGAGAGAATGACTAGTATCAGAGAAGTCCAAAAACACTCAATACCCACTGTTTCCAATTGGTCGGTGCCGTATTTCTTATTACACCAGTAATTTTTAAGAGTATATCTATATAAATAAAAATGCAAATGTTTGTTACTAACCGATAATCTCCACTAATTGGTTTAATATTTTCTGAGAGTATTTTATTCGAGTTCAGGAGTGTTTTTATATACTTATTATATAAAAATATTACAATAATTAAAAAAAATATTTTTAATAAGCCATTTTTCTCCGAGAAAAGCCAAACTCGAATTATGAAGGTAAATATTACTTCCCTTTTCCAAGAATTTTACACGTGACTTTTCTGCTTTATCACGTTTCTAAACCATATTTCGTTGGTTTAGGAGTAAGTAATTTTTTTTTATTCTAACGAACTGTTTCCAAAATTTCCTTTTTTCTTTTTTTGTTTAACTTTAACGAAAGACATCCATTAAAAAGTTTTCTTTCTTAAACTATATTTCGTCAGTTCAGTAGTAACGAATTGTTTACTAAATATCTTATTTTATTTTTTGTTGTTTAACTTCAAAGAAAGACATTCCTTAAAAAGTTTTCTTTCGTTTTATTATCATTATCGATAAGACACTAAACTTTAAACTATATTTCGTCGGTTCAGTAGTAACGAATTGTTTACTAAATATTTTATTTTCTTTTCTGTTATTTAACTTCAACGAAAGACATTCCTTAAAAAGTGTTCTTTCGTTAATAAACTTTAAGCCATATTTCGTTAGTCCAGTTATAACTAAATTTCTTTTTATTCTAAAAACTTATTCTTAAATTTTTTCTTCATTATTGATATCCCATTTATTTTGTTGTTTAATAAATAATAAATATCATGTTGCGAAATATTAACCAGCCCAAGCTTTGTAATGGCACACATCTTTCAGTAAGAAAATTAATGACCAACATCATTGAAGCAAAAATTTTGACAGGGCCTTTCAAAGGTGAAGATGTCCTCATTTCGTAAATTCCTATGATTCCAACAGATATGTCATTTCAATTTAAGAGATTGCAATTCCCAATTCGATTGGCATTTGCAATCACGATCAACAAAGCACAGGGACAATCTTTAGAATTGTGTGGCTTATATTTACACACTGATTGCTTCTCACATGGGGAATTATATGTTGCCTGTTCCAGAGTTGGCAATCAAGACAATCTCTTTATCTACACAGAAAATGGATCTATCAAAAATATTGTGTATCCACAAGTATTGGAAAATTAAACATGTTAGAAACATGCATTTTCTTCATTTTTTCCCCATTTAAACAAACTGAGCCACGGCAACGCGCGGCCGGGTACAGCTAATATATATATATATATATATATATATATATACCTTCCTTGGGGTAACTTGATTAAATCAGTGACAGATCTAGGAAACATCGTCAGACAGGATGAAGATCGTAAACTGGCGAGATACTAAGTTTCAATCTGGTAGTCAGAATAGTAAAACAATTTCTATAAGGCTCCACTAGGATTCAAATCGTTGCATAAAGTTTATCATGGTATGAAATGCAGTCAGATACCGGAGTTCCAATCCTGAACAAGGGCAGTTTGAATTTCATATTACACTAATACCAACTAATCTCACTCGACATGAGTAAATAATTGGACAGACTGTGCGCTTTAACCTTGTTTAAACCAGTTTAGAATGAAAACTCTGAATTCCAACTAGACCTGGAGAGGGATGGCTCCGTCAGGCTGACACTCTATATGAGTAGCACTCCCACGACAAAACCAGGTTGTGGTATGTCTCTTTTAAAGTTGATGATTAAACTTGAATGATAATGTCAGTGTCTTGAGAGTATGATAAGATTGAAATGAATGATTAATTGATTTGGTTTGTTTAATGACATATCAACCTTTGTGGGTTATTTAATGACAAAGCAATTCTTGTGGAAGAAAAGTAGTGGTAGTATTTAATCCATGGCTGGGAGGATAAAATAGTTCATATATTTCCCAAGGGCATTAGTTCAAAAGTGAACGTCATAGTACAACTGGAGTTCAAACTCAGTCACTACGATGTCGCAGTCCAGTACGTTAATCACTACGCTACAGAGATTCCTCCAATGATTAATTGTTCATTTATCAACTCATTATCTGGTCCCAATGTTCCTGGTTCAAGAATTCCAAACACCCTAAGGTATAGACAAATAATTACCCCTAATATCACTTAGGATTCTGAGCTCCCACATCCATACCCTCCAGATCCAGGCTGGAAATAAAAAAAATGTAATCGCATTGGATGTATTGTTGCTAAGCAATAGCTATGTAAAAATAGGGATTCCTCAACCATAATTCCGGTCCTTCCAGATATATCTACTTATAGGTTGTGGCACAAATAGCTGCTGCTCAAGTGTTAAGGGTTAATAAATTTAAAACATCCACGCAGGCTCCTTTAGATAAAAGTATTCTCGTATTTATGACAAACATCTAGCCTTCTTTTAAAATTTATATCTTTATGCTAGTAAGAAGATAACTACTTAACTCGTGGTATAGGTGTAATAAGTAAAGTCAAGTTGGCAACCTTAGTCGAGGGTGATCCTGAAGGCTCCCTTTTCAATAGCTACCACACTGAGGATTAGGGGAGAGTGGGACTCTATTCCCTGGATTGCTTCACTTTACCCTTGATCCTTACCTTATAATATTGAGTGTTAAGCAATGCGCCATCAAGTACCATTTTTTGTGTCTTTGGTATGACTCGACCTGGGATTGAACCCCGGCCTCCTGGACCACTGGCGAAAACTCTACTCATTAGGCCAATGGCCCGGTTACTTTTATACATGTAATAGTAAACCAGTATCACAGATCAATTACTATTAAGGAGTTCAATCCTCATTGGGTGTTCCATAATTGCAGTCTTGTACTAAATTTAATGCTATTCTTAGTTCTTGAATTGTGTGCTTAGTAATAACACAAATGGATATTTAAAAAAAATAATATTTTTATCATTTGGAGGTTGCACGTTTTCAAGAAAATGTAAGAAACTTTTAACGAAAATAAGTTCCCAATTAAAGAAACAAATTATAAACAAACATGCAATTCCAATGGCCATTTCTTTGTAGCAGTATAAAACAGAAGTGTTTGTTACACATTGGTTAGTTTAAACCAGAGATATACGAGGATCATTAAATAAGTTTCCAGATTTTTTTTCGTATGGGCACTTTTATTGATAGCACACACATGAAACTCTAGTCTCCTTCGAAGTAATCTCCTCCGGCTGCAATGCACTTGTTGTACCGTTCCAACAACTTCTGGAAGGCCCCATGGAAGTCCTCTTGTGTGAGCGTGTCAATGACCTTCGTTACAGCCTCTTTCATCTCCTCAATTGTCTCATAACGACAGTCTCTGAGCTTAGGGAATAAACAAAAGTCACGAGGAGCAAGGTCTGGACTATAGGGAGGCTGAGGAACTATCTTGATGCCCATCTTGGTCAAATAGTCTGTGACAAAGATGGAGTTGTGGACTGATGCATTGTCCTGGTGGAAATGCCACTGACCCGATTTGAAGACCGCTGGCCTCTTCCGACGGAATCTCTTCCTAAACTCTCTTAAAACCTCAACATAGTAACCCTAACCCTTTGGCTAATCAACTCTGGTGTATTGACTTCCTTACTCCTCCCACACCTCTCATCATCCCTCACAGACTCCCTGCCTTCCTTGAATCTCTTATGCCACTCAAAAACTGATGCTAGATTCATGCAAGATGCTCCAAAAGCAGTCTGAAGCACTCCATACGTTTCTCTGGCATTTTTTCCAAGTTTAAAACAGAATTTTATTGCATATCGTTCTTCTAAAGTGTCGTCACGTCCAGATTGCATTTTTGAAATTCACCACCTGTGACAATCAGGCTTTAGTAGGGTGTATTCCAATTCCTGTTGTAGCTGTTCATTTGAACCTGAAATCATAAAAATTGGTCGGTCATCTCATAAGATGTATAGCAATAACATACTAAATTTTCAAGAGTCTATAACAATTTTAAATACCTGTACAAAAAAAAGTCTGGAAACTTATTGAATGCACCACATAACTTACTTTTCATCATAACATCCTAAATATGATGATACACATGGCTAGAAAAAAAAGTTAATATTTGTTAAAATTTCTTAAATGAAGCTTAATCATTTCAGACAATGAAGACTTCTTCAGGTGTTTCATGTTGAACTCAATAGCCTACACAGAACTTCAAACCAAACTCTTTATTTAATTCACTGGGGCAGATTGTTCTAATTTCATTAACCATAACCGGGTACAAGTGTTAAGCTATAGTAAGTATTGTTGTTTGCCTGTAGTTAGGATTGAACCTGCAACCTCCAGATGATTTCACATAGAAGCTCTTTAACCAAACACCTATAACATCATATGTCCTGCTAGCTCTAAAGTCCGACATGAAACACCTGAAGAAGGCCAAAGGACACATCAGCTGAAAGCTTGTGAATATAACAATAAAGGTGAAGACAATAGACTAAATAATAAAAATTATCATGCTTCATCTCAGCAATTTAGCTAAATAAAATAAACAGTGTTTTGTCGACTTCTTTTTGTCACAAGGACTGAAATGACAAGCGACAGCTTTGGAGTTCGGTCCAGGAGCAAACACCAGCAGGATCCATTTGCAATAGTAACAGCAGTTTTTTGCCTACAATCCCATACTTCAGCCTTGTTTCACATCTAAGCTATGCTTATTTTTAGGGCACCCATTGTGTTTTAATGGTTAGCAAGACAGGATTTGTTGCAAAATAATGTCATGTTTTTCATAATGGTCATTCACCATGATAACTGATTTTTATCCGTTACAAAAGCATTGTCTTTTGTTTCATGTTCTCCAACTGGCTGGCTGTTCTAATGATGATTTTTTTTTTTAAATTTCTATTTACTTCCATGTCTTCCAATGCATAATTGAAGACATTGATATATTTATGATTATCAAGAAGCATTTCCAGTAGCTTCTTTACAAATATATCTACTTTGAAACCACTGGATATTAATAAATCTTTGTTCAGCCTATTTTAGATGTCATTCATCAAGTAAATCTATAAAACTTTGGAATCTTCTAGTAAAGAAAAGAAACCAATCATTAAGTGGTAGCACCGCCCTTGAATTTTATAAGCTGTAAAAAATTCCAATATCTGATAAGTCCTTGCCAGCTTCAAATAATGTTATTAGGAATGCCAAATATATATATATATATCGATTTGAAATGTGATGCTTTGATTAGCAGATCTTAAAGAATTTCGGGAGTTTCTTGTGAGGCTGATTTTCTAGCCTGAACATCAGATGCAAGTGCTTCACATCATGTAATGGTTATTGAGCTTGGCTAGCAGACTATTGCTAGTGTGTTTGATTCTTACTGGGAGTAAGGTTCTTCTGGCCTTGGGCCAAACTAAACTAAGCTTAGTAAATGACTACTAAACCTACTTTATGTCTTTTGAATTGACACTTAAAATCCCCAGGAAACAGCTGATAACTTTCTAAATTTAAAATGACACATAAAGGTTTATCAATTAATGCATATACACATGCAAAATATACTTAAAAATGTTTTTTTTTCCATTGGGAATCCAGGATCCTGAAATCAATAACAACTAACAGTGTAGCAAGCAGAGAACAGATAGAAGTGTATCTGTAAAAAGAAATTCAGAGACAGAGAAAGAGAGAGATACAAAAGTTGAGGAGGCAAATGAGCACTGAGCACAGATACAAAAAATACTAAAGTGTCTTATGGCTAAGTTATGATTAAAGCATCTATTCTAAGTAGATCACTGAAGTTAAGCAGTGATGATTCTGCTCAATACTTAGGTGAGTGACTATTTACTAACAGCAGCAACTGTAAGTAATCTGAAGCCAGTGTGGTTGACAAAGCAAAGCTTTGTAAAATTTAGACATGTAATCAAGACACACTAAATGCACTGGTTAAGCAGCAATGATCCTGGTAAATAATTAGATGAAGGACCACTAAAGAACACTATTTACAGTATGTATTTACCCAACCCCCTCTACCACAAGCAGAGTGCAACACAAGATCAATTTTTAAGCCATGTCTAACTGGTTTTCCACACCAAGATTAAAGAGCACAGTCTGCCCTACTATTTACTCATAGTTACAGGAGAATAGTTGGATTTATACATTTCTCAAGTCTATCATTGCTATGTGAATGCAAACAGATTCAATTAAAATTTCAACTCAAGTTGCTACAAGCAACCAGAAGCCTATGTCCCAGACTAAGCAAAGCTTAGTAAATAATGAAGAAATGAAAGTAGTAGTTAGTTGTAGTGCCATCCTGTACATGAACATGGGTACTGGTATATGAATCATTACACTTAATATGAAATACAGTATGAACAATAATTTTGAACATCATCACAGAAGTGATTTGCAACTGATGAAGATGAGAACATAGCTCAAAGTCAGATGACAGCTGTGGTCACACTGCAGGCTTGTGATAACGAGATTAGTTAGGTACATAACTGCTTATAGAGAATACATCCAGTGTCCACACAGTCTTTGGATCCAGCTCTAAAAATAGTCATTCTTGGATCTGGATTCAAAGACTGCTTAAAGATATCCTTATTTTTGGTGTTTTTTTAAAATTTTACCTTAGCTGCCTAAGTAGGAGACTCTTTCCCACGAAAACTTGTGGATAGCTGACCACCAGATTCTCCAGTCAGTAGTAAGGTTCTTTCATCTAGGAGCTATTAGTGATCCTGTAGACTGCTTGCAGTCAAACTATGCCAGTGGGGTGCTACAATTTCTATAGCAAGTAGATTTCCTGGGTGGAGTTGTTAGCCCTAAGCTCCATTGGTTTTGAATGCAGAATTTTTCCTTGATTTGCCTCCCTACAAAGATAGAGTCAAGTCTGCTCTATTATTTTATCTATGGCTGAAGGGAGAAGAAATAGCTTCATGCCTTTCTCAAAGACACAAAGTAAAATGTAAATCTCGTTCAGGAGTTGAACGGCTCATTGAATCTATTGTGCAAATATCCAATATTCTATGTACGAGATGTCAGCTCCCAGAATTTGTATCTAGTATTCTGAATAAAGAATCAAAAATGTAGAATAATTCAAAATTCTGAAGAAAACTGAAATTGAGTCTAATCAAAATTATTTTTGTATTAAAAGAGACATTTTTATCAATGTTTCATTATCAATCATTTGATCAATATAATTGTGGTCGTATCTACTGTCTCATGAGACCATAAATCTTTGAACAAGGTCAAGGCAAAATTGTATGGAAGATCAGTAGTTGCCTATGCAGCAAATCTCCTCTCAAAATCACCTTGCCCAGTCAGCTGGGGCAGTAGAATACACTGACTGCACTTCTGCAGAGGGGTAAGACCCCCCCTTAATGAGTGTCCTGGATATGACACTAAACAATCTGATGGTGAAGTTCAAGCAGTGCTGGAGCTTTGGGGAATGCTGAGTACACCTTCATTGCCATCGCTCCCAGGTCCACTCTGGCCCGGAGTGGTAGCACCTGATAGGGCCCTATCTATGGGTTAAATAGAACTAACAGCATACTTATGCTAAAATGAATTGTTTGAGTAAACTGAATAGCTTGAAATAGAAATGTTTTTGACAATTAAACCGTACTTACATTTTGACTGCGTGCTTATGCTTAACTGAATTATTTGAAATAGAACTGTTTTTCGACATTAAAACTGTATTTACACTTAACTGAATTGTTACATATAACTGCTTGAATAGTTTGAAATGGAAATGTTTTTGACAATTAAACTATGTACTTATGCTAAACTGAATTGTTTTCAATAGAACAGATTATTTAAATAAAAATGAATTTGGCCTTAAATAACCTACAAAGGTTGATATGCCATAAAAACCCAACGAACCAAACCATCAAAATTACCAATATTATCCATGGACAAAGATGGATACAGCTAAGTAGCAGTATTGTCAAAGAAATTAACAGAATCAAGTCAAAGAAACATCAGATTGCCTTAAGAACTACAGCTCTGGATTTTTATAAATTCTGTTTTCATTGTCGTAGACTGTTTTCCTAACAAAAGGCTGAGAGCCAAGTTTACCCCACTATTTTACCCATAGCTGGAATAGGGAAAAGAAATAGATTCATGCCTTCCCTATGTGAATGCTAACAGCTTCAGCTGAAATTTGAACTCTGCTTCCTTTTTTTTTACCAATAACCATTACACCAATGATAATTCATTACAGTGGAAAAGACTGATTTTTTTTTAAAGTGTATTTTGTCTTTCTCTCCCTACTTTGTGTCCTGAAAAAAACAAAAAAAAAAAAAAAAAAAACTGTCATGAATAAACTTAATACAAAATAACGAAACAAAAACTATTTCTAATTCTTTTTATTTTTCAAATAAATAAATAAATAAATAGTGCTTTGTGTTTCTTTTACTTCTCATATCATCTTTTCCGTTTTCAGCTTATGTTATGATTTTTGCTTCAAGCTAAATAAGAAAAGTTGAAATATTTCTCTAAAAATAGACTTTATTATTTTTAGTTACAATAAATCAGACTTGTATGTGCAAGTGTGTGGATGAATGTCCAGATATTCTTAATAACTTTAAAAAGTTAAACCCGTAAAATGATGTATATTCAGAATCAGCATCATGCAAAGTAGGTTTTTAAATCAATTATTTGAACCTACACTCTGGCAAAAGCATGGTTTTTATTTTATTATTACTAGTCTCTCAAATGTGTAAAGTTTTAAGGTGTTTAAAAAAAAAAAAAGATCACAATTTAGATTTAAATCAATCTTTGAAAACAAGCTTATAGAGAATCTTTTATGCAGAATCAAATTGTTGAATAAAAAAATTGGTTTATCCCAAGATTTTAATTTATAACTTCAACTGAGCATTGTTTGAATTTTAACTTTTTTGCTGCTTTGAGGAAATTATTTCAGTCTCTTTACTCAGGCTTGGACTTGATATTAGTCTTTTGTTTTCAAAGCATAGGTTCAAATTGGACTGCTTAAAAATTCTGAAGTGAGACACAAAATATGTTTAATGCATTTTTCTAGCAGAGATTTTATTCTAGTAATTTTAATAAGCTATGAGCATTCTCAAATATATATGATCCAGGGTTGAAAGTGTAGTGAAGGTAACCACAAGCCAAACTTTTTTAGACCTTATTTTTCTGATGCAGGTATCATGTTTCCCCACAAGAAAAGTTTCCAAAACTTTCTTTGTTCTCTGATGATATCTGCATCAGAAAAATAAGGTCTAAAATAGTTTGGGTTACATTTACTGCACTCTTAACCTGGGCTGTTCTTTTTGTTGTTTGTTGTTGTATTTCTTAAAAAGAGTGCAAAAGCAAGTCTTATTAACAACTGACATTAAAATGTGCCTAATATCTACCTTCAATATCCAGGTTCACACCTATCATTGATAATCTTTTTGAAATGCACTTTTATTTAAAATGTGTTGGAATTTTCTATTATAAAATCTTTTAATTGATAAGTAGATTTTAATGTTGAGTAAATCTTTTCTTTTATCCTTAGAATTAATCAAAAATGATTACAGTAACTATATATTAAACGATCTATCTCTGACTTAAGAAAGAAAGGAAAATGATGTCATAAAACTGAAGAAGCTTGACAGATCCATTTACATACCGGGATTAAAACTGCCGAGGAAAAATCATTGGAATCAACCATGGAAATACATTGAGAGCTGGAATGAAACAAAGCACTGTTTCATGAAGACAGGAATTGACAGTTGAACAGCAATTGTGGATCGAAACAGAGAAAACACTGCTGTGTCAAGACGACAAGAACTGGCCAATAAAAGACATTCAAAATGCTTGAATCAAAACAGAAAGAGCTGCTGTATTAAGAGAGCAAGAAAATGAATAACAGCAAAGTTGAAAAAATGTTGATAAAATGCTGGAAAACACCAGGTCTATGCTGTTCATTAGTCATTTACTAAGCACAGATTAGTTTGGCACCAGGTCAGAAATATGGGGCACCCAGTAAGCAATAGTCTGCTAGCCAAGCTCAATAACCATTACACTATTGAAGCACTCACATCCGATGTCCAGGATGGAAAGTCAATGTCACAAGAACCTCCTGAAATTCTTTAAGATCTGCTAATCACATTTCAAAATCGATATATATTTGGCATTCCTAATAACATTATTTGAAGCTGGCAAAGACTTGTCAGATTTTGGAATTTTTTATAGCTTATAAAATTCAAGGACAGTGCTACCACTTAATGATTGGTTTCTTTTCTTTACTAGAAGATTCCAAAGTTTTATAGATTTACTTGATGAATGACATCTAAAATAGGCTGAACAAAGATTTATTAATATCCAGTGGTTTCAAAGTAGATATATTTGTAAAGAAGTTACTGGAAATGCTTCTTGATAATCATAAATATATCAATGTCTTCAATTATGCATTGGAAGACATGGAAGTAAATAGAAATTTAAAAAAAAATCATCATTAGAACAGCCAGCCAGTTGGAGAACATGAAACAAAATACAATGCTTTTGTAACGGATAAAAATCAGTTATCATGGTGAATGACCATTATGAAAAACATGACATTATTTTGCAATAAAGTGGTGAATTGCAGTGAATTGTTGAAACTAAGTTTATAACTCACTCCAGTAGCCTCTCATCATCTAGAGTGGTCAAGATGGATACCATTTTGAATTACAACTGATCAATCTGGTAAGAAAACAAGAAACAACTATCAGTTGCAAAAATTTCTACTTTTATCATTTCATTGTGCAGGAGCAGTTCAACCAAATACTTTAATTCAAGGAACTAACAAACCAGTTAATGGTAGGTATGGATGTCAAAATTGAAACCAAAAGATTGGATGTCACAAGACAAGTTAATGGCTGAGAATTATATCCACCTTTGAAATACCATCAACTCTGATAATGACCCAACAAATACTGGCAAAAGAATCATGCAGTATACATGACTGGACACAATGTGCAATGGTATTCGTCAAAAAATTTGGTAGGTCAGATCTATTCTTTACCTGCAAACCTAAATCACCAAACTTTTTCGACATCAAAAGCCCAATGATCGATATGATCTCATTGCTCGGGTGTTCCATGAAAAGCAAAACAAATTCTTCTCCAAAAAGGAAGAATTTTTAGTGAGCTTAGTGCCTGGTTGACCACTATTGAATGGCAAAAGAGAAGACATCCTCATTCTTAAACACTGATTTGGTGCAAGGAAGGAAAAAAAAAAAAGAAATAATGCTGAAAAGATCATTTCAGTTGAGATACTTGATAAAGGTGAAAATCTAGATCTACATGAATCATTAAAAAAATCAGCTGATCCACGATTCAAGTAGACTTATCAATCCAGTTTCACCATTTAGACAAGATCGAAAATGCACCAAAAGAAGGATATTCCCCTTAACCAATAGATGTGTGTGTATGCTGTCCACCTCCAACAACAGGGAGGATTTTTTTTACCTGTGACTACTTTATACTGTTTGAGAATCCTACTTCATCTGAGGATCTTGGATGCTTTCAACACAGGATATACATGACATGTAAGATTACATGGATTCCTACAAGATGCTAATCAAATATGAAGCAGACATTAAAAGCAGCAGCAGCAGCAGTTATTCGAGTGGCCAGTTAGATGAGACAGCTATTTGCAATTATAATTATGGTTTGTGAAATAGATGAACCTCCATTTATTATGAGTAAATTACAAAAACTATGTAGTCCAGATTGAAAGTACAGTAAGGGTAATCCAAGACTAGAAAAGTTTTGGGAAAACAGTGAAAACTTTTATTTCCCAATGATACCTGCATCAGAAATATTTAGTCTAAAAAAGTTTGACTTCAAGTATACTCTTACTGCACTTTTAACTTGGACTAATAGGTTCAAAGACTACTTGTTTGATTGCATAATGAGAATTTTCAAATTCAGTGCATTACTAAAATCTACAATCAAGCTCTTTGTGACTTATCCCACTGATAAAAACAAATTAGTTAAATGTGGGATGCCAGAGACAAATAAAGAGACTAAGGTAGCACAAGAAAATTTATAGTAAACCAAACCATGATATTTATGCCTTGAGCCAGTTTTTAAGTGAAAATGTACCAAGGTGGTAGATGAGCAAAAGGGTAGTGCCAATCATAGAATTATTATTGACAGCATTTAAAATGATTAAGGAGCTTATTGATTTTTTTTTTAATTGATGCACTAGATGGCACAGAAAAGACTTTCCTGATAAATCTAGTGCTTTTCAGTCACATTTTGCACAAAACCCTGGCATTGGTACCAAGAGGTATTGTAGTAACTCTTCTGGATGGAGGAAGAACTGCATTCACTATGTTCAACCTTTGACCTTACACAACACGAAAGATATCTGTGTAACATCAAGAAGAATTCACCCAACACCATGCTCCTATAAAATGCAAATGGATAATTTGGATGAGCCACAAACAAGCAGGTGAAGCCTAGGATCAGATAATGCAAAAAAATCTGAAAAATAACACAAATATAATGGGAGGTATGACAATGCTTCTTACACATGATTTCAGACATACTTCAGTCTGTAAATCCAAGAGGAACCAGTGCAGATGAAATCAACAACTGTCTGCAAACATTTTTAGTCAAGTGTTCAATGATTGAGCTGCCTCAGTATCTGTATGCAAGTGCACATGGATGCTGCTGATGTCTGAATTTATGATGCAGCTACTTCTGGTTAGAAATGGATTTCTTGAAAGAGGTGTCAATAGTCAAATTCAGTTGCCCTCTGGCTTTATTATTCAAACAAAATAGAAACAAATTATAGAAGACTTTTCGAACATTGACGTCCATAATGACTCACACTGATCCATAATGGCTCTTTATGTAGAGCAATATTAGCAGCAAATAATAAAGCCGCAATAGGAATCAACCAGAGACTGTCATAAACATTATCTATAGACAGCCAATTTCTGAGGATCAAATCAAATTTCTTCATAGCCTTGAACCAGCAGAATCCCTCCACATAATCTGATGCTGAAATATGGAGCACCAATTATGGTACAGCGTAATTTCGATCCTCCACAGATTTGCAATGGTACAAGAATAGCCATTAAAAACATAATGCCCCACGTCTTGAAAGTCACAATTATTTCCGGAAAATATTCTGGAGAGAATTGTTTTATTCCAAGAATATCTGAGTCCAACAAATTTTCCCTTTGAATTCAAAGGGATACAATTTCCTTGTCATAGTCAGCTTTGATATTAACAAATCTCAGAGGCAGTTATTAAAATTGGTAAACAGAATCCAACAAATCCTTTCTTTTCAAATGGTTAGCCTTATGATGACAACTCAAATGACCTCTTCATCTTTATACAATAGCTGAAAACGAAAAATGTTACTTACTTTAAAGCTTTCAAATACATGGATAAAAATATTGATTTTGCAAAATTACATAAATCTTATCTTTAATCAAATTTTTTGTAACTTTTTTTTTCAAAATCCAAACTAGGCTGATATTTGGTTCATTCAATTCCTGGGTATTGCCAGGTTTACTGCTAATCTAATTATAATGACAATTTTACTTTTATTTTCTTTCAGGAATTTTAACACTTGAAACTTAGTTATAGCAAATCATGAACCTATAAAACATTGGGCTACAGTTTCAGTAGCAAATAGGTTTTATAGGAAGAGTTGTTAGTCCCATATCCATCTGGATTTAAATTCAGAGTTATCCGTCTCTTAGACTGGCTGCCAACCAAGGCTAGAGAGCTCAGTCTGCCCTGCTATTTTATCCATAGCTGGAGGGAGAAGAAGTGGATTCATGCTTTTCCCCAAAAGCATTAGTGCAAAGTGAGTGCAAATTGTCATGATTGGAATTTGAACTCAGCATGCCGATTCCATGACATTAACTCTTGGGCCACTTGCACTTTCATTGCCGTTATATTAATAATCAGATGAGTGACTCATTTCACAGATCCTGGTATAAGACAAAATGTTTTGTTAAAAAATTAAAATCTTATTTTGGCACATGTTGATCACTTAAAAAAGATAAAAGACCTTTTAGAAGATTTTTAGATGTCACCATTTTATAAATAATAAAATTAATCAGTCAACCTATGAGTTCATTTTTATTTTTATGTCTTGTAATAATTGCTTATGGTCAAATTGTTTTATACAATTTATTTGGTCAACATAAAAACCAGATACTGACATTTCTTAAGTGAAGTAAATGCAGCAGAGAAAAATCTATAGCAACAGTGCATAATAGAAAAAAAAAGAGAGACCACATCAGGATAATGTTTCCTTTATCAATACATGTTTAATTTATAACTAGAGACTAAACATAAAATTCATGTTTTGCACTATTAGTTCAATGAGGTGAAGCAAAGAAAAAGTTCAATTTTTAATAAATAAGTATTTTTGATAAAAGTGCTGTCTGCTTTAGCCTTTGTGTAAAATGTGATACTTCAAAATTTACCCTTAGTGGAAAAAAAATTCAGTGGAATCTTTAATGCATGATTTTCTTTTTTAATATAAAGTTTCTTTATAAAGATCATCCAAAGATACTTTAATATGATTTAGATCTTGAAGTCTCTAAATAGTTGAGTTGTCTATCAACTCTTAAATATCACACAAACATTTACAGAAGAAAAAGAGTTCAGATAATAGCTACAATGAAGTTAATATAAAAATGCATGAAAAGTAAAAAAAAAAACAAAAAAAACACTTAAATCAGTAAAAAGAAAAAGTATTTATATGATCTCCATAAAATTATTATATGTCTAAAATAAAATTAATGCTATCTGAAAACATGAAAAATACTTTTGACTAATTCTAAAATTATCATCATTATTAATTTTGACTAGTATTTTCTTTCATATAAACTATTTGATTGCTTTTTTTTTCTTGTAATTCACCTAGGTATGTGCTAAAGTTAGCTATGATAAAAAAAACTGTAGTGATCAAATAAATTTCTTGCATTTTTTCTCACTTATCTGACTTATGTATAAAATCCACCATTTGGTACAACACAGTGAAATTTACACATTCAATAGAGCAAATGCAGAGGTATAATTCCATCAACTTTAACATGTTTGGCTACTGCAGTTAACAAACACAAGTTTTAAAAAAAACAACAACAACATGCAAATACAGATAATGGGCCAAATTACCAAAACCTGTAAGCTAGTTGTTGCCATAAAAATTGTCTGAAATGTCCGAGCATTGAGTATATAAGAAATAACCTATCCAGACCATATATCTACTTTTATAGTGAATGAAGCAACATAGTCAACAGCCACATGTCCTTTTTGTATTGTTTTTTGTAATTATGTTGTTTTTTGAAATGTATTTCTTTGCTACATATGTCCATTTTTTTTCCATTTATTAAATGTTAATGTTCTTAACCATTCTTGCAGTCCTTTATTATTATTATTATTATTATTATTATTTACCAAACTATCTTCTATGTGGAAATAAAATGAGACCTACCTCACTGACAAAGCTTACCACTACCATCTTTCACTACTCTAAGTAAATAATTAAGAAAATACTAGTCAAAATTAATAATAGTTGACAATCCTTCATTAAAAAAAAAAAAAAAAATCTTAAGTTATTGTTTTAATTGGAGACCATAACCTTCTCTTTGAATTGCTTAAAACTGGAGTAAATGAGTGAAACCTCCTTTACATCATTTTTATAAGAAATAATTATCTTTATATAAAACAAGTTAACAGGAAAAAACATATACATGGTAATGTCAATGATCAAAGGTTACATAAATAAGAAATTAATAAATAAATGGGTAAAATATCCAATAGAATGAAAAAGAAATAATACGTGAAATCCAATTTGGTCGGGTATTTATATATTCATTTTCATGTTTCACTCTGTACAAGCTTCATCAAATAATGAATAGGAAAAAAATTGAAGAGTTAAAAATCAAGTTGTCATGGCAATGAAAATAGGAACATTGGTAAAATTTTAAAAATCATTATCTGATGAAACTCAGAGTGAAAGATAACCCCACCAAATTGGTTTTCAAGTCTTCTCTATGAATAATAAATACGGAATGCAAACATTTTAAAGCTTTAACTTAACTCACATCTTTTTACAAGTAGTATTTTCACTATTGCTTTCATTTGTCAGATAAAGATTACACAAAATGTCTGACATAAATCATTATTTCAACAATGTGTTAAAGGTTTTTTTTTTTTTTTTGATTTAAAAAGAAAAAAAAAAAAAAAAAAAAAAAAAAAGGTAGATTTTTTAGTATTTTATCACTGCGCAAGTGGCAACATGTTTCTTTGCTTGAGTTTACAATGAAACACTACATCTTTAGATTGACGAATCCAGCTGGTTTGTACCCGGGTTCTTTGTTTTTTGACATGAAGGATAAAAACTTGTATCTTTGTCCCATTTGAGTTGCTTCAGTCAACATTTTATAACCAGATATCAAGTCCTTCTGTTGCTGCTTTTGTACTTTCTGAAGAAGAACCTGCACATTAAACAAAAACATCATCAACAGAAAATCTAAATAAAATTATAATTGTTCGATACAACAACCTTCTATAGATTTTTAAATAATTCAATATTTTAACACACAAAAAACATCTTTTTATGAAATAAAACATAGTATGAATAAAAGACATAAATGTTAAAATTTTCAATAACTTAGTTAATTCTGACTGGTTCAGCCTCAAAATGTTTAATGAATATTTACATTTCAAGATGAAAAAAAAAAATCAAATTCCAAGGGACTAATTTCAAATTTCAATAAAACCTGAACTTTATGACTACATCATTTGACTTGCTAGTGTTTAAAGATAATTTCAAATGTGAAGTCATATTTTCCCTCTCAAAAATATCTTTAAGGAAAATCAACCTATAAAGGGTAATGAAGTTTTAAATAATTTTTTAACATTTTTACTATGGAAGTTAATGAGAGTGTTTGAAGGATGAAATGTAGTGTTTTTGGAATGGTTTAATTTATTGTTGAGTCTACTTAGATATGTACAAATTTATTTAAAGATTTAGTTTCATTTCTTATAACTGTTTTCATTTTTAGAAAGAGGACAATCCTCTAAATTTATTATGAGTAATCTCAATTAAAACAGAGTGTCTAATAAGGGAAAAAGTTCTCAACTTAATCAAAAAAAAGAATGAGCCATAAAATGTTACACTTGGTACATCATTTGTTAGCTTTCTTTGAAACCCTTATACACAAAAAAAAAAGTCTTCTGAATCTTCTTGTATAGAATATCATTTCCCTTTGGTTTCATAAGTTTATGAGCAGAATCTGAAACCTCAGAAATATTTTAAACTTCAAAATTGATTTTTATGTCCAACAAAGTAAAAAGATTTATAAAAATATTTTTAAATTAAACTTTGTGCAATTAAAAAAAAATCAATAATCTGAATAAAGAAAGTATTTTATCTCTTTAGAAACAAAAGAATAAAACTAAAGGCATTAAACAGTCTTCCATAACCAGAAAATAATGAATGCTATAAGAATATATGTACTTACCTGTAATCTGATTGCAATTCCCATGTTATTAAGAAATTCAGATTGGCTAATTGGTCCAAATATATTCACTGTAAATTAAAAAATAAACTGTAACTTTTTTTTTTAAAAAGGTTCATTTTTTTCTTTTAAAATATTGTATGCATTTTAATGGAATAACTAAATATATTAACTTTTCTTTATAATATTTGATTGAGTAAACCCTATAGTAAAATAAGTAAGTAAAGTTGGTGAACATAGTTAGGGGCAACCCAAAGGTTCATTTTTCATTAGCTACTACACTGAGGTGTATGGGAGGGTGCTACTCCTTTCCCTGGATTGCTGTACTTTATCCTGGGACCCCTACCTTATAATGCTGAGTGTTAAGCAAGGAGGCATCAAGTACCATTTTTTGAGTCTTTGGTATGACTCGACCTGGGATTAAAACCCTATAGTAACCAGTTCATATTTCCAAAAAGAAAGTAAACATTATCATTTACTGCAAGGACAAATCTGGAAAAAAATCATTTGGTAACTGATATTGGAACTTTGAATAGCATTACTATTCAGAACACACCAAAAAAGTTATATAAGAATTTAGTTTTTTGTTTATTCTATATACTTATACGTAAATTATTTATCATAATCTGCTGTTTTGTTACTATAACACAGAAAATAAAAATTAACACTGTAGCAAGATTTTATTGACACCATAGCATTAAAATGGTATAATTTGGAGAATAAAGTAATTTCCAGTCCAATTTGTAACTTAATAGTGTGGGAGGGTACATTCATACTTATTCAATTTCTCAACAGAGGTAGTTGTTAAATGCTAATTATAGCAATGAATTTTAAATCTTATGAATAGGATTTTTTCTCTCATTTTAACAAATAAGATAATTGCATTAAAATTTTTTTAAAAACCTTTAATATGAAACTAAAAACACGATGTAGATATTTTTATTTTAGTAAAATGACTTGTAAAAATTTTTTTTCTTTTATAGAAAATCTATATAATACTCAAATTCTTATTCTGTTTGTGCTCACAAATTAGCTAAAACACTGTATTGTAGCTATACTGACTGAATCAAGGTACTCCTAATATGTGCTAACTTAAAGAATGAATAAAATCTGGCCAATTGGCAACTTAATAATAATAGTGTAGGTTGGTATCTGGATTCCTAGATAAGGAACCTATTCCTCAAGAAAGATAACTAATCATAGATTATTATGGAAAAGAAGACAAAATGAACTGAAATAAAATCTTTAAACTTTTCTCCCTCCAGCTATGGGTAAATAGTAGGACAGACTAGGTTCTTCAGCCTTGGTGAGGCAACTAGTCTAGGAGAAGGAAAACTCTGAATTCAAACCTGTTAAACTCCGCTTAGAAATTGACCTTGTGTCATATCCTGCCCAAGCGGAGGGGTTGGTAAATAGGATAAAATCTTTAAAAAAAAATTTATAGACAAATAGAAAAGTCAAACTAATGAAAGAAAAGAAAGAACTAAAAGAAAAAAAATTGCACATCAAACAAACAAGTCTTCAACAGAAAATCTAAATAATGAAATTTTAGTTGTCCTATACAACTCTTCACTATAGATCTTAAAATTATTTAATATTTTTTAATAGAAGTTTTAAGACACAAAAAACATCTAATCTATAAAATAAAATAAACACACACACGTCTGTGACCCTGAGTTTCATACTTTACACATTCTATCTGATGAATGCATAAAGCATGAAAACCAGGGTCACAGACACTACCATATATATATATATATATATATATATATATATATATATATATATATATATATATAAGCTCTATCATTGATATTGAGCACTATTTAATAATACTGCAATATTTGGTCCTCCATTAACTCATCAAGTGAGTTAGTGAGAACCATAAACCTCTACTAATATATATATATATAAATAAAATGTGAATTAAGAAAAAAATAAATTTGAATTAAAACACACTTAAAATTAATTGAATAATCATCTTGAAAGGCTTCTTTCTTCTTTAATAGACTGTAACTTTTTAACAATTTTTTTTTTAAATTTCCAAAGCAAAAATGCTATCAATAGCATTCAGACAAATTCAATGTTCAATTTGGTAAGATCAGAATACACTACATTTTTTTTCAACAGTTCCTTTAATATTCCCTCTATGAATAGAAACTTGATATTGTTTATATACATTACTAAGGAATCAGTGTAGCTAACCATATTGTTCTTTTGTCATTTCTTCTTATCAAGTGAAGATATCAAAAATATAATTATACCTATCCTGACTCGTCTTATTTTGTATAAATCACTGACACATTTTGGTGAGTATTATTCATTTTAGATAATAATTAAATACCAGATAACAATGATAATAAAAGAACAAAATTAGTGATAGACAAATCAAATGCAGTTTAGGGGATACAGTCAACATATTCCAAGTCTCTCCAACAGGGGCTTCCTTTCTTGGAAGATTGCATCCAGTTAAATTTGAAACTTTAGAAGAAAAGAAAAAAAATCTTAAAATTTAAGGGACAGTGAAAAGTATCACCAACTTATTCATTGAAGAATATAGAAAAATAGAAAAGAAAAAAAAAATCAATCTTGCACTTGGAGAAAGTGGAATCTATTAAGTTCAGTGGAGATTGATCCAATGGTTCCACATTCCATGTTTTTTTTCTTTTTTTTTGAGTGGGGAGGAATTGCTTTGGAAGTGATTAAAAGTTCCTTTTTGGTAGGACATGACTAAGATGCTTTTGAAAATTAGTCTTCCTGTTTAAAAAGTGAGAAGCCTCTCAGAAGTAGTTAAAAATTCCTTCCATAGAGATATATTTGAAATTTCCCTTGGTTTGAAAGAGTTGAAAATTAGAACATTAGGAGAGAGAGAAAGCTCTTTTAACTAGGTGCGTGGATGCCAAATACACCACTTAATGTGCAGGCTGAAAACCAAATTCTACATCCTTTGTTAGCCAGAACATAACAATTGAAAAAAAATTAATAAAACAGTTTCATTGAAAACTTCTTTGCTACAGATTTTTTCACTAATAGCTAAAATCATAGTGATTTCAAAGATATGAAAAAAGATGCCAGCTAAACATTTCCTAAAAAAATGGCAATGTCTTTGAATGACAAAATGAAAAGATTGAATGTACATGATAAAGAAAAGAAAGATTTTCTTTGAACAAGCTTGGAAATGAAAAGAAATCATAGGATTTTTAAGCTGTGTGCCTATAATCCCTATTATAGTAAATTGTTGACCTGAAAAATAATAGATCAAATACTTTGTCTCCTTTGTGGGCTAAGCTATAAATGTAGCAATCATAGAAAGAATGTATTCCACCACCACCCAAAAACATTCCCTCACTCCCATGTAACAGGTTCATAAAAATAAAAAAAAGCATCTCTGGTTGTTCCTTCTTTTATTGATATTGTTTCAAATCACAATATGAAAAATACTTAGACAATCTATCTCAAACCAAGATACAATAAATCAAATCAAAAAGCAACTAGAATTGAAAACTGGTAATTTTTTGTTAGGTAAACTATGAAAAGGAGGATGAATTGACCTCACACATTACCAGCTCACAAACTCTACCATACCCAAAGCATTACATCTCTGGCCGGAAGAATTATCTATGAACTATAAATTTCTAATACTTGATTAAATGTGAACAATCATTTTAGTAAGACCATCTGTTAATTTTTAAGTTGAGAAATTTAAATTCTGGATATTTATATTTTTTAATCATTCAAATTCTATATATAACAGAAATGACTATCCTAATTAGAATCCTTCACTCAGTCCTAAATAGAAGCATCAATATCACCATTATAACAGGAACCCAATAGGTTCATAAGTCATCTAATAGATTCTCATTATTCAGCAATTAAATTCAAGTTGTTATAATGAATCTTAGATAAATTCTAAGGTGTAATTCAAGATAGTGAAATATACAGGTAGCCAAATTCAAAATGCACAAAGATACAAAATTTGTTGGCAGATGTAATTGTAAAATTTCAAAAAGTGGTGAGTCAAGTTTATCAAGTACAAGGACTTAAATAGTTACAAATACTATTTATAAGCTTAAAAAATCTAGGAAATACAAGAGCATCATAATAGTAAATTGATTTCTTTGTTAGTTTTAAGATGGTATTTTAATATAAGCAGTCTTTTTATTTCTTTAACAACAAAGACTAGACTCAAGAGTAATGTATTCACATAGCAAAAGTTATTACTATTACGTGAGCCTGTAGTATAAAATGAGTAGCACAGCTGCAAAGTCTATGAGATTTATGCAAATCACAACTTACATGACAGTATCTGTCAGTATTTGGTTTGTTTTGTTAAACTAATATTGATTCAGAAAGGAAAATGCTATGCAACTGAAATTAAAAACAATTTATATCTTTACAAGTGATATTTCACATGATCAAAATAGTTCGAAAAAAAAATGTAGGCTACTGTACTGAAGTTTGTGTGTGTGTCTATCCAAGAACCAAATGGAAAACCTCAAGGATCTCATTTTTAATATGGTTATTGACTTGACCTTGTGCTCCAAAACAGGTGATAGGATCATTTAGGATCAATGTAGATTATCAGCAAAATATGTCATTTCTGGCCTAATCAAGAATTTTGTACTTCATATCAAGACTTTGATATCAAGTACAAGGAGAGATAAAGTCAAATCTATGTTTTTCACATGGCCAGTTACATGTTGGATGTTTACAAGTAAGCAGTGAAAGTGAATCCTATATATTTACAAAATATAGAAGAAAAAAAAATAGAAATACGATGTACACAGAGGCTCTTAGAAACTAATCAATTTTTTTTCTTTATGTTTAAACCTCTTATTGTCTATTATCTGTTCATATTTTTATATCCAGGTACCTCTGCTTATACATACTAACAGATTTCTTTCTATAATTTTCTATTTACTTGCCGCGACTTGCCGATAAACATAAACAGATCAGATTACTCGCTCGCCTTAGGACAATTATATCCGGGTACGGCCGGTATATGACTAAGCCCTTTTTTACGACCTTGACATCCCGTTACAACCAAAAAAAAAAAAGGGATAAATTAAAATTAACAATATTTACGAAATACTACGGCCAAAAATAACTTTATAAAAATGGAATTAATAGTTGTCACCAGCTTATAGCAGGTTAAAAAAGTACTTAATTGCTACACCCATTTTTTATAAAAGAATTTCTTATTCACGCGGCTGGGGCTGTGTGTCATAGCACCTTCTTAATATCAACAAGCCCTTTTTCAATGCTCGTTGACACATTCTTTGTGGAGCTCATACGAGGAAAAGAATCCTACGTTATTCGTGATTGCATTCGCCTCACTGCCACTCCTAGTGGCAGATTCAACCTTCTTTTTTTTTTACGGTCCTTTTTAAGGGCTATGAGAGGTCTCCTTCTGTGGGTCAAAGGATCTCTGGCAGTCATTAACGACCAGTTGAAATAGACGGCCAGGAGGCAAACACGAAGAGGACTCATTAAGACCAGCCGGTCTTAACCATCACTCGGTTCCGCTCGTCCGTGCAGCACTAAAGGCATGGGTTAGCCTTTAGCTCCCACTTCAATACCTGCGCAGCACTAAGATAACACCAATCTTAGACGCGGCCCCCTGGCCTGCTCGCTCGATAGTGCAGAGCTTTGGTGCCCAAAAGCCTTAGCTACCGCACAGCTTTGGCGCGAAAAGCCTTAGCTATCGTCTCGATCAGCCCTCACAACTTTGGCGCGAAAAGCCATAGCAACCGCACAGCTTTGGCGTGAAAAGCCTAAGCAACCACACAGCTTTGGCACGAACAGCCATAGCTACCGTAAACGATACGCCCGCACAGCTATATGGCATGACAAAGCCATATCTACCATCAACAATACGCCTACACAGCTATATGGCATGACAAAGCCATAGCTACCGTCAACGATACGCCTACACAGCTATTTGGCACGACAAAGCCATAGCTACCATAAACGATACTCCCGCACAGCTATCTGGCACGACAAAGCCATAGCCACCGTAAACGATTTGTGGGGTCGACTCGCTTATTGGCTCCGCAACATACTCTCACTCATTGGTCCTCTAACCTGGTTTGGTCATGGAGGTGTTTACTCATGTAGCATGTCTTGGGTAGGAATACCCAGGTGGAACCCCATCCCTCTCCAGGTTTACAACAGGTTTGAATTCAGTTTTCCTTCTCCTAGACCAGTTGTTTTACCAAGGTTAAAGAGCCTAGTCTGCCCTTCTATTCAACCATAGCTGGAGGGAAAATAGATTAATACTTTTCCCCAAATCCTGTTCATACATATATTGAAATATATGATTTATAAATAAGTAGTTAGTAGGTAACATTTTTAAATGAATCAGAGCTCATTTGTTTGCACACAGTTAAATGGTTTTAAGTATTACTATCTAAAAGTAACAATACAATTTGATATTAATAATTTTAGTTAAATGGTTTCAAGTCTAGAAAAATGATTAAGTAGTTCTTTTTAACCCCTAAATGGAGACCCTAACAGGTCAGAATGAACCTGGGAGTAATGGCAATGAATGGGTACTCCACATTCATCAAAACTCCAGAACTGGAGCCTCAGCATTGGTTTAGTGTCATTCAGAACACTTGTTGGAAGAGAAGAGGTCTTACCCTTCAGCAGAAATACAGTCAGCATATTCTACAGACCCCACAAGAACCAACTTTGCTCTATGATGATAATGGTTATACCACAAGTGCCTCCAATTTTCTATTACATAATATAAAAGATGGCTATGTTTTTTTATTTGATAACAGGAAAATACAACTGCAATATATTTTAATAGCAGTATGCATGGCAAAATAAACCTGATGAGATAGTATTATTACAGGAGTTCATATCTTTTATAATAATACAAGTTGAAGCCATTTAATTTGAAACAACCACCAAGAATTAAAGGTTAATGTGATATTTTTAATATTTTATTTCAGAGTTACTTAAAGATCCAAATAATATAAAGAAGAAGCTGATAAATTTGAGACTACAAGCAGAAGGCATGAGCAACAAAATTCCAGTTTTATTTATTTACAGTTCATGCATCCTATGAAGTCACTATAATATTTTTTTTCTGTTATAGGTAACATTTGAGAAAATGGACAAAATTGTTCATCATGCAACCATTCATAACCTTTTATCAAAGTGATATCACTTCCTAAAGAAATCGACAAGAACATCATGGTTACACTAGGGAACAAGGCTCCTTTACCCACTTTTCATACCTGGGCTTTGTGTATACAGAGAGAGAGAGAGAGAGAGTGAGTGAACCTTCAAAAGATACAATTCCAACTGAATTCAAACCAACTGTACTCTGCTTAAAAAAATTGACCTTGTATTACATCCTGCTCATGGTGAAGGGGCTGGGTAAATATGCCTAACTTGTTGTGGAATATTTTCATAAAAGTAATTCCTCTTTTAGTGTCCTGGTTTTCTTTCTTATTGGATTGCACTACTTTCACTTTAACATTATTTTATCTTCAGCCAGGGTTTCTTGAAAACAAATAAAATATTACTAAATGCTAATTAGTTAATTCCTTTTTCATTCAGTGTATTGTTTTTTGTTTTTTTTTTATTCAAAACATTCAAGAAAAATTTGAGGATTTGGGCAAAGTTCTTGAGAGAGAGAGAAATAGATTTGTGCTTTTTATTTATATGAAACCTGTTTGAACATTATCTGTGGTGGTAGTACAAGGTGGAAGAATGAAGTATTATAGAGAGTGGAATATCACGTGGGGAAGGTTTCTTTTATGACAATATAAATATTATTTGTCCCTTTCCCCATGTGACACACAAGGTACAAGAGTATAAATATATTGAACAATAAAAATGAACCTGTATTATTATAAATCAATCATGATTGATATTTTGTAGACATTTTGATAAATTCAAAACATGAAAGTTTTTAAAAATATCTTGCAACAGATATTAAATTTTCTTTAAATAGCATGTAAACATAAAAAACATTCCAACAGAAAGCATAATAAAAACTATGATAAAAACTTGCCTCTATGAAATTACTTTTGTTTCAAGTGAAACATAAAAGGGCCAAGATATATTTCAAAATAAAGACACATTGAACAGTAAATATAAATTATTTTGTCTGTACATCTGGCAATCTAACAGAAAAAAAGATTTTTATCTCATTTGTCTAGTAATTTATATTTATGTGTGCGTGTATATATATATATATATATATATATACACACACACACACAATGAATGTAGAAACTGATAAAAACATGTCTTATGTAGATGATTGAGTGACATCATTTACAATGAAAAAAAATAAATACAAAATAAAATAAAAGGCAAAAAGAGTATTGAAAAGTTACTAATCAAAATATGGTGAATGAGAACTATGCGCATGATAAAGAATTGTACCAACATTAAAAGCTTTATTCTCAAGTATTTATTTGTAATGCAGAGCTTTGTCTACTTTGAAATTAGTTTTCCTTCTTTTAAGTGTGTCAGTGGCAATGGATTTCACTAACTTAAGATAGAACATCACTCTGATGATGGTTTAATATAAAGCAAAAAAGAAATGAAATATTTAACATTGGCAAAAAATTCAACTATGAATCAACTCATCCTCTCCCTCTCTATATATAGAGGCTTGGAAATTTGGTCAGAGAGGAGTTGCAGACCTAGAGATGAAGATGGACCAAGGAGTGTTCTGAAAGAAGGGGGATGGGAGCCAGGACCAAATTGAAATCACATGATGCCATAAGCACAGCCCAACAATGGTCCTCCACCTTATTCTGACCCTAATAGCAGCTAATGTTAGTGCTTTTTTGAAATGAGAATCATATAGTCAAAATATCTGTCCTTTTATGTTAAAAATCCAGAGTAATTTAATCAATGATCAATTCAGGAATTTGTTACTTCACACAATCATATGATACATTAAAATAGACACATTTCGTTGATATTGCAAGAAACTGAGTGCAGTCGAGGGAGTAAAGTTTCAGACATCCAAAAATGTTCTTAAATGTGTATAAAATCATTATCCATTGGCCTCTACGTCTTTAAAAAAAAAAATAATAATAATAACAATGACATAGAAGTAAAGTATTCAATACTTTAAGAATCCTACAAAAAATAGTTAATAAAATTGGATAAATTTTTATATATGTAAGTTTTACATTTACCTATTTAGTTTTACTGCAAATATAATCAGATCAGTACGAGGTAGATCATCATCATCATAGAAAAGAAAACTGTACTGACCACTTCTCATTTGGTGTCCTAAGCAGAATTTTATTTAAGATAATAGCAGCTCTACTGAGATCAGGTGGATATTTGAAGACTAGTTATATAAATTGCACAATATAAAACAAATTCAAACTGCCATTTACAAGTAACTGATACTTGAGTATTTCACCTTTCCAAGAAATGCTAAATATTTTCTTCTGGTTGTTTGATACATATCATTAAAATTAATTTTCCTAATCTAGTAGACAGCAGTTTAAATTTTTACAAAATGATTTTTTTCTGAAAATATAACAGCTGAAACAAACTTATTGTTTGTAGCAGCAATGTACTGTAAATTTATTAATGCTAATTCAAAACTTACCCAACAGGTTAGATTTGAAATTGCATAAAGGGACCATAAATTTCTCTGACCCAGTTTTATAGCAGCAAGGAGCAATGAATTAATAAATGTCATTGAGAGGTTAACATTTCCTGGCAGTCATTGCTTTTACAAATTTCAGCATATAATATTTTTAAGTTTGGATTTTCCAGTCACTAGAAAAATGTCATAACTTTGGTTTCTGGCTAAGACATTTTCAGTTAGATGCCTACTTTATACAGTTAAACAAAAAGAAAGATTCAGTTTAGCTAACACAAAGCTTTTAAATTGCTTGTATTGGCAACAGATCATTTAAGTCAAATATAATTCAAAATGTATATAAAAAAGGAAATAATTCAATTAAAAATTCAGCTAAAAGAAAGACTAAGTATACAAAAATTATTGATAACACACAGCTTTGAAAACTCTGAGCTAATGTGATTGACACGAAGTAAGGGTCGAATTTAATATATTTACATTCTAAATTGGACCCCCTTGCTAAAATTTTTTAGTTTAGTATTTTTTTTAAACTAATAAGCTTAAGCTATGCTTTGGATATCCATTAGTAATCACAGAAAATTTGAGTTCTTCATTGAGAGTCAGACAAAAAGACATTTGGTAAATAACAATAAGATTTAGTAAAAATCTAGAAACTAAACTATGTTGTAAATAAAAAATGTTAATTATAAAAATGAACAGCTGGTAGGACATGAATGCACAAGTCACTACTGAGTATTTTCAGCTAGTCGTGAAATCTTTGAACTGATCAGAATATTTTAAAATCTCACTTTACTTTTATTCACCTAAGAGTAAGGAAAAAAAACTTGGTAAAATGTTTTTAATTTCACTTCATACATGAAATGCATAAACAAATAGCTAATTGATCAGTACAATAGAATGGTAGCTGAATCCTTTGTAGTTTTCTTTTAAGTACCAATCATTGCAATAAAACTTATTTCAGACTAGAAAAAAGTTCTAAACAAAGTCATTTACTTTGGCAATCAATTTTGTACAATTAAAACTGATAAAATCTGTAAAAAAAGTAAGTAAAGTTGGCAACCATTGTCGAGGGCGACCAGAAGGCTCCCTTTTCAATAGCTACTACACTGAGGTGTAGGGGAGGGTGCTACTCCTTTCTCTGGATTGTTCCACTTTATCCTCGATACATACCTTATATTGCTGAGTGTCAAGCAAGGAGGTATCAAGTACCATTTTTAAAGTCTTTGATATGACACGACCTGCGATTGCACCCAGGTCTCCCAGACCATTGGTGAACACTCTACCCATTAAAAGAAGTATTTTAACTTTTAAAATTTACATAAATTCTCAAGTCGGCTTTTACTGACCAACTATTGACACACCCAGTCAGTAGCTTCTCCTGCAGATAGGTAAGCCCCCCCTCCCCCCCAAAAAAAACTGAAAATGATGGTGAGGCTTGAGACCAGGGAAGAGCGGAGTACCCAGTTGTCAGAATTTCTGAGACAAAGCTTGATGATTTTTATCATTCAGGGTTTTCAGATTATTGTCTTCATCTTTATTGATATATTCACAACATGAATCATAACAAGTGACCTCCATGGATTAAATAAAGGACGTGGTTTGAAGTTCCAGGTAGGCTCCCGAGTTCGACAAACACCTGAAGAAAGCTGGAGGACATATCAGCTGAAACATTGTAAATATAACGATGAAGACAATAGTCCAAAAATACTGAATGATAAAAAGTTGAGTACCTCTTTGCCATTACTCCTAGGTCCACTCTGAGCTGGAAGTGTAGTACCTGTTAGTGTCCCCATCTATATTTCTTTGTAAAAATGATTCTTATTTGATAGAACCAAGTGCAAAATTAACCCCCCAAAAACTCTTAGAAACAATTACACAAAAATGTAAATATGAACATACAGTGAACATAATTCTAGGCATAAAATAACCATCGATAAGTTGACATCCTATTAAAATCAATCAATCTAATAATGACCAATAGCTTTTTCTCGTATTCAATTTTCCTTAATTTTTTAAACCCATTTTAGTTACTATACGCCAAAAACCCAGTATTTCCAATTCAAGATCACTTTGAATAAAAAGGTTAATATAGTTACCATTCAACCTTTTTTTTAAAAAGAATGATGGGATGGCTTTAACAAAGATGTCTGTTTCTTGGAGTAAAGTTTAAAACTGTTTTTTTGTTGTTGTCATGAATTATTGTGATACAGAGTATCTGAGGGTCAAGGAGCTAAGGGCTAATATTTAAACTTCTCATTAAAATGGGTTTTACTAAAATACTTACCTCGATCTCCGGCCATTTTAGATAAGTATTTGAAATCAACATCGGCAGTTAAATCAGAACTTCCAGGCTCTCTCAGAACATTATCAAGTACTGTATGTTTGTGGAAACCCTTTTAAAGAAAGAAAAATTATCACAGCTATTGAAAAAAAAAAAAAATAATTTGTCAAGAGATAAAGAGAAATAGGTAAACTCATGAGTTATTGTTGAATCCATGAATCTATAAAAATCTGGATGATTAATTAAAAGTTATAAAGTAAGAAAAGCAAGGAGATAAACATTTTTTGTTTAATTAATTTTATTGAATTTTTAGGAAAGGAAAAAAAAACTTGAGAAATGATGAGATAAGTATTTGGAAGAGCAGAATGAATATGTGGAATAGCATTTATGTTTTATGGCTTTAGGACTTTATTTTTTGGGGTCAGGCTAAGAGCATTTCAGTACCTATTGTATATACAAAAATAAAAACAAATTGTAGTTTTAATGCATGATGGGATAGGATTAAATAAAAATTCATATCCAACCATTTTATATTATAAAAAGAGATTTATTTTCCCAGAAACAAATTCTTTTCTTCCAATGGCCGACCAAAAAGTTGAATAATTCTCAAACACATTCATCAATAAAAAAACAATTAACTACATAACTTTTGGTATAAAAAGAAAAATTGAAAAGTTTTTTGTTTAATTCACAAAAAAGTTATTTGCTGAAAATATTCCTTAATATCAGGGATAGTGATTTATAGAAATACCATAAAATAGATCAAATAAAGGATTGGTTTTTGCTGCTGGTACCATATAACCCATTACAATCAGTCATATGTTACTTGGACAGGAGATGGCCACTGCAAAGTAACTATCATTGCCTAAGAGATGCCATGAATGGAAATTACTTGTCATTGTATCATAATGACCGAATAGTTTATTGGAAACATCTATCCAACAAAATAAGGATCCATGATCAAAAAATAGGTGAGATATTCTCAATTTGTAATATACAATATAGTGATGTGTTAGATTAATTTTAGAAGAAGTATAGCTTTTTTTGTAATCTGCTTTTCTTGAACAATAAACAATATCTTAAATATGCTTGAGAAAAAAAAAAAGAATTTTGATTAAGCATATCCTTATTCCTCTACAGATATGCAGTCAGCGTATTGTGACGGCAAATTCTTTAAAATCCCAAAACGGGACTTTATTTTCGCACGTGTGAAAACAGGGCAGGTTGGCACTTGATCCCTTGTAGAATAAGTCCTCATTCAGAGTTTTTTCTCAGGCATATAAGAACTGGCATATTATGTGGAGGATCAATTTATATCCAGACTGACTGCCGCTGGCAAGGGGTTCCAAATTTCACACTATACACACACCCACCAAGGCCACTAGAATTCCTCCCCTAGACAACGGAAGATATGGACCTCTATGTTGAGACGTAATAATATTAATTATAGTAGTCGGCAATTTCGGTTTCCCGTGTGATATTTTAAAGGAATTAATAGGACAATTTTTAAGCAAGATAATATAAGGCGAATAGAAGCTGAAAAGAAACATGAAAATAACAAATTCGTAGCAGAACTGCGAAGAACAACTTTGACCACGTGGGAACATTAAAATACATGAATCCTTTACTACACATAGATATATACCGTCAAAGTGTCAAATATATAATAAATGAACAGTCCATGAACATAAATGTCTTTCTTCTTTTCTTTTCTTTCGTTTTCCTTCAAATTGAGAGAGAGCGAGAGAGGGTATATAAAATTGGGTATAAGGAGAAACAGTCCTAAGGGTACTTATCTTATTTTCTTTGATGGAGTTCCTGTGGAGAATCTTTCCTCTTTTACGGGCAAATAGACTTTATGCTATTTTTAACACTGGCTTGAAGAAAATGGCTTTTTCAATCCGAAATATTTTTATGTCTTCTTCTACCAGGAGTACTGGCTTTGGCTCCGTCTGCCACGAGCCCTGTCCAACAACTAACTTTTTCTTTTCGTTTTTTCGCTGACGGGAAGAAGGTGCCACTTCTGTTTTAGGGTCCCAGCCAATCACTTGGCTTCTCTCTTCCTCCCCCTGGTCGGGCGATTTCTTAGGGCTATTAGATGTCACCCAAGTCAGGTTACTGAGGACAGATAGCTTGACCTAATTTACTATCATGCCTTAACAGTCATTCTCTGATGGCTTGCTACTGTTAATTCAAACAAGAGGATAGCAGTAATCATATTTCTATCTTCTCAATGGGACACCACGTGACAGTATCCTATAGCCCCAGCTAACTAGGCTTTAAGTGTTAAGTAAATTGCCAAGTCAAATCAGTTCAGTATATAACTGATACATGTAAGTAAAAACTGTAATGTATAACAAGCATGAGAAAAAAAATGTTTTTGAGACATGTTCCTTGAATGTGATATGTTTTTTAAGAATTGGTTTGGGGGATAAATAATAGCATCAAAAAGTTTTTTTATATTTTTAGAGAAAATTGTTATTTATTTATTTAATTGAATATGAATATATATATATGAGAGAGAGAGTAAGGAAAAACATGTATTGGCAGTTAATGGCAACTATTTATGGAGTTTTTTTTTTTTCTTTTTTGACAAACAATTAAAGATACTACAAAGCTGCAGTATTCAAAATATTGCCATATTACGATCCATAACCCAGCAAAAATGACACATCATAAGATCTTTGTTAGCGCAATGCCATTAAAATGCATTTAGAAAATAAAACAAGTTTCAATCCAATTTGCAACATAACATTTGAAATACAAATGGATCACCCAATCCCAACTGGAAGACTGGACTGAGTGTTAACAAGAGGAAAAAAAAATTGTCATTTAGAGGATTCTGCTGTTCCAGCAGAACACAGAATGAAAATGAAAGTGAAAAGATAAACAAATATTTGAATCTTGCCAGAGAGCTGTAAAAGCTGAGGAACATGAAAGTGACAGTGATACAAATTGTAGTTGGCATACTTTGAAGTCCCCAGAGGCTTGGAAATCAAAAAAGAATCAAGATAATACAGAACACAGCATTATTAAGACCAGTTAGAATAATCAGAAGAGTTCTGGAGACCTGAGAAAACTTATGGTCACTAAGATTACACTTAAAACTGGTGTAGAAAACTCGCAAAGAGTAAAATAGTAGTAAGAGGTCTACATTCATCCTTTGTCAAGGGAGATAACTATTAACTGCTAAAAGTACTTGTATTTGTTTGCAGTTATAAAGTCTATAAAAAGGATGTGACATGATATTGGGCTTGGCAGATTTTAAGCAAGTAAGTTTTAAATAGAATGTAAAAATGCTAGATAATTTTTTTGATAATTACTCGGAATGTATCAGTCTTGTCTCCTTGGTGTCCGTAGTCAGTAATTAAAGCAAAGCCTCCTTTTTCTGCAATCCTTTGAGACATTCTTTCAATTATGGCACCAGATTCAAGGCTTATTTCTATGTGCTCTCTTGGGTCATTCTTGTCAATCTGAAAATAAGATTCAAACAAAATATTAAAAACACGAAGTTTCTCTGTTACAACACAAGCAGATTCCAATTTTATTTCAATTTTGATGATTTAGTAAGGCCAAGAATTGTATCCAAATGTAGACAGAAAAAGAATGTTTTAAATATATATTAGCATAAATAGTAATGAAAGATTGAAATTTTGATGAGTAAGTTTCATCTTAATTTTTTTATTTGCTTTTTTCATTTCAACTCACTCAGATTGTTCCAGGCTGTCATCAAATGTTTTGCAATAAAAAAAGTGTCCAAAAAAATTAAGAAAATACTAGTCAAAATAATAATGCTTTAACTAAAAATAAAGACTGACATATCTAAAAATAAGCACAATCAAATCAAGAAGACTTTGTGAATTCAAATTAAATAAGTCATATTCTATGTAAAACAAAGCTCTATAAGTGTAATATGTTTATATTTAAATGATCATTAATAGAGCTGGCTTACATCAGAGCAGACTAGAGCTGGAGTCAGAGATTTTGAGAGTGTAAACTTGAAGTCACTGGCAGAAGTTGGATTATCATCAATGTCAACAAATATTTCACACCAACCTTGTTCTGTTTTCTGAAAAATAAACAAGAATATAGAGCTGTGAATAAAATATCAACTTGCAAATAGAAAAACAGGACAAATTATTTGCTGTGTAGTTCATGAATTACTGAAATATGTTTTTATAGTGCCATTCAACAGGCAACAACATTCAACACTGTTACAAAATGGTATAATTGTTATCCAATGAGATAAGCCAATTTAAAAATGAAAGTGGCATATCAAGGTTGGCTGACTGACTGGGGAAAAGAAATTTCAAAACTCAAAATTTGAAATGTAAATATCCTCATGTCAATGGTGAATGGTATGGAAGAAATGGCCCATATTGGATAATGTATATATGTGGGCTTGCAGATTTAGTCTAGAGGTAGTCATAAACTAGGAGATAGGGACAGACCAAGGAGGATTCCAAAGGATGGACATAGGTTAAATAAAATGAAGTCCCATAATTCAAAACATAACTCTCTACCTTCATCTCAAGTGACTCAGATTCCAGCATGCTAAAGAAATAAGTTCTGTGCTTAAGAAATGTTTATTATTGTTGATTCACTTCCCCAACAAATGACTATCATCAATGTTTGTTTGTTTCTCCCAGCCATCAGAAGTTGCCCCACAACAATACCTACTAGATTTTTCTATTTAATGTGATCCATTTTGCTATTGCAGTATACCAAAGAGTCAGAGATTACTCAGGCACCCATAACCATACAGCACCCACAGATAGATCATTCTATTCACATGACCGTGATTGGACAAATGGATTATGATATCATCAAACAAAATGGCAGTATTCATTGACAACCATTACTACTGCGTTATAAAATGATTCAGAATTGTGATGAGATCACTTGACTGATGACACTTTTCAGTTTTTTTAGCATCATAGAAGATAATTATACACTTCTAAGTTGATATATAATAACTAAAAATTATCATACATTGATTTACACTAGCTAATGTCTACATCTTGGCTGTTACTAGGGTGAGCCAGAAGTTTTGTGATATTTTAATAATATTAGGCAGATCCAGATGCTTTTGCTGTGGCTATGAAGGTGATGAAACACACTGGACAATGAAATGCCAAGCTAACTGGATACTCTCCAAGTACAACTCACTGGATTTGTCTCAACGGCTTGGAGCATGGCCTCAAAATCAGCAGTTTTTGGTTTACCTGGTCTTGCTTGATCATTGAGCTTCTTCCAACCTGAGGAAAATTTCTTGAACCATCTGATTAAGGTAATGTGATCGACTGCACCTTTACCTTTTGGACAACAAATGTTTTTGGTTGCTTTTGTGGCCTTATAACCAAGTTTAAACTCTTAATGTTTAAGTTCTGCACATTCATCTGTGAGGATATCAAATCATACAGAATAATGCACAATGCGTTTGCACACCAACTATGATACAACCAACCACAGTGGGTATCTTTCATGACTTGAACTGCTTTAGTCATATGATATATGTGCCACAAACAAGTATGTACTAAAATATTGCAAAACTTTTGATTCACTCTAGTGAGTCAGAGTCATTGTACTCTCAAAATCTTCAGGTGTCATAGCTGGTAACCTCCTAGAAATTTTAAACCAAACTCATTATTCAATCCAAAAAGGTAGATTATTCTCAATTAACTGTTCATGCATGAGGATATCACACATCAGTTAATTCTTCCTAATTAATTTGTTCTTATAATATTACTTGTTTCTTCCATCAGAGTATATGAATATGACTTATTTACTAACTGACCCAGAGATTGAACTAGGCAACTAAGATTGATTTTAACCAACAATTTCATCCACTAGGCTATGTGTCCTGTGGCAGCCTACACTTGTAGATTGAATATAACAAATATTAGACGAGTCTATCATGAATGTTAATATGATTATCACTGTAGATTATGAGACTAGATCTGTACTAAATAGGAATACAAAGTAAGTCTTTTTAGATTATCCAGTTTAAGCCACTTTTCCATACTTTTGAGTGTTAAATATAGAATAACTAAGAATGTTAAATGATATTTTTCTTAATCCCCAATGAAAATATTTTTCATATAAAATTACTTCTTTGTGACAGTTGTATATCAGTAAAACTTTTTAAAAAATGAATAAATAAATTAACTTTATGATAAAAAATAATGAATTTATTAGTAATGCTTAATAATAATTTCATATGAAAACCTACAAAGGTATCCAATCTTTTTTTATAAGCTTTATTTTAGCAATCTTTCTTGTAAATAAGTTTTGTTAAAAGCCAAAAAAGTTTTCATATTTTACAGATTTTCTTCTCTTTTGAATAAGACAATGAATATTAGGTTGAAGCTTGCAGATAAAATGGTCAAAATTATCTTTCAGAATATTTTCAATAATTATTGGTTATTTTGATTGATTGATTTTAACAGCCTATCATCTGGGGATAGAAAATCATATTCATTGAACATTCATTATTTACATTTTTTTAATGAAGTTGTTTCTTAAGAGGTTTTTTTATGCAGCCCTATTAAATATAATTTTCAAACAGATGTATTTAATCCATAAATGGAGCCCTAACAGGTACTACCACTCCAGGTAGGAGTGAATCCCAACACTCTCCAGATCTCCAGAACTGGAGACTCACCATCAAATGCAATTTAGTGTCATATCCAAGACACCCTTCTTTTGGTCATTTTCAAAGATGAAGTTGTTATTCTTTTGGGATTCAGAAAAAACTTTAATGTATTGGGGGGGGGGGGTCTCGCTTTCTGCAGCATTTCTTATATTAAAAATTTAAATTAATATTTTCCCATATTTATGGCATAGCAAACCATAACAATGTCTGTCGTTTTATTTATGTTATTCTTTTAGAGTGACCAGTGTTTGATTTTTTTAAACTCTCATGTGAGGTTGTTATCAAATGCTAAAATATCACTAAAAATAAATTATAAAAATTATAGACATTGCTCAAAGATTTATAGACTAAATTGTGATTTTCATTTTACATAAAACCATATCTTATCTGTTTACAGCACACAGGAAGTATACTTTGATAGTAAAATTTCAAAAGTTTAAAATGAACTAATATAGCTAAAACATTGTTTTTATTTTTATAATTGTGCAAGTAATGCTTTATGAGGGTTGTTTAAATGTTCTAAGCCTCATTTTTAGATTTGTTGAACACCTTTGCAGAGAAATTAAGACAAATCTGAATCAGTTTTTCTAGTTGTATAAGAAGTGTGTTTCTAAAACAAAATTGCTCAGCAATGACTTTTCTTTCCGAGTGAGGTTTAGAACTTTTAAACGACCCTCGTACATAGTATTTATCCCAATGTTAATTGTTCTCTCTTTTTATCAATGTATAAATTTAACTTTATCTAAAAATAAAATAATCAAACAGATGCAAGGAGATGCAGTTGGCATACTGTAAGCCCCACTGACTGGGCAAGATCATTTTTGACAATTTTAAGCAATTCCAGGAACCAATTTTCTTTTTTTTGCTTACAATGCCAACTATTCAACTATTATTTTTTTAAAAATTCAATATTATCAATTAAAATATCATTTATATTTTTTAGGCTGAATGTACAGTTGAAAAATTTATCTGAATAAAATAAAATGCTTACCTGAAACTTATGAATGGGGAGAGCATCAAAAAACTCATGTGCTATGAAACAAGAAAATTCTTGGGGCACATCATCCATCTTGTTGTACCAATTGACTGGAATATTAAACTTGCTGATGCAATGCTTGTAAGAATAAGGTTCTTTGACTACAGCATTGCCCATAAAGCTATTGCTGTTACATTCCTGGAACAGAGTGTGACCAATCAGCTTGTGATATTGCATATCACTCATTTTCTTACTTACTTCCACTAGATGCAAAGAGACAGCATCTCTCATTGCAGGAAACTGTGAAAACACCTGTCAAAAAATATGGATAGTTTGTTATAAATATATATTTTAAGCAATCTGTTAAAAGTTGTTATTTTATAACTAGTTTTTCTTTTAATTCATATTTTCATATTTAAGATGTTTTTTTTTCTTTTTTCTTAATAGCATATCAACCGTTGTGGGTTATTTAATGCCAAACTCCTTCTAGAAGAACAGTAATGGTACTATTTAACCCCTAGCTAGGGAGATGTAGTGTCATACCTTTCTCAAGAGTGAATGTAAGAGCATAAGTGGAGTTCAAACTCACATTATGATCTCACAGTCCAACACTATAACCACTAGGCTATGAAGACACACTTGAGTGAAATGAGCATGTAATAGAATCTTCTGATACAACAGAAACTTATGCTTGTTTAAAAATCTTATTGACAAAATGTATTTAGAAATCATATATTTAATACATATGCATAAAAAGGATTTGGCATTAAATAACCTAAAATGGTTGATATGCTATAAAAACAAACCAAACTAAACTCATTAAGTTCAACAAATTTCTGTTAATCAGGTGCTACCACTCTGGGCCAGAGTGGACCTGGGAGTGATGGCAATGAAGGAGTACTCCACATTCTCCAAAGCTCCAACATTTCAAGTGCTTAGTGTCATATCCAGGACACTTGTTGGAGGAGTCTTACTCCTCGGCAGAGATGCAGTCGGTGTATTCTGCTGCCCCAGTCAACTGGATCAATTAATGAATTTAAATTATTGATTGATTTTAATGGCCTATCAACCTGTCAAGGGTTATTTTAAGCTACATTGTACATTCATATTTACATTTTTTGTGTAGTTATTTCTTCAGGGTTTTTTTTTAATGCAGAGTCCAATTGAATACAAATAATTGTTAAACAGATGTATTTGGCTCATAGATGGGATTCTAACCGGTACTACCACTGCAGGTCAGAATGGACCTAAGAGTAATAGAAATGAACGGATACTCCACACTCCCCAGAATTGAAGTTTCAGCATAGAATGCAGTTTAGTGTTATATCCAGGATGCCCTTTGCAGGAGATACAGTCAGTGTATTCCAAGGGCAGCCAACAGGGCAGGATACGTTTAAATTTACAGAGTTTGAGCAATTGTTATTTCTGAATTTTTTATCTGAAATTCAATCTATATAAATAATCCAAAACAGGCCATTAGTAAATACTGTGGATTGCAAATACAAAATAAGCTCTTAACAAGACTAAAGCTTGCCACTTCCTTTGCCTTGAGAAATCTATTTTGTTAAATCATCTTGGGTTTTTATAAGATTCTATTTCATCCATAGCATGTTCTTTTGATTTTAATACCATTTTATTATATCATCAAAAAGTCATTCTGGTAGCACAGAGTTCTGATTTTCTCTCACCATCCATCTCTATTGTCCATCACTCCTGGCAGGTCCTATCGACTGCATCCAGTGTCAGCAAACACTGTTGTGTCTCTGTGTAGGAGTCCATATGAGAACATTGCTTATGAGTTCATCCTTATTTTTCCAGTAGAGCTCAATCTGTCTTTTTGATCTAACTTGGACGGTTTGTAAGATGAAAGGCAAGTGAATGTATAGGTGCCATTTTGTGGGGTCTTGCTTTCATAATATTTATAACACACAAGAAATATTGGGTTCTTGTATCAATGGCCCATGAGATCATAGTGATGCTTCTATTTAGAAATGAGTGAAGGATTCTAATTAGCATTTTATAGATATCTATTGTAAGGAGAATTTAAATGATCAAAAAATAATGTTCAGTATAAATGCTGACCCCACAAAATTATCATTTAGTTGCAAGTGAGACTGGAAATTACTTTATCATATAAGTTAGAGCATTGTAATAAATATCTTACTATGATGTGCTATTTTAGCTAAGTTATGGTTACAAACATAAGAATCTTAGCAATATATGTTACATTCATGAATAGTGATGCAGGGTGGAGGAGAAAGCTGTTTTGATAAGAACAATGCTGTATCACTTACTATTTTGGCAGAATGATGGAAAAAAAATAATGATGACAATGTTTAACAAACTAAGAAAGGTGTATCTTTGATGAACATATGAATAATTCTGTGGTTGAAATGTCAAGAAAAGTTCTGTCTCAGGGCCCTTAAGGGTACATGGAAAGACAGAAAAGTTTAATGCTCAGAGCAAAAATTATATGTTTGTGAGAGTGAAAAAAGAAGGTTGGCTTTGGAGCATGGCTTACTGCAGTTTTTATGGTTGCTGATGTAATTTGTGGATTGACCAAGCATTTTTCATTAGACTAGTTGCATATAGAGCCATAATGGGAACTGATATGTAGCATGTGTGAGCATGGATATGATCATTTAAGAGTCTCTTACACTGCACACTTATGAGGGAAGAGGACTGTAAGTGAGGACTCAATATGGGTTGCACATGTCAGCACGGTCGACTTATAAGAGGATATAACTGTTTATAAGGGATCTTGCTGCAGTTGGTAAGATGCCTTTATAGTCACTGTGTTCTATGTTTACATAGTTAGGACTGTTGAAGTTCTATCTGCGAATAAGCCACAAAGTTGAGATGGTATTGTGTGCTGTGTGAAGGGTTTTGTAAATAGCTAAATTGAGGGTTCACCAGTTGTGTTTGTTGGGTGTGTTAGCTGACAATCCTATGAGAGAGGGCATCATGTTGTAGGCTCAGGGCCTATTCACTAGTTATTGCTTGCCTGGTACATAAAAAAAAAGAGATGAAATTTTGCTGTATTTATTTGATTCAAAATCCCTGTTTGCAGAGATTTCCAATTGCTCAAAAAGGATCATGCAACCTGCCCACTATTGCATAAGCAGGTAGCTGTTATCTTGAGTGGTCATCCTATTTTTTGACCTTGAGGAATCATAACAAGATTTGACTTAGTGTGTAACATATAAAAAGTAAAGTTAGAGACCTCAGTTGAGGGTGACCCGAAGGGTCTCTTTTCAATAGTTACTACACCATTTTTTGAGTCTTTGGTATGACTCAGCCAGGGATTGAACCCCCGTCTCCTGGACTATTGGCAAACACTCTACTCATTAAGCCTATGGTTCAAAATTTGTTATATTTCATATAAAATTAAGACACTGATTGCTGCAAGGACACCCGAAACAATCCCAATTTTAATTTTCAAAGCTTACTTTCAGATATTTGAAATTAGCATCAACTATTTTGCTTCTTATTCCCATGTCATATCTGTTGAATTTCACATCTAAGCAATCAATACTTTTCATTTTAGATTTCCTTGTTAAAAACATTTTTCCCAAGTAGATTGCAATAAATTAAACATTTTTCCCCAGATTGTAACAGCTGTAACTACAACTATCTTCAGTAAAATTCAACAAGTTTAAATTTATCAGATCCAAGCTTTGGTAGTTGGTGATTAATATATCTCTAATGATTTCCTAGATTGCTATTTATCCTCTAAGATGCCAATAATCTACATTTATAAAACAAAACACATATCTCTCTCTCTCTCATATATATATGTTAGTTTTTATATATATTTAATAGCATGGATGTCTTTTACAACACTCATTAGGCTTTCTCTGCCTGATGATTGTCATCAAAAGACAGCATGAAACCAGCGGTTGCAGATAAGCATCCATGCTATTAAATATAAAAACAAAAGTAAAAGTAAAGTTGGCGACCTTAGTCAAGGGTGACCCGAAGGCTCCCTTTTCAATAGCTACTACACTGAGGTGTAGGCGAGGGCGCTACTTCTTTCTCTGGATTGCTCCACTTTATCCTTGATACATACTTTATAATGCTGTGTCATCAAGTACCATTTTTTTATTCTTTGGTATGACTCGACCTGGGATTGAACCCCAGTCTCCTGGGCCATTGGCAAACACTAATCGTTAGGCCAATGGACCACACAGATATTGAGCACTCTCCAAATTATACCGCATTTGGTCTGCCACAAACCCACCAAGTGAGATCATGACAACCATACACTGTTGTAATTATATGTGTGTGTGTGTGTACACACAGCTCTTTTCTGTCATTTTTGCTGAATTGTCGTCATCTCTATAAAACAGACACTTCTAATGATATAACAGAAATAGAAATGCATCTGAAACTTAATAAATAAAACTATAATTATTCAATAAAAACAGAATATTCTCATAACAAATTGAAAATAAAACTTTTTGTTATTCTAAATAAAATACCATTATCTATTTATGCTTTTATCTTAATAAATAGACAATTTACAGATATTGCTAGATGCCATACTGCTGCAAGAGATGCATATCTGAGACAAAACATAGCAAGCCAAAGTACCAAACAATCGGCATTTATATGATCCCCAAATGCAGAGAATGAATTTGAGGGCCACTTAAGAAAACACTTACAGAAAATAGAAAATGCATAGGCAATAGCAAAATTTGAATATTGTCATCAATTTTACCATGTTTATTTTTTTTATTTGAATCTGAGATCTTTTTTTTTTTTACTTAAAATCTGTTTTCAGTAAATAGTTAAAAAAAAAAAATTCAGTTGCTTTAATCATATAAAAACACTCAGAATTAATAAAAAAAATGTAAATATTAAAATTACTTCCAAAATTACCATTAACTGAATTGTGTTAAAAAAAGTTTTATAGCATACATAAAATTTTTAAAAATCTTATTTTTAGGTGAAGCATTGTCAACAATTATTATTAACGATTTCTTGTTGATGTTAGTCTATATTAGTTGTAATTTAAAAAAAAATACTTTTTGAAATTAATAAAATATGTTTTTAATGTAATATATTTCTTATATCATCTTTAATTTTTATATGGCACTAATATTCTTTTGATCTTAAATTGCATCTTTTTTCTCTTTCTCAAAATTTCCACACAATCTATGGCAAGAAACAACACAAAGCAGAAATAATAAAGTTCAGTGATATTCAAACTCCTATACCATTTATATTATTTGCTATGTGTTTTTATTCAGTCTTTATGTTAAAAAGGTGCATCTGACAAAATGAAATTTTGAATAATCTTATCTGTTGTACCCTTTAACAACAAGTACTACATGACATATTTATCTATTTCCCAATGCTATAAAAAGGTAAGGTTTAATACAGGGACCCTTTGATGTATGGGTAGATGGTGTCTAAAATATCATAACTTTGTTGGCATTTCCCTTTTTAGAGACATCTCAAGCATCAGGAATTGACTCTTTTAGTGCAAATAAAGTATGAATCAAACTAATAGTAAAATAGTAGGGCCGACTAGGCTGTTGTAGACCTGGAGAGGGATGGGTATTCCTACACAAGATATGCGACATGAGTAGTTCTGCCACAACCAAATCAGGTTACAAGATAAGTCTATATATAAAGTGAAATCTTTTTACAATGCTGTTAACTCACCCTTAATAAATCATATGCTAGAGTGCCACGGCCTGGACCAAGCTCAACCACTTGAATTTTTGATGGTTTACCACACTGAATCCACTCATTAACACACCATACACCAAGAAGCTGAAAATAAAAAAGAAAATATTTGATACTCATGTTTACAGAAATTATTATTTTTCAATGAGTACAAAACGTTTTTCATAGATATTACTTCTTGAGTTGACACTTCACAACATCTTATTTGACAAATGTTATTTATTATCACCACTTACTAAATCTTTATAGGAGAAGAGACATCTATAAAGGTGTGACACAAGTTGATAAGAGCTTTTATGGAATCCAGAAGCATTGTACTTTAATATTCAAATTTTGGCAAAGACAGTTTGCATTAATGCCTTTCTTTGAAAAAAGAGGCATGAATCTAAACTCTTCTTCCTTCCAATTATAGTAAAATAGCAAGGTAGACTGGGTTCTCTAGTCTTGGTTGGTAATCATTTTGTAATTCCATGTCATTTACTTGCCATTGAAATAGCAACACTATCACTGATGTAGCTCAATCATCATCATGCCGTGCCGCTAGCACAGATATCCCTGACCCTCTTTCGCCACTTCTCCCTATCATTCATCACTTCTGGCAGGTCTTCAGGGCTACATCCCGTATCCTCACATAGCTGCTGTATGTATGTTCGAGCTGGTCGTCCTGCTTTTGCTTGGCCATATGCGGGTGTCCATAGGAGTACATCACTGATGAGTTCGTCCTTGCTTCTCCAGCAGTGTCCTGTGTGTCTGGTTCGTCTAACTTGTATAGTTTTCATGATGGGAGGCAGGTGGCCGTATAGTTGGTGCCTTGAGGGGTGTTGCCACCAGGACTTGTTAAATATTGCTTGCAAAATTTCTTGTGTAATTGCCGTCTAGTTTCTTCTTCAGCCGTTTAGTTAGCGTCCAAGTAGTGCATCCATATAGCAGTATTGATATGACCGCTGCCTGGAAGAAACTGCATTTCATTTTATCGGTCAGATCTGATTTCCATATGATCGAGAGCCTATCGATAGCTGTCCATGCTTTCGTTAATCGTGTGTCGATGTCTTTTTCGGTTGATGAGACGCTGTTTCCTAAGTAGGTGAATTTGTCTACTTAGTAGACAAATGTAGCTCAATACTCTACATAAAATCTACAAGATTAACTATGCAGATAGCACTTCTATGTTCTGATGGGCTGATTGAAAAAAAAAAGTCAAAAGTAACCCGAGCAGAACCCAGGGTAGCTTAACACTGCAGCAATTTTATATTATAAACAGTTGTCATCACTTTTTTTTGGTTTCTTTGGTTGTAATAATGGACTTTGCAAATATGATAAAAAGAACACGCACACAAAAATAAAACCAAAAAAAAATACAAATCTGTATGAAGTTAAGTTAAAACTTGGGAGATGCACATGCCAGTGAGAGCTGCATTACTATTGTAACATTATAAAATGAAAATTTGTAAGTAACCAAAGTGAAGAGCGTTTGTACTACCGTATTAGAATTGAAAACATTTTATCATCAATGCAGGCTAACAGCATAGAGTCCTTTGACTATCCCTATTGACCATCACATATGTTAAGTCCTAAAGACAGCACCTGGTGTCTATACAGAGCTGATGCATGTAAGTTTTTGTTGATCAATCAACATTGGAGTCGTAAATGTGTAAGAGTCCATTGTAAATTTCACTCTTATTTCAAAAGTTGTTAGAACAAAAAAAGCAATGCAAATATTCAAAAATAGTACAAACCTCACCAAATAGTTGACTAATTTCAGGAGCTGTGATGAAATCACCATCCACACCAAATACATCTTGATGCATGTAGTAACCCTTTAGAGAACAAATAAAAAGAAAGCACTAAATTAGAAATTTTATAAATTATGAAAGGTAAAAGGAAATCACATTAAAATAAAAGAATAAAAAATTAAGTTTACTTGATTGGATTTGTGTTTTAAAAAATCTCGATAAAAATATTTACAAAAATAAATTTAAAAAATTCCCAGAACTTATTCATCTTAGAAGAGTAATTAAAGTGATTTTTAAATCTATGTATATTTATAAAATTTCAATTTAGAATTTGAGATTAAATCTAAAATTTCTTTCTAGGAGGTGAGCTTAATATAATGGTTATCCTCATAAACCAGAGTTCAGAACCTGAATGAGGCTGTTTGATTTTGCACTAATGCCCTTTGGGAAGGTATGAATCCATTTGAAATATTAGTTAGTTGTGAAAATTGTATAAAGAATGTGGATAGTTCTAATAAGGGTACCAAAGATTGGTGAAAGTTCTTAGTCCAACCAAAAAGGAAATAACCTCTTTCCTACATTATTTTTGAAGGGTTAAGAAACATTGCTAGCTTCTTTGTGCACCTTCCTTTCTTCTTTGCCAAGTCAGAGAATACTGTTGATGTTAAAGTGGGAGGAGAAGTCTCCTGTAGGAAAGGATTGAGAAGCCCCCCAAAAAAAAACACCCGCTATGAAAAACATAAGCCATATAAAATTAGGTTAAATCAGTTGTTAAATTTTTGCTTTAGTAGAGGTTAAATATAGATGGTCTGTTGTAACCATTTGCTAGTAGGGATTGGTATTTATTACTTTTTGAATTTATACTAGTAAACAGATATGGGTTATTTATTAGAGCACCAGTTTAACCAGTCTCTTTGAAGTGATTTAAAGATGTTAAGACATTAAAATTACTTTTTAGAATTAGGAGCAACTGATAAATAAATTCAGTGCCTATTATTGAAAATCAATTAACTGTCAGCAACAGAGGCAGAGCATAGAACAGGAAAACTAGTAAAAGAGAAAAACACTCTGATCTAATAAAGAAAATCATCATAAATAAGACCCTTTTAGGGCTCATTTAATTAGAGAGATAGAGAAGCAGTTGGAAAGCAAATTCATCAGTGTCAAAAGGGATTCCTCTAAGAGAGAGTAATGTTTGTTGTCAAACAAATTTTAACCAACTGTTAAAAATCTTTCTCTCTCTGAAATAAAGAGAAGTACTAAAACCTCAAACTGGTTGAGTTCATGTCGTTTGCTCATCAGATTAGCCAATACATTTCCTGTTCAAACGTATATCTTGTTTTGACTTTCAGGCAGAAACAAAGGCCAAAAGGAGCAAAAAGAACAATTCATACTTAAACCAGAGGTTGAAAACAGTGGCAACAAATGCCACACATCAATTGGGATTGGCTTCAGAAAAATGGACTGCAAATATACTTTAATTTGGGAGCCTTGAAAATTAAGGATGACTACATAAAAATAGATGATAGGACATGCAAAATGGATACTGATAATTCTAATTACTTCAAAATGACAGCAGAGTGTAGAAAAAGCAAAACAATGGTAAATTAAAGTGACAACTGCTAATGCTAAGCAAAGTATAGCCAATAGATTTAGGGAAACTAAAAATATTTCAGAAAATGGGAGACCTGGGTTGCTGCTGAAGAAGAGTAGAAAGTTGAGAAAGCTGATGATCTCAGTACTGGGAACTCATGCCAAAAAATTTCTGACAAATATCCTTAAATGGAATATGCCTGATGCTGAAAAGTCTGTCTGCAAAACTATAAACTTGGATAGTTCCCACAGTCACTTTAATAAGAAGTATAATGGCTATCAGAAAGGAAAACAGCAATAGGAACACCAGGACTGATAACAAATCCTACATTCCACTTATGGAACACCATATAGCAATGTGAAAACTTGCTGAAAGGAAAAATAGGCAAGAGAAACATGTAGGAAAAAATTTATCTAACTCCAGAAGTAAGAGGAATATTGATAACTCAACTGATAGTGATAATATAGAAAAGAAAAGTCAGTAATGAAAGATATTTGACAGGAAGAAGGATTTAGGTGACACTACTGTTAGTCTTGGGTCAAGACAAAAGAAAAAAGCTCAGTAAGGTACAAATTCTTAAGTTTAATAAAGAAAGATATATTGGCAGAAAGTAGCAACAAGGAAAGAGAATCCAGAAATGTGAATATAAAGAGAAATAGTAAGCACAAGATAAAATTTGAACCTGAAAATACTCACACATTAGAAGCAAAGGAAAGAAAGATATAAAAAAAGGAAAAAAATTAACAAGTTGATAAATATCTTAAAGGAAATGCCCTAAAAGGGATTAGTATGATTAGTGAAGTATCAGCATATGTTTTTAGCATATCAGATGAACTGGTTTAGTGCTTAGATGATTTACTAATAATGGAAAGAAAATGAAATTATGATTAAGATTATCCCACATTCAATTTTAATTGAAGGTGCAGATTCTGCTGCTAACATATTCTAAAAATGTTAGGTAATGGTTCAAGTAAATATTAGATGTCTTAAGTAACATTGACAGGCAAACAATAAGTAGATATGTGAAATTTGCCAAAGGAGCTAAAAGATGATAGCCACACATCTATAGGAAACAAAAAAAGTCCCCTAGATCAGAAATCATAAATGAAAAAAAAGAAAAAAAAAAAAAAAGGAAAGTTCCTTAGACCAAAAATCATAAGTAAAAAAGAAAAAGGAAAGGGAAAAAAAGTCACCTAAATGAGAATGCATAAAAAAAAACAAAAAAAACAATCATTGAGTAAAACTGCTTCATTTTTAAATAAAGATCAGAATCAGAGGCTGAAAGCAGCAAAAGAAAGATCCATACTCAAACCTGAGATTGAAAACAGTAGTGATGAAATGAAAAGGCCACACCTATCATTTTAATGTTGTGTCATCTACAATGGTGGGCATGCAACACTGATATCATACTATTATGGTTTGTGAAAGACCTTTGCACTATACAGTTGAACGTTCCTGGGCTGCATCATTTATGATCAAGAGATCAGATAGGAGTAGTACACTCGATCTCACACCTGTATTGAGCAAATATCTTTAAAAGAGGCATATGAAAATTTCCTGCATGACCAATGTGACAACAACTCAGCTACAGATAAAAACCAAAGCTGCTGTCAACAGACGGGGAGTTACATTGTTGGAACATTGAGAGAAAAACTTTGTGTGAGAGAAAGAAAACAAGTTCTGCTTAGGAAATACAGTTTTGACAACAGTTAGAAAAATATGTGAGGTGAGAACAGGGGGGTGAGGAGTAAAAACAGTGACACTGATAACTCAGTGCTGTCAAAAAAGATATGTGAAATTAAATCCAAAGGCAATGAAGTGAGAGAGAGAAAGTGGACACAAATGAAAAAAGTCATGTTTCACAAAACAAGTGCATATCCCATTTCAAAATGGTATGAGCAATCAGGACTGTTAGTAAAAAACAGATATGCAAAGTGTGTTGAAATAACCTGTAATATTATTATTATTAAATTTGACTAGTATTTTCTGTCATCATTTAATTGCTTTTTTATTACAATTTACTTTGGTCCTCATTCTACAACAGCAAGGAACAGCATGAATGAGAAATAATAATAATAATGGATAAGCTCCATTTTTGTCTGAAGAAAGCCTGGTTAAATAAACAAGCTGCTTGACCAATTGATATCTAAAAAAACTAGTACCTTATTTTTTTTTTAATTTAACATTATATTAGTATTTTGTGGGGTTTTGTTTTTTTCACACTGGTAGTATAAATAGAATATTCTATTAACCATTTTTTTTTTACATAAAGCATTGTCAATAACTATTATTAATTTTGACAAGTATTTTCTTTCAGCTTAATTTTGAGCAACTTTTTTTTTTTTTGGTTACAATTCACTTGAATCGTCATTTTATGATAGCAAGGAATAGAACAGTGTGGATGAAAAACTATTTTCTATCATCTGGAATGGTATTCAAAATGGCCCCATTCCACATAGATGCAATAAAGTATGTACTTACTTAACTCTTCCACCATAGATAGAATGTGACAAAAGGTCAATTTTTTTTTAAGTGGAATACAGCTGGTTTTTCTTCTCCTAGATAGGTTGCCTAACCAAGGCTAAAAATCCCAGTCTACCAAACAATTTCAGTTGATGGCTAAACAGATAAATTCATACCTTTCAAAAAAGCATTAATGCAAAGAGAAATCCAAACAGCCAAGATTTGAACTTGGGTCACTGATTCCATTTCCTAAGATTATAACTATTATGCTAGATACAACAAAGTAAAACCAACACAAGAAAATATATATATAACAATCAATGCAGTTGTGGCAAAGAATACACAACCAGATAAGACCAACTGTCTCCTAAAAATAAGACTGAAGAAATATCAGAAAGCTATAATCTGCAGAGACACTTAAAAGTCAAAATCAAGTTTTTATGATTATACAGGAAGGGGAATGCAGACAGATTAATCTTTATGGAGTGAAGTCAAAATAATAAACAGAAAAGCCAACTAAAGGAATCTTCACATATACTCAAATCACTTGATCAGGCAAAGACATTAACAGCTTATGAGAGCCACAAATAAAATCTAAAAAACAAAACAAAAAAAGAACAAGCAACAATTATAAAGTTCCAAGAATATAACCTTCAAAATGAGGTATGTGTATACTGTTGACATTCAACTAGGTCAAGGGAGATTAAAAATATGCAAACACTGTCAATAGATGTGATTCAAGAGATGAGAAACCCTCTAATTTTTGGAATAAGGGTTGACATTCCAAAATGCAACAGACAAATTAAGATTTCTTATATAATAATTTTTGGCTGTTTTTAAAAGTTTGACAATGTAAAATAAACTTGATAACAAAAGAAAGTGCCAAAGTTACCAAAACTGAATTAATCAAAATTGCTGTAGACATGTATGAGGACAAGAAAATAATGTCCTATTTTCTTTGTGAGTAATGAAAATTTTTTAACTGAAATTTATAAATAAAAAATATGAATAATGACACTAACTTAATGAATTTTTTTTTTAATTCATCATTATAGAAATGTAAACTATTTAAGAAAAATACTCTAATAAAAGTTAGATATTAAATAGCTGGTTGTATGACCAAAATTACAGTTCATTCAAACCTTTGATTGATTTTAACAGTATGTCAACTTATCTCAGGTTATTTTATATCAAGGTTAAGAAATTGCATTCACTGTGTGTTTATATCTACATTTTTTGTGTGACCATTTCTTAAGGGTTTTGTTTTTCATTTTGTAAATGGGCTTATCACATAATTTTTAAACAGATCTATGAGACCTAAGTAGTTAAGCAACCATTATTAAAACAAAAACACCAAATTTCTTTAATTCAGGTTGTGTAATTTTTTTTTGAAAAACTCTTCAAGTAAATTTTTTTTCTTAATTTCTCAAAAAACTACTGGTTCATGAAGTTAAAATGTAAATAAATATACACTTAAAGTTATATAAAATCAGATAATATTTTTTTTTAATTAAATTTTTTTTTTCAGTGTTTAGAAACTGCTTATAATATTAAAGATTTATTTTGTTATTCTCTTAAAATCATAAAAGCAGTATTTCTTTCACAAAGTAAAAAATTCAACTCGATATTTATAAATCAGAAATATCTCCCTCATCCCAATGAAAATTTTATATAAAAACAAGTAGTGGCTTGAGAGCATCGCAGGTCTGCTGATTTTTAAGGTAAATGAGTAGATGATGAATGCTTTTTATGCCAATTAAAAACTACTGGACATAAATTTATAAAGAAAATACATAAAAAATGAATAAAAGTCTGTTTCACTGAAAAGTTACTACGCTACAGATGCTGAACTTTGAGAAGAGCTTACAACAAAAGTAACAGATCAATCTAAACTGCTAATAGACTACATTAAATGACATTCTTTATTCTATTTTGCAGTCAAGTTTGAACAGATTCATATTACTGTAAGTTTTTGTAAATAAGCAAAGTATACTAACATCCCTACATGAATGAATAATAAGAAAAAAAAAACAAAAACAAGTGTTCAATTATTTATCATTTTTTCTGCAGCCTCATCAATAAAAAAACAATACATATATAAACAACTTTGGTAAACTAGTAGATAAATCAATTTTCTTTCATTTAATGTATGGTTTAACAAGATTTTATAGATTTATAGTGGTTTTATAAGAATTTTTCAGATGGAACCAACTAGAAATTAATTTGTCTATAGCATTTTAGGGTACCATGAGCATTACTAATTAAATCAAACAGAGCTTGATAATAAGCAACGTTACACATTGAGAGGAAGCCAAGTTATTGAAAATACACAAAATAAAGATTGAAAAGTCATCAGTGGGATTATTAAAATGCTTTAATATACTAAGTTAAATGAAAAAATAGATTATTTGTATAATTCACAACTTAAGCAGAAAATTATCTATTTGTTAAACAAATTGTAATGAGAAGGCAATGAAAAATAAATATTTTACAGCAACATGAAATGCAAAAGATTGTAGCACAAGTGGAATGAACTCCTTAATTTCAATCAAATGATTGACTGATTTTAACAGTATGTCAACCTGTCTAGGGTTATTCTAGCTTAGAGAATCACATTTGTTGTATGTTCATATTTACATTTTTGTGTAGTAGTTTCTAAAGAATGTTTATTTTTTGTAGACAGTCCCATTAGATACATCTATATGACTCACAGGGACCATAACAAGTAAATTGGAGCCTCACCATCAGATGCAGTTTTATGTCATACCTAGGACACCACTTCTTTTTTGGAAAGGAGGGAGTGTCTTACCCCTTTGCAAGGGATACAGTTAATATATTCTAAGCCCTACTGACAGGGTGCTAATTCTAACAAAGGCTGGTTTTCATTAAAAAGTCAGTGGTATAGATATCATTGAAAATAGTAATATATTGTTAACTCTTTGCATTGGTTTCTTAGAAACCTTTCAATGTTAGAATTGTTTTGAAACTTGACCTGAAACGCTTACTATGATGCTCAAAATTATTTTGCAGCATTTATAGTCCAGCACGATACAGAGACTATATACATAAATAATTGTTTGTGGTTTTAGAAGTCTAGCCAAAGTGGAATCAACCTATTGGGGGGTAGTCAAATTATTTAACACGCAAAATAAACTGATGGATATTCACCAATCAGACATAAGCAAAATACTGCTCTTTTCCACTTCAAACTTAGTCTCTTTTATATTCATCAAATCTCGTCACTTCACATAGGCTTATCTCATTCTCCTCCATAAAATAAGTCACACCTCTTGCATCCTTTTCTTCTGCTGGTTTCCACATGCTGGTAGCAGAGAGAGCACACCTTCTGTTTCTTCGAGGTAAGATTGTTCGTGGCATTACTACTACAATAATCCATGAAGGTTGATATGCCATTAAACAAAGAAAAAGAAAATCAAAATTAGATGATAGACATCTGTCACTTCCATAAATTTTATTACCAATCTATTTCTACTTCATAAATCTGATGAACTTTTTGACTAATACAAATTAAAATCCAAGGACAAAGATATGATTTCAACAAAAAACAGCTAAGTGACACACAGCTACATCTTCATTCTATTCAGACATTTTCAAAACCTTCATGGATTATTTATGTATATATAGTCACTGTATGGAGCTAGACTATGTTTTAGTTTCTTGTTTTATCTTTTTGATATTTAATCTAAAACAATTGAACTTTTAATGCTTTTGTTTTGTTCTGCCTCTTTATATACTTTAATTACATATCACTATATGATGCTTTTTGTATATTTCTAATGTTGTCTTCTAATGAATTCCTTCTAGAAAATCAAACAATCAATTCAAATCAACTACTGCTGCTGTTCTTAATTGAATTGGCTGAAGACAGCAGTCAAGAAAACGTCCAGAATTAAGAGAAAAGGTATAATATTCTAACCTGTAATATTAGACAGCATGTTTCTTTAGTGATTAGACAAAAACTGACTGGTAAGTTTTTACTCATCTGCTATATTTATGGATACTGTGTGACACGATGGACGGGGTGGTGTTTAGACATTTGATGAGTTATAAGAAATGCCTAAAGCAGTCAAATAATTATGCTTTTATATGTTGTGATGACCAGATAATAGGTAATAAAATTTAAATGTTTTTTTTTACCTAAGTAGTGAATTCCACTATATGCTTTTTCACTGCCAGAAAATAGGCAAATAAATAGGTAATAAAATTTATGGAAGTGACAAATGTATGTCACTTAATTTTAATATTTTTTTCTTTGTTAAATTGCATATCAACCTTCATGGATTATTTAATAGTAAAGCTATCCTTGTAAAAGAACATTAGGAGTATTATTTAACAAACAGCTTGGAGGGGATAAAAGGGTTCATACCTTTTCCAAGGGTATTAGTCAAAAAGTTTGGTTTCTTAAGAATAGCGGCTCATTGCTGTCATGTCCTCAAAAAGGCATAAGATAAATAAGACCAACACATACTTAGAGAGAAGAATAAAAGTTATATATAACAGAAAACAAGCAATACAATGTTGCCAGTGTAGCTTTGCTACAAACTATCTGAGTGGATTACAGTTAACTGTTATATCTTTATTAAGAGTCCATTGTGTAGCGAAATAAGGATACCACAACAATTGTGTGAGTAGAAAAAAGACCATTTCCAGTCTATGTTCAATATATATAAGCAGAGCAAGTCAAAGTTGGTCAGTTAAGAGTTTTAACTCGAGAAGTTAAATAAAGTAGTCCATTAGTAACATTGGCCAATGTAAAAGGGCTAATGTCATTAACAACCAGAGAAAACAAAGCTAAACTCAGGGAATCCAAGTGTCACAAATGTTTCAAGAGAAAGTATTAGTATTGAGGTTGAACTGAAGATGTAAACAAATGTGAATAACAGCATTTTTATACATAAGATGGCCATTTTCATTCATTTCTTACTGTCACAATTAATCATGGAAACTACACTAGGTGAAGGTTCACAATTGCATCTTCAAATTACTATTTCTTCTAGTCTTAATAAAAAAAATTTTTTTAAATTCCATTCTATGGAAGACTGAAAAATGCACTGAAAAGAAGTTCTTTGTTCAGAAAGATAAAAAGTTCTGGAAGGATGAAGTTGCCTAAGGATAGTTGAAAATAGTGGAACAATAACAAAAATGTTTAAATTGTCTTTTACTTAAGGATAAACTTTTTGGCAAATCCAATAAAAATCCCTTGAATCTGACAAAGATTATTAATTTAGTCCAATCTATTTGGTGGTGGTGGTTGATGTCCACACACTTAAAATAAAATGATCAAGTAAATATTAGCTAAACCACCAATAAGCTATGACCTAAAATGTTATATTAGAAATGTCAGAAAACAATCCATACCAAGCAAATTGATACATACCATAAATTGTGGCATACAAATCAACCTTTTTAGCTGGAAGAAAATCTCTACAAAACTAGAGATCAACTTATGCAGCAGGGTTAAAATCCAAATTTTTATCACAGAGTGGGGTTAAACCAGTGGTAAAGGTTTGGATTTTAGCCCACTCATATAAGTTGAACCCTAGTTTTGTAGAGATTTTTTCAGGCATAAAAGGTTGATTTATATGCCACAATTTATGGCAATATAATTTTGAGATAACCTTCTTAATCTGAGCAGAGATCTGAATTGACTAAAATTACTGTATAAGAGTAAGAAAACAATGGCCTAATTACTTTATGAGCAACATAAATAAAACTGAAATTTATGAAATCTAAAAACATTAACATATTGAATTTCCTGGAAGACTGCAAAAGGCGCCTAAAAATTATCTTTTATCTTTATTTCATAAATCTGATGAACTTTTTGACAAATACAAATAGAAATCCAAGAAAAAAATAACTAAGTGACACACAGCTACATCTTTATTCTATTCAAATATTTTCAATATCAAACATTTTGTGTTATAGAAATATAAAATTATCAACAAAAAATACTATACTATCAAATTGTTTCAAGATTTAAAATTGTCAAAAAAATAAAAAAACACAAAACTGTTTTAGTAGACATAAAAAAAATCAAATAGAATTTCTTTTTCCAGATTGATGTTAACAGCATATCAACCCATTTATGCTTAGAGGTTAGGCAATCACATTCATTTTATGTTCATATTTACATTTTTTGTATAGTTGTTTAACAATTTTTTTTTGCACATGCTCTTATCAAACACAAATAATTTTTAAACAGATCTATTTGACCAATACATGGGACTCTAACAGAGTCAGAGTGGACTAATGGCCATGAAAAGGTACTCCCCACTCCCAAGACCCCTAGAACTGGAGCCTCACCATCAGATGCAGTTTAAGGTCATTACAGGACACTCTTTTGAAGAGGGTGATCTTAAACCTTTATCTTGTGGTATTTAACATCTCATATATAAAGTTAAAAATGATTTTAACTTTTTACCCATTTTCAGAAAATTATTGAAATTTTTGTATATTCACATTGCCAATAATGTGTGGAAAATTACTTTTATGAGGTGGTAGGTAAATATGTAAACAACGTACTGACCATTTGATCAATAGTATTGATTATTTTTATCTACTATGTTTATAGACCAACCTCACTTAGTACAAGGTAACAAATGTAACAGACAGTACTGCTGAAAATAACTTTTTGTATGAAAAGAATATTTTTCAGTTCAAATTTATGATTTGCATTTTTTGTTCAATTGGAATTTTTGCAGTGAACTCTAAATCCTCAATCCAAACAAAAGGATCATTGAGTTCAAAATAAATGAGGATCAAAATTAGAATTCTGTCATCAATATTTTCTATCTAATAAAAATACAAATAATATTCTGATATTTTTTATCTGATTAGAATGCTAATTTAAAAATTCTTCTTTAAGTTTGGAACCTATTTTATCAAACTAACCCTTATAAATATGTATTTATGCAACTCCTCCACAATGGATAGGATGTAACAAATGGTCAGTTTTTAAGCAGAGTTATAGCTGGTCTGAGTTTTCCTTCTCCTAGACTGGTGACCTTACCAAGTCTAAAGAACCCAGGCTTTCCTATTATATACCCAGGACTCAGGATGGATTCATGCCTTTCTCAAGGTCATTAGCACAAAGTGAAACCCAAATAGCTTCATCCAGGATTTGAACTCAGGTCACTGATTTTATTTCCTATGACAATAACAATTACACTAAGCAAGCCTCCTAACTCTTATAAATAGCCACAATTAATTTTAACTGTAATTGGTTAGGTTTTTTGGCGGGTGGCAGGGGTTGAAGACCTCACATGGAATATTTTAAAAACTTATTTACTCAATTATACTGCTTTATTCATTTTTAGAACTAGTTTTAAGAAATTAAAATATTTACTTAAAAAATATAATTCCCTTGAGTGATAATCTACAAATATCAGCCATGTGCAACAGACTTTGTTTACAGAAAAAAGTCAGCAATAAATTCCATTCAACATGTCAACTTTTTCCACCGTCTTTTTTTTTCTCACACACACACACACACACACTTGTAACACTGAATTAACTTGTGTTGCTAAATACAAAAACATTAACATTCTCTAAATTTTATACTGAATATATTTTGTGTGAATGAACTTTTTCACATAATCAATAAATGGCATCTTATATACAGGAATTAATTTTAAGTATGAATTTTAACCAACCTTTTTTGTTATAAAAATTAAATCCTCAGCCTGTGTTCAAGATTAAGCAAAGTGGAGTAAATTCAATAATGTAACAGATTAGATAATTAATTCTAAAAGGGATCAGTGCAAAAGGTAGATCACCAAGAGAGAAAATATATAAACTTGATACTTTTCTCTACTATCACACCTAACATTAAGCATTCATTTAATATTCTTAACTGTAATAAAACGATAGACTTTCAGAAGAAAAAACCAAAGAGGCTCAGCTTCATTTTATTTATATATTTTCAATATTATACATTTTTATTAGATTGATTGATTTTAACTGTATGTCAATCCATATAGGGGTATTTTATGCCTAGAGGTTAGGGGATTGTTTTCATTGTACATTTATGTAGGGTTTTTTTGGTGGCTGCTGTACACGGCCCTATTGAATATGAATGATTTTAAACAAATCTATTTGACCCATAGATAGGACCTTAGCAGTTACTAACACTCTAAATCAAAGTGGACAAGGGGGTAATGGAAACAAAGAGGTACTCCACACTTACCAGATCTCCAAACCTGCAACTTCACCACAGAAGTAGTTTAGCATCACACCCAAGACAACTTTTGTAGGAGATACAGTCATAGTGTATACTAAACCTCGCTAATAGGGCATTATACATTTTAAGATCAACTTAAATTTCCTTTATCATAAAACTTCTTTATTTTATAAAGATTCTATCTTTTAAATAGATGATCGTGAAATTATTTGTCTTCAAATTGTCCTAATGATTAATTCTTCACAGGTGAATTTCACTAAAACGTTAAATTCTATTGGGTCAAAATCTATGCAAATTTCTTCTTTTTGACAACTATATCATAAAACATGTTGCCTTTTTATTTTAGCAAAGATGTCAAGATGGATTCTTTGTATTTTTTAGACAAAATAACCTGAAGATATCGTCTCTAGGATACTATCAGTTTTCAAATCTTAAAATTTTGATATCATGAAATTTATGAAGATTGAATATCAATTACAGCTCAAAGAAATTACTTTTTCTTTGCAAAATTAACTGAATTCAATAATCTGCCTATAAGTTTAAATGAAAAAAAAAAAAAAAAAAAAAAAAAAGGTACTTACAGCACTTGGGTGTGTGAGGACAGTTTTCATGTATTCTGCAACAGTGATAGGACCTGTGGCACGGATTCTGCCTTTAAGATGCTTGGATAGTTCATTTTCTTGTGATTTTGATATATAATGTTGATATCTGACATTTGATAGGTACACTGAAATAAAAAAATTAAAAAATAATTTGAACAAACATAATGAGCAAAATAAGGATTCTTTTACTAAATAAGAAACTTTGGAACACTGCAGTTTTTCTTTGTGTTCTTACTAATTATTCAACATTTTTGTTTGAGGTTTATTATAACAGGTAATTCTCTCTTACTGCATTTCTCTCCATTGTTTTTATAACAGAAGAAAAATAAAAATGGGATGATGTCCTCAGGAATTAAAGACTTATAACTTATTAAAAGACTATTAACAGGTAGTTTTCTTAATAGTCACCTTTGGTGGCTATTAAGCAGATTACTTTTTTACAATATTTATATTATAATCAACTGCAACTAAATTAGGGTAAGTAATCAATAATTAGCATTTTATAGTTATCTCCCGGGAAAAATTAAAATGATCAGGGTATGAAACACCTTATTTCTCCAGCTATAGATTAATTAATACTGTTATTCAACAAGGATGGCTCTGGCATTAAATAACCTGTAAAGGTTGATATACTATTAAAAACAAAGAAACCAAATTATAATGATCTGTTTAAGAGTAAACATTAACACCACAGAACAGATTAATAAGACCCCCGCCATACACACACACACACCACCCCACCAAAAAAAAAAAAATAAATAAATAAAATAAATACAGGATGTCCTGGGTACAACACAAAACTATATCTGACAGTAAAGTTCCAGTTCTGAAGCTTTGGGAATAACCTCTTCATTGCAATTACTCCCAGATTCAATCTGACCAAGAGTAGTAGTACCTGTTAGGGTACCATCTGTTGATCAAATATATCAGTTAGAAATAAGTGTTTACCTGTTTAAAATAATTGTGAAGATACATTTTTGTTCAATATATAATTGGAGGCCATAATTGTTAAAATGACAAGGGTTGACACATTGGCAAACCAAACAACTAATACCATGTTTACTTTCAGATTGAATAGGAAATTTATTCTCTAAGAACATTTTACTGCTATTGCATTACAAAAATATTGCTAAGAATGCCATTTTTTGTTTTACAGTGACATACAAAAATAGTATAATACAATATCATGAAATAGCCATTAAAATGAGAAATCATGTAATATGCATTGTACTGAAGTGAAAAATATTCTGATTTATAGTGCAATCATAAAAAATGAAGAGTTTAAATGCATCTTAAATCAGGAAAAATGCTAAGCCAAAGAACTTTTTTTACTCTTCATATAAACAGAAATAATTTATCTAATGGAAGTATGCTTTTCAAATCAAGTATATAAATAATAAAATAGCTTAAATGATTGATTGGTTATTTTATGCCAAGAGGTTAGGGAATTATGTTCATTGTACCTTCATATTTATATTTTTTGTACAGTTGTTTCATAAGATTTTTTTGTACATGATCCTATCAAATACAAACTTTTAAACAGATCTGATCCAAAAATGGAACTAATCAGTACGACCACCCTCATTAGAATGGACCTGGGAGTAATAGCAATAAAAGAGTACATTCCTCAGATCTCCAGAATCGGAACCTCACCATTAGATGCATTTTAGCACACCCCTGTAAAGGAGGTTCTTTGGGGGGGGCTGAATACTAATTGAAATTTTTTATTTTTACTTGAAAGCAAAGTGCTATAAAATGATAAATGAAGAATAAGGATATCACAAAAGTGTATTACGAAGGAACAACAAAACATAACTCCTAAGTAAAATGAAGTGAAACACTTATTAAGTTTGAATTTAAAATGTTAAAGATTGAAGCTAGAAAGAAAACATTCATGAGGAATTTTGATCCAGTGCAGATGTTCTAAGAAAATAATTGTTGGTAAAGAATATGATGTATCAAGATTCAAAAAGATAACATTTGAAAATTCAAATCAAAATATATTCTTTACATCTTTATGTAATTCTTTAACTAGTGTCACACTATCTTCAGAAAGTATTCAGGTCATGGCTGATCTCTTTTTATTTAGCATCATATATAAATAAATTGAAAGATAAAGGTAATGTTTAGATGAAACAATTTTTATTGGTTGAAATCATTCCTTTGAGCGAATTGAAAGCATGTTCCTATTTTAAGAACATTCATCCATAATATCTAGTAAACATCAGAGCTATTTCCTTGAGTCTTGTCTAAAAAATTTTTTTTCTGACTTTTATGTCTGGGAGTGGCTTTTCTTAGATCACACATTGTCAGGTCTTAACTCCATTCCCCCAAATTTTATCCACAGATTTAAATCAATTGGGGAAATTACCCAAATGATGTGGAAACACACACACACACTACAGAAAATTCTTAACAGGTGGGGTGAAGTAATAATTTGGACTAATATAGACAGTAAAATTGTGTCTTCAAAGTTGATAAAGGGGGTCAAGAAAAATTCAGAGAATTATTGTAAGTTTTTGGAAGGGCAATTTTCCCCTAGCATAGGTCACAACCAAGCTTCAAGCTAAAGAGTATATTTATGCAAAACAATATTCCTTCACATGTACCCAATTTGCCAAAAAGGGTTCCAAATACACTAAATTAATGGACAGTCTCTTCAGATCCAATTGAAAACTTGAGATCCATTAAGAGATTTATATAAGAATGGAAAAACAATATTCAAGAAAAAATCTTTGGGAAGCAATAAAAACTGTAAGTAATGTTAAGGCTGAAACAATAGAAAAATTAATTAAAAAAAAAAAAAAACAGATAAAAAAGTGATGAGGGTTTTAGAATGTTAAGAAGCTCATACTTAAATATAAGATAATTTATTTAGGTATGTGGCATATTTTATTAATCAAATGCATTTCTATGATCTATGTTTTTTTAATATATTTATAAATAAAAATGTATATTGCACCAATTTTGTTTGAATAATAAAACTTGACACCCAAAACAATTTATCATTCTTTTTAATAAAGATAGATATTATAAGCTGAAACTCACAGATATTGCAAATAAAAAAAAATACAAATATTCAGAAAATTTTCCAAGTGGTTGGTTAATAATGATTTTATTAGCTTGGTATGTCTGTTTTTAATGGCATATCAATCTTTGTGGGTTTATTTAATGCCAAAGACATCCTTGTAGAAAAACAGTTGTGGCACTATTTAACCTATAGCTGAGGAGATAAGAGGGTTCATACATTTCCTAAAGGGATTAGCCTGCAATTTTATTGTGAAAATATTGACCCGCATAATAAAATCTGATAGTGTATTGTTATATAAGGAGTCTAAGTTAAGGAGTTTTATGAATGTGTGTTAAATGAAATGACAGAAGATATATACGAAGGTTACCTGAGTGACAGATAACACTAAACAGTGTCACATATATTTAAAAGGAATTTCAAAACTCAAAATCAGAATTTAAAATTTAAATATCCTCAGGCTCTTATGCCACATGCCAATAAAACAGTGTGGTAGAAAAAGCCAGCACTAGATAATAGATATATGTAGGGTAGTGAACCAGAATAAAACCCACAGCAGACCCATTAGCAAAATTGGATCAAGGAGAGCCGTAAATGATGGATAAATGGATAATCAAAGACTAAAGAGATGAAACCAAACATAACATTTTACTTTTATCTCAGGTGACTCAAATCTTTTTTGTTCTTTTTTAAGTTAAAACTAAAAATCATATCAAATGCCACAGGATATATAAAAGGATCATCAGCAAAATTCATAGCCTGACCAAAATATTCTCACTGAATAGGACTAAATTAGGTTTATTTTTCAACAGAGTCTGTTGCAAAGCTCACACTTCATCCAGTGTTTTACAGTACTTGGATCCCATTGATCAAAAAATTCATTAACAACAGATATGACATCATCATATGAACTTTTCAAGTCACCCTCTTATTTTATTTAAAATGTAAGTACAATGATTCCTCATTTTAAAATATCAATCAATTCAGATGGACAACAATGTACTTAAAAAAACACTTAAAATATTAATGTCACCATTGATCTAAAGCATAAGAACTAAATAAATATATCTTGGAACTTATCTTACACATCATTCATCTTAGTTATGTTTGCAAGAGGTTAAAATGCCAATAATATGAGAAATGAAGTGAAGAGCAATTAATATGTAACATAAACAAAAGAAAGAAATGCTGAAAATACTTCAGGCAAGAGCATCTTAAGTTGTAGATTTTAAAATTTAAGTTTTAAAAAATGTATAGATTCAAAAGAAGCAGCAAATTGGTATTTGATAATATAAAAAACAATCCATCAATCCAGTGTTCCTGTTGTAACAAAAGTCTGTGATGATATCAATCTTTCTATTTTGGAAAAAGTGAAGGATTCTAATTAGCATTTCATAGTCGTCTCAATTATAGTGAATTTGGATGATTATAAAATGTTTAGTGTGAACACAAACCCCACAAAATTATAATTCATTTGCACAAGGACTGAAAATTACTTTATTCTCTGACAGTATTTCAAGTGTATTGCTTGAATAAAAATCTTGTGATAATGTGCTATTTTTGTTGGGTTATATATATATTTTATCATTAAGGGTTTTCGGACTATTGTTTTCATCTCTATAGCTACCTCCACAACATTTTGTCTCCTTAGAAGCTTAAGGAACCAATGCCTATAACCGCTATGTCATGTGTCCAGCTGGACAATCATCTGAAGGTTGCAGGTTCAATCCTGACTGCAGGCAAGTAACAATACAGGAATACTTAACACTTGTACCCGGTTATGGCTAATGGAATCAGAACAAGTGACCCCTCCGTAGATTCAATAAAGGACATAGTTCGAAGTTCCGTGAAGGTTCCCGAGTTCGCAAACACCTGAAGAAGGCCAGAGGACATATCGGCTGAAACATTGTGGCGGTAGTAATAGAGATGAAGACAATAGTCTGTAAACCCTTAATGATAAAAATCATCAAGCTTCGTCTCAGAAATTTAGACAACTAATATATATATCAATTACACACAGTTAAAAAAAAAAAAAAAAGTTTGGGGGAAAAAAAAACTTTTATATTTCTTATATTGTGGTTCAATTGACTTTTAGGAGGATAATATATGTATAATATATATGAAAGAATCTTCATAATTTTTTAACATTCCTGTGTCCTTCATCAGCATAAAAAAAACATCAAATTTTAATGTGTGGAATCAGAATAAATATGATATACAAAACTCATTCAGAAGATGACAAAAATAATTAAATGTGGATATATACTTTAAAAATTAAAATCCTGTCAATATATAACTTACAAAACCTTGAAAAAGTCTGTATTTTTATTTTCAAAAATATATATATATATTTGGTAAGAATGTTTAAATTGTTATTTAATCCTGAAGTGTGTATATTTACTTTTATTTACTTTACATTTGCTTTCAAATTTTTGGAGATCATTTTCAGAACAATATGAAGAAGCTTAAATGGTGCATCTGACATTCTCCATACTTGGTAGATTAAAATGTTTCATTACAGTGAAATTAAAGGAATTATCCCTAATAGTCTTTTTATGATTATTAAAGCAAAGACAACATTTAGGACCAGTTTCTCCAATGTAATCACCTTTTTTACAGTAAAACCCTGGAACTAATAAAAATGCACATCAGATTTGGTAGTTCTATATCAAACTGTTTAGCCATCTATAGAAGATAAACTAATTCTTCCTAAACGTTAATCTAGATTTGATATATTCATGTATTAACTATACAATTTAATACAAAATTATAAAAAGAAACATTGTTTATCATCAATCAATCAATCCTATTTGTTATTGTTTTAAAGAAATGTCTTTCATGTATGATGGTCAGAGGAAAAGTTCATAGGCTGACCAAAATACTCTAATGGAATATGACTAATTAAGGTTTCTTTTCCCACAATCCCTCTAGCAATCAATACACTTCTTCCATCAGTGTTGCAGTGCCTGGATCCAATTAGTTAAAAAAAAGTCATAAAAGTAGATATGATGTCATCCTATGAACTTTCCAGACCATCTTTGTTCTATTAGATCTATTCAATTATTAAAAAGTCTATCATTTTACTAAAATCATTACTTTTAATCATCAGTTTTCTTAGGTTAATTAAGTTGCTTTGCTTATAGCTTAATTAACTGATGTACAAACTAAATTGTTATTTTGGACAAAAGCCTAGGAAAGATTCTATGATGCTACAACAGCAGCAAACATATTCAAAGCAGATAAACAACTTTCCCCAGCCTTCAAGCTGAGATTAAAGTGTGGTATTTGATTATCTCTCTTATGTTCTTATATTCCAGCAGGAGGCAGTAAAAAAGATGAACCTTGTTGTGGAATTCCAACTGTGAAGCAACAACACCTCATTTCATAAAAAAGGAGAATTAAAGTAATCTGATACCAGCATGATCATGGGAACCAGGTAATTTTTGATTGTGCTTTATTTTTTTTTGCTCCCACATTTAACTGACCATGCATTATATACTATACAACTGAAAGGATTTACTTAAATAATAATACCAAATTGGTCAGTGTAAATCATTTGTCCTGTATAATATGTGATTGCAAAGTTAGTTGCAGAAATCACATTTTCTCAAGGTAGTTATTTAAACATTGATACAAATCAATAAAATCTTTTTGTAAAACCTGTTATTCAGAATCAAATATTAAGCTTAAAGATGTATTGATCAAGATAAAAACAACAACAAAAAAAAACAAATATTATATGAAATAAAAGTATTATATTCCACTATATCAAGAGAGAAACTTTTTTGATCAGTTGTGTCAGTGAGTAAAACCAACAGAATAGTTATTGATACAATCAGCTATTTTATGCTAATGCTCTTGGGAAAAGCATAAGCCACAAACATTCCAACTAAAACTTAAACCAAGAGAGAAGAAAACTTAATAAAAGACAATACTATGGGTTACTATAACAACTGTGATCTGCATTGATGTTAAAGTAAGAGTTAGAATTTTTAAATGCTGGTTTTAAGTCAGGCAAGCTACAATACAAGGTTGGATAGGTTTCAATATACTTAATAAATGTATACAACCATTTTCAACAAATGAATTTTTCTCTGATCAAATGCAATTCTTAAAATACTACTCTGCTGAACAATTCAACATTTGAGAAATTTTTTTTTTATAAATTAGCTATAAAAATGAATTATATATATATATATATATATATATATATATATATATATATATATATATATCACAAAGCTGATTCAGAAAAGAAATAAGGACAGTTTAATAACAATAAATGATTGGTTGGTTGTGTTTTAAGGCATATCAAACCCTTGTAGTCTATTTAATCCCAAACCCTGTGTTATATATATATATATATATATATATATATATATATATATTATATGATTTATACACAAATAGTTTGTAGGTAACATTTTTAAACTAGCCAGAGTGCAATTCTTCTAGTCCTTTCCATAATGTTTACTCGTGTATAAAAATTAGGTCTTCAACAGTTTACTTACAAAGAAAATACAGTACATATATATTTCTATTAAACAATCTATTTATTCATCTATATATCTACACACTCTTTTTTGCTTACAATGTGTTGGTATTGGTAACAGTACAAACATTACTACAAGTGTTTCAATCTCCCTCTTCATAAATATATATGTTGTGTGTCAGCATTTCTTACATGTCTGGATATACTTAGTTCTCATACAGTATATCTTCATGTGAGAAAAAAATGAAATGAACCAGACAAAATATATGTAGAAAAATATAAATAGACAAAAGATATATATTTGGTGTTGTTGATGATTTTTCATATATTTATTAATTTTTGCCAACACGTGTTTTGACTTCAAATTTGCTGGCATACAAAACCATTCCATTAAAAATTATTTTAAGTATGAAAACAAAATAAAATACTATTAATAGAAAAAATTTTCAGGCAAGTTAAAACTCATCATTAGGGCTGAAAATCTTCATGCATTATTTATAGACCCACCTTTTATTTATACTTATGAAATCATTGCTTTGGTTTCCAGAATTCATTTTTTTAATACTAAAAGTTGTTTCTAGTCTTTCCTGTTATGTATAAATTTCAACCTTACAAAATCATTAATCTTGAATAACAAGAGAGACTTAATCATAGAATTTGTGTGGTCAAATAAAAGCATAATTAAGTAGCTTAAAATGTGATCAAATTTAATTGTTTTTATTTATTTTCCTTTCAAAATTAGTATCCATCCTTTGAAAAGTATAAAAATATAATTCATTTGAGTTATCTTAAAAATAAAAAAATATTTGCTAATCAAAAAATCCTTACTATGACAAATGCAATAAACATTAAAAATCACAAGATGTTTTTTACAAGGAAATGTTCCAGTTAACAAAGAAATGTATAAAATAGGCCAAAGTGATTGATTTTAAACATAAACAGGCCATTGGCCTAATGGGTAGAGTGTTCGCCAATGGTCTGGAAGACCAGGGTTCAATCCCAGGTTGAATCATATCAAAGACTCAAAAAAATGGTACTTGATGCTGCCTTGCAACATAAGGTAAGGATCAAGAATAAAGTAGAGCAATCCAGCAAATGAAGTAGCGCTCACCCCAACACCTCGGTGTGGTAGTAATTGAAAAGGGAGCCTTTGGGTCACCCTCAACTAAGGTTGCCAACTTTACTTTACAAAAGGTATGTAGTTATTTTATGTCTAGAGGTTAGGGAATAGCATACATGTTCAATGTATGCTATTTATATTTACATTTTTTGTGTAAGTCTTAAAGTTTTTGCACAATTATATATCAAGTATTCCACTCTAATACTAATAATTTACAAACAGTTCTATTTGATCTATAGATGAGACTAACAGGTACTATCACTCTGGGTTAGTAGAACTGGGAGTAATGAACAGGAACCTCACCATCAAATGCAGCTTAGTGCCAAACCTGTGACACCCCTTTTTTTGGAGGGGAGATCTTATCCACTTTTCAAGAGATACTGTTGCCATATTCTAAGCTACACTAACAAGGCTAAAAATGGGGCAGAATTAATAAGTTAGTCAATATTAACATTGATAAGTTACTTTTTGTTTGTTTATAGATGCTTACTTCCTATTATGCTGACTGACTTATTTATGTTTCACCTTTCTGTAACCAGAAATAAATTATCTTGCCTAACTTCAGGCCAACTTCCCAGACATCCTTTTCTCCATTGCACTAAAAGGGTGGGGATCAATTCCTGATGCCTGAGACATCCCAAAAAAGGGAATGCCAATGGAGCCAAGATATTTTTCTCACCAGCCTCTAGGGTCTTTCAATAAAATTCTTTGTGACAAACTTATCCTAACAAGGAGGCTGATAAATATTTGGCATATATAGTTATTTTATAGCTACTAAAAAGTAAAGTTCCTTGTGATGTTTACCGACTGAACTCCATTGTTAATGAAAAGGAAATCAAGTCTTTCAAGTATTTCTTGACTCATACCTTCAAAAGGTTGGAGTCATTAAGTAAAACAAGGTGGTAAAAATGAGAATGACAAAGCTTAATAAAAAGAAACAACTTTTATGTTGTTACTATTCAGACATACTGACAAATGAAAAATAACATACATACTCAAAAGCATTTAATAATTTCATGAAGGTATTTAAACTTTTTAAATAAATCATCCTGACATGTAACCTGAGGATAATTTAGCAGACCTTCAATTAAGAAAATTTGTATAATAAAAGGAAGTTCACTAAATAAAAACTGTCTTAGTACTTAATCATTTGAAACATCTGTTTATAGATTTTTTTCCCTTCTACACAAAGTAAATTTGTAACAGATGGTCATATCTGCTTTAAAACTAGACAATTCATACACAAGTTAAATATTATTTTAATGTTTACTCTTACAATAAATTTACAATGTAATTCTATTAATATTTTATTATCTTTACAACTTAATTGCATTTCAAATGTTTTTATATATATATGTCATTAAAATCAATTAAAAAAAAAATCTTGATGTTCAGAAAAACACTTTCTTTCAAGGATAAAGACAATATGCAATAAAAATAAATCTTAGAGAATCTCATGAAATATAAAACTCAATTTTAATTTAAATTCCTCCAACAAAAATTTCAACAAATCTATTTATATACTATTAAAATTCTTATAGACACACACACACACACACACACACACACATCTCTGTAAACTTTCTGTTTATGGGTGATAAATATTAAAGTGACATGGCCAATTGATTTATTTTTTGACATGAATACTTGCTAGACATCCACTCATTTGAAGTGGTCATTCAAAGTCCTTAAAGGGAGGTAAAAATCTCAGGTTCTTAATGTTGCAAAAATCTTCAAGGGAACAAGTTATTTAACATCACATGAGATAAAAATTAAAATCAAACTTAAATTTCTATCAAGTTTGAAATAGAAAATATGTCCAGACTTGTATGAATCTTAATTTTATTTACACATTCTTTGTCATTAGTAAGAAGATTGGAGAAAATTCTGATATAAAGTTTCTTTCAGAAAACAATCTAGAACTGGAGGTATTTTATTTCAAATATTTGGTGAAATTTTGGAATAAAATTCACCATGTCTCATTCTTTTGTTACCAACATGTTTTTTAAAAGAAACTTTTTCTGACTTTTGAATAATAAACCCTGAAGATTTAACAAAAAAAAGGGGGGGAGTCCTCATGATGTAGTGGCTAAAATGCAAGACAGCAACATCATAGTAAATGAGTTTGAACTTGAGTCATGCTATCATGTTTACTTTCAGACTAATAACCCTTGGGAAAGGTATGAACCCCTCCTATCCCTCCAACTATGGATTAAATAATACTACTGCTGTTCTACAAGGATTGCATTGGCATTAAATAACCTACAAAGGTTGATATGCCATTAAACAAATAAACCAAACCAAAAACAAGTCAAAAATCTATTTTATTACTTTTCAAGAGAGAAGCTCAATTTTCAATATACATTCTTTCTAAAATTAACATTGACTGTGTAGCATGCAATTTCCAAAATCAAAGAATTTTCAACAATTTTTGCTGTTAGAATAGCATAAAATATTTTTTTTATTTTCACTCTTATAAACTTATTAAATTCACTTTTTGATATAGTTTTTTTTTTTTTTTACTTGATAGAAAATAAATTTTCAATATAAAAAGAAGATTAATCTATGAAGCTACTCTACACCTTAGAGAAAAAAAAAAGTATTTAAGTCTCTTTTCAATAAGTTTTTCAAAGGTAGTTTTATTAACACAAAGATTTATGATAGTATCAATATGAGTAAAAAAAACATTACTGCTGAAAGTATGAACTTTTAATATAAACTAATAAATTCATATCTATTTTGATCCTTTCTTGCCTAGAATCTTTAGAGTATGGACATTATAGTTCTGAATTGTTCAATTTTTCATAAAATAGGATACAAGTCATTTCACACAAAAGGCATAAAAAGCAAATATTTACACTGAAAAATTATGATACTGATTTTAATAAATTCTAAACAATAATAGTTCAAATGAACTTCTATATGTATTCACCCACCCTCTCGACACAAACAAGATGCAACACAAGGTCAATTTTAAGTGAAGTTTAACAGGTGTGAATTCATAGACTAGTTGCCATACCAAGGTTAATGACCCCAGTCTGCCCTACAATTTTCCCATAGCTGGAGGGAGAATAGCTAACTATATACCATTCTTAAGGGTATTAATGTTATGTGAAATGCAAACAGCTTCATCCAGGATTTGAACTTGGGTCACTGTATACATTCCCTTTGACAGTACCCATTACACCATGAACACCTCCAAACAGATCTATTTGACCCATAAATGAGAGCTTCTTCTATATATAATTCTACATTATAATTAATAAAAAGAAAATGAAAGGCGGCTTTTTTCCTAGCAAAAAAACAATAAAAATAAAAATTAATTCTTAATTTTAATTATACTTTGAAAATACAGCAATAATTTTAGGATACACCTTGTACGTATAGTTGGCTATTATTCAATGATTTTAGCATCCACAAGACGTCTTGGAATCTATCTACTGAGGATAACAAGGTTGTATTATATTCAGCCTAATAACAGATACAAAAATCAATAATCACTAGTAAAAATACAGCATCAGCCAAGTACATTTTAGATTTTCTTTTACGTTCTAAGTTTGAACGAGACCATATTACTTTTAATAGTTTCTTTGTTATATGGATTATAAAATAACTAGTTTCCATGCAAGTCGTGACTCCTTACCTGGTATAGATGGTAACTTCAGCTCATAATCTTAATATGTAGTTTGAATGTCATGATGTATTCATATACAATAACACTATTACTATTGCTAATCTCAGTTAAGTAAAACAACAACAAAAACTCTTTGCAATCTGTTTCTCAATGTCCACTAAATAAAATTTACAGCTGGCCAACCAAAATATTGTCATAAAACCTGCATAATTCAATAAACAAAGTGGTAAAGGTAAAGAAATTTGAATATTTGTAACCGATTTTATTTCGTCTGTAAAAATAAATAAGATGTTAATCATTAAAAAATTTAAAAAACCAACAAACATTAGTTTCTGCAATTACTGTGATTATTTGTGTATAATATGCACTCATGTATAACAGGCATCTCTAACTTTGGACTATAAAATTCTGGATTGATTTTAATGGCATATCAACCCATCTAGGGTCAATTTTATGCTTAAAGGTTAGGTAATTATGTTCACTGTACATTCATATTTACAGTTCATGAAGAGGTTTTTGTACATGATTCTATTGAATATTATTAATTTTCAAACAGATCTATTTGACCCATAGAAAGGAGCTTAATAGATACTTCCACTCTGGGTTAGAGTAGACTTGAGAATAAATGGCAATGAAGAGGTACTCTACACTCTCCAGATCCCCAGAATTGGACCCTCACCATAAGATGCAGTTTAGTACCCAGGACACCCACTTTTTGGGATAAGGGTTGACCCTTCTGCAGAGGGATACAGCAGGCAAATTTTAAGCCCCACTGACAAGATGGGATACTGAATGACCTTATTTGACAAAGTTAACATGTAAACATTCTAAGGTAAACTTTACACTTAGCATTACCAGATTTGCCAAACAGAAATACATGACATCCGGTTCAATCGTAAATTAAAGTGATTTCCAGTTTACATATGCAAAAGTAAATGAGATAAAATATATTAGAAAATATTATAAGAAATTTGAATTTAAATTTCAACAGGGTGTCCTGAATTTCAGTATACACAAATCTATCAACAAGATGCAAGAGGTATTTAATAAAAGAAAAAGAAAGGGGGGGAAGCTCAAGTGGAAATCTCATCTAACAAAAGTAGCTCAAGTAAAATATGTATACGTGATTAATAGAACGTAAGCATCATAAAAACTGCACCTTGTTTGATATGCTCCTTTTGTTACAGTTTAATTTGGAAATGAAATGCAAGAGAGAGTGTGTGTGTGTATATATATATATATATATATATATATATATATATATATATATATATATATATAATTTGAATTGAATATGGATGTATCAGGATAACCACTAAAAACTATTTTTCTCTATTGCTATTTTGATTGCTCTGCTGACAGGGCTTAGAATATGTTGACTGTACCCCCTACAGAGGAGAAAGACCCCTGCCTAAAAATAAATAAATAAAACTATACCTGATGATAAGGCTCCAGTTTTGGAGATCTATGGAATATGGAGCACACCTTCATTGCCATTATTCCCAGAGTGGTAGTACCTGTTAATGTCCCCTCTATGGGTCAAATAGATTTGTTTAAAAATTATTTGTATTTTATAGGATTATGTGCAAATTTTTTTTTAAACTACACAAAAAATGTAAATGTGAACATATAGGCATAAAATAATACAAGGCAAGTTGATATGCCATAAAAATCAATCTATTACTATTTTGAGAACCCTACAGAACCTCAAAATTCAATCCTAGTTATATATATATATATATATATATATATATATATATATATATATATCTGAAACCTTTTTTCAATCCATTGCAGAACTCAAGTCTTCTCCTATAAGAACAAATTATATAGCATTTCAATGAATGTTTGTTTGAAAAGATGTAATGGATATGTTATATAATTAAGATTATTCCATTATTATATTGTTCCTATATGGTTTATCAATTTAAAAATAAAAATTGAAAATGTCCAAAAGTAGTAAACAACAAAATAAAAGATATATATATAAGTAAAAAAAAGTAAAGTTGGCGACCATAGTCGAGGGTAACCCGAAAGCTCCCTTTTCAATAGCTACTACACCAATGTGTAGGGGAGGGCGCTAATCCTTTCCCTAGATTGCTCTACTTTACCCTTGATCCGTACCTTATAATGCTGAGTGTTAAGCAAGGAGGCATCAAGTACCATTTTTTGAGTCTTTGGTATGACTCGACCTGGGATTGAACCCAGGTCTCCCGGGCCATTGGCGAACACTCTGTATGTGTGTGTGTTATTGGTACATACAAATTTAAACAGACAAATAAAGTAAAGTTAGCGACCATAGTCGAGGGTGACCCGAAGGCTCCCTTTTCGATAGCTACTACACCAAGGTGTAGGGGAGGGCGCTACTCCATTCCCAGGATTGCTCCACTTTACCCTTGAACCGTACCTTATAATGCTGAGTGTTAAGCAAGGTGGTATCAAGTTCCATTTTTAAAGTCTTTGGTATGACTCGACCTGGGATTGAACCCAGGTCTCCCGGGCCATTGGCGAACACCCTAACCGCTGGGCCAATACTAAGGGATATATGCAATTAGGGAGATTGCAATATATGAGAAAAAAAAAAATTTTATTGGAATCACAGGGCCCTTTCATCTGACATTTGTCAAGCGACAACATCAGAAGTTGTTTAAAACAATGTATAGATTAAATTGATTAAAAGGGGGGGTGAAAAATGAGAATAATAGCAAGACCAAGGGGAGGGAAAAAAAAAAATTAAAAACCGCCCTGAGCCAAGCAAGAATTGTCTCTCAGTAAATTTAAGGAGTGCTTAGGGTTTTGTTTGCACAGAGTTAGCCTATAAAGTAAAATGTAAAGTGCCTCCAGGATAACTAAATGTTTTGTCCTGGCTCTATACAAGACACCAAAGCATTCATCATTATAATTAACTGCACAACTATTTAAAGCATTCAAATGCTCATAGATGACAGAATCAAGCAATTTTGAATGCCTGGATGTTGTGCGGTTATGAATATCTCTGGGAACATGCAGTTTGACTAACCCCAAGATGTTGGGAAGTGCACCCTATATATGTGGCATTATAGCAACATTGAAATTTATAAATTAAATTACTTTGTTGAAAGAAAGGTTTGGTTTGGTTTCTTTGTTTAATGGCATATCAACCTTCGTGGGTCATTTAATGCCAAAGCCATTCTCCAAGAAGAACAGTGGTGGTGCTATTTAACCAATAGCTGGGAGGATATGGGGGTTCATACCTTTCCCAAGAGTATTTGCCCGAAAGTGAACGTAATAGCGCGACTGGAGTTCGAACTTGCATGCTTCGATTTTGCAGACCGTTGCTTTAACCATTACACCATGAGGACACCCCTTGAAAGAAAAGGAACACATCCTTATGAATAGAGGGAAATGTAGCTTGAGTTGTAAAGATGATTCGAACCATAACTGCATTATCTATATTGTTTTAAACGACTTCTGATGTTGTCACTTGACAAATGTCAGATGAAAGGGCCCTTGCAATTCCAATAATTCCCCCCCCCCGTATATTGCAATCTCCCTAAGTATTTGTCTATATATATATATATATATATATATATATATATATTAGTCATCCACAGACAGACTGTTTTATTGTATCACAACTCTTCAGTGTGGTTAAACCCATAAGATGCTTCAAGCTGAGATTAAAACCAAGTTGACTCTAGATCAGTCAAATATCTTACCAGAGCCATTGTCATTCTTACAGTGTAAGTGAAGGAAATTTTTTATATATATTTCCATTGTGAAAGAAGTGATAATAATAATAAAAAGAAAATTTAAACAATAAAAAATTAAGCTTTTTTTCTTTTTTTTTTTTTTTTAAATAACAGTATTGACAACAACAAAAAATCCAATGACTAAAATTGAATTTCAAATTTTTAAAAATGGCATCATGTATCAACAGGTATTAATTTCTTCCCTTTATAATTTTTAACAAACTAATGCTTCACTTATAATTTTTAACAATCTAAAAATCACATTTACAAACATTTCCTAAACTAAAAAATTTTAAAGAAAAAGAAAAAAAAAAATATTTTTACAGTTCACTTTGTAAAGATGATATTCTGACTATTCTACACAATAAATACCCTGTTGTTTAATATGATTTATTTTTGTTTGTATCTTTGGTTTCACTTTTATTTATAAACTAGATTTGAAATGATTCCTTCTAGTTCACTCTGAACATATAAACACAGAGTTCCATATTTTAAAGGCAGATAAAATACAGTAAAAGATAACTTTTTTGTTACAATTATGTCATGAAGTAATTTATTGCATTCATTCAGACAAAAATTCCAAAATTTACATAAGACCAATCCTAAACCCATATATACGTGACAATTCACATGTTTACTAGAATGACTAATAACCATCTTCTTTTTCCTGATACCAAAAAAATTTATAAAATCACTTCATTATCGTTAGTAAATTTTTACAATTATAAATAATATAAGATCTAAGTAACACATAATATTGAGATGTTTGCCTATAAAAGTGAAGTATAAACATAAAGATGATATTTTCTAATTTTAACCATAATTGATAAGTAGATTTGAGTTTTTGTTACCTAAACAGCAAAAACAAAATAGAAAAATTAAAATTTAAAGTTTGTTTTCTTTGGATAGAATATTATAAATACCATACAAAAAAAAAAAGAAATGTCTACAAAGAGGAAAAAAAAAAAAAAAAAAAAATTTTTTTGAATTTTCAAAGTAATGCGATAGTGTTATAATATCAACTTATATGAGGAAAAATACTGACATATCTAGAGAGTGTACTTTTTTTTTTTTTAAAGTAGAGGAATGATATAAGTGGAATTACCATGACCAGAAAATCCAGCAAGCACTGAATGTGACATACAGAACCACTGAACAGCTGTTTCGGTTTTATTAGGTCTCATCAGCAATGTATACCATGATCTTCACTACTGGAGATTGAACCAGTGACTACAGAATGCAGATGTGGGCCAGTAGTTCAATGGTAGAGTTTCAGCTCTACATTCCAAGGTCACTGATTTCTCTAGTGGGGAAAATCATAGTATATACTGCTGATAATACCTAATAAGGCCAAAACAGCTGTCCAGTGGTTCTGTATGTCGCACACAGTGTTTGCTAGATCTTTTGGTCATGGTAATTCAGTTTATAATATCCCAAATGTGTCCGGTCATTTTGAATATGTTGAGAATCAGTCATTTGGCCTTGAGGTAATATGACAACTGATCAAAGAGACTTTACTGTACATATATGAACAGACACACTCTGATGGGATTACTCAAAAGTGAGAAACCATTAAGTGAGCTTGTGCTGTTTTGACCATTACATTTACAATGAATACACATTAAATTTTATTTGAATCTTGGACACAGAAACTATTTGAATGATTAAGAAAGCTTTGAGGGATGAGATGCAAATAGTCAAGCTCAGATGAAATTTTAATTCTGATTAAATTGATGCTGAGAATCTGTTGAAAAAATCCATGTTCTGGAAAACTTTCAAACAAGTAGAACACCCAAAGATATTTAATGTGCAGGTTACAATCAAAATTATTTTTATCAATTGATTTTAATAGCATGTCAATTCATCTATGGTTATTCTATGACTAGAGGTTAAGGAATTGCAGTCATCATATGTTCATATTTACATTTTTTGTGTAGACCCATAGATGAGATCCAAATAGATAATACCACTCCAAATCAGAATAAACCTGGAAGCAATGGCAATGAAGGCATGCTCCATATTCCCTAGATCAGAGTGGATCTGTGAGGTATTCCATATCCCCCAGATCTCCAGAATTGGAGCCTCATCCTACCCACAATACCTCTTTGTGGGGAGTATTACCTCTCTGCAGAAGATACACCCTACTAACAGGGTGAAAAACAAGAATTAGAAAACTTAAGGATTCCCTGTTAAGAGCATAGAAATTATTCAGGTGTTCCGAATGTCTTCACTGCCTATGCTTTCAATGACTTTTACAGGCTTTTTGCTAAAACATTGCATTACCCAAATCTGTCAACCTTCTAACAGTCTAGATTTAACTCCTTGCAGCTTCTGGTTTTTCCAAAAGCCAAAAATCAGTTTTCAGACTGTAGCTGGGATTAAAAAGAATGCAGCAAGGCAACCAATGATGATCTCATAAGTAAACTTTGCAGACTGTTTTAAAAAGTGGAAGGGATGCTGGGATAAATGCAAGAAGTCACAAAGAAAGTAATTTAAATGGGACTAAGATATTATTGTGTTCAGGAGGATACTTTAACATTAATATTACATCTCATTTTTTGGGCAGACCTTGTACATGATTTATATATATATATATATATATATATATATATATATATATATATATATATATATATATATGTATATAAATTTAGTACACATTTATACAATGAACAAATAGGTAATATCTTCACAACCATCCAGAGGATATGATAAGGCCTTTTTTAATATCAACAAAAAATGCCAGTTTCTTTAGCATTTCCCTTTTTGGGACACTTCAGTCATCAGAGAATAAGCATTTGAGTGCAATGGAGAGATTTTCCTTGCTCACAGGGAAAATATCATGGAGAAAAGTTTATAAAATTGGTTTTGAGTTGAACATTTTCATCTAGACATTCTCTTTATATAGTCAAACAAAAAGATAATTTGGTCCAGCTAACTTGACAAATATAAAGGGTCAAGTATAATATATTTCAATTGTAAATACCATAGAACCCCTCACTATAAATTTTTTGCATTTTCAAAAAGTAAAAAGCTAATATGCTCCAAGGTCTTATTAGAAATTACAGAAAATTTGGTAGCCATAGTTCTAGCCATCTTTGAATTCTGCAGTGAGAGGCAGATAAAAAAAAAAAAAAAAAAGACACTTAATAGTGAATTACATGAAGATATGCAATTCTGTTTCTTATACTGCAAATGATGCTTTGCTATAACTGTTGCAAAGTGGGAATTAGAAGATAACTACATTTTTTGCCCTTCTGTTTCACCATCATACTTTTAGGAGGTATAATTTTGGCATGTATGTATTTACCCAGCCCCTCCACCATGAACAGGATGCAACATAAGATTAATTTTTAAGCAGAAAATAATTAGTTTGTATTCAGAGTTTTTGTTATATGAGACCAGCTGCCATGCCAATGTTAAAGAGCCCAGTCTGCCTTACTATTTACCCATATCCGAGGGAAGGAGAGGAAAGAGAATAGTTAGATGCATATCTTTGCCAAATAGGAAATACAAACAGTGTTGTCCAGAATTTGAACTGGTCAACAGGTCCATTTCCAATAATGAAAACCATTAAGCCACAAACACATCCAACTAAGAGAAAGAAAAAAAAAAGCATAGCACAAAACCACAAATATGGGGAATCCATGTGGATCAAACTCCCTATTCAGTTGCAATGGATCTGCCAGATTAACTTGTTAACCATTACACTTTGATTTTGGCATGTAAGGCAAACAAATAATATATATATATATATATACACACATATATAAATCAAGCAACAAATATTATATTAACAAAGGTTAGAACTGATATATTTTCAAAATATTTCATACAATTTTGAAGATATCAAACTAAATAGACATAATAGTTGATCACTGTAGTGAGCTAGATGAACATATTAATCTGATTATCCAAAGCCCAATAATGTGTTGTTAGTAAATTTCTTTGGTCACATGCAAATCTATGTGATTTTGTTTTGTTTATTTTACAACCCATAGTAAGCTTATTAAATGTGAAAGTTACCTGATGTTGCTCAGGAGAAATACAATCACAAAACTTTTGATATAAGGGAGAGGAAGTATAAAGATGCTAATAGAATTTAAAAACTGTGTTCAGTGATCTCTAATTAATTTTTTTTTTTTTTTCATAGCTTTTAACTATTACATTCCATTAATATTTACTTCCAAGCATATGTCTGAATTTGGGGCATTATTTCAAATCATAGATTTATTGTACAACTCAGACTTGCTGATATTAGAGAGAGAATTACATCATTGTATTCGTTTAGCTGGCTTTCCATTAAAATCTAAAGACCGACGGTAGTTTTTAAGCCTCATTCAGTGATAACTGAATTCGAAATATGATAGGTGTTATATTGAATTGGTTGGATGCATGTCAACACGTCTAGGGTTATTTTATGCCTAGAGGTTATAGAATCATGTTCATTGCATGATAATTTTCTTTCACACAATCCCATCAAATATGAATAATTTTTAAACTGATCTATTTGACCCATATATGGGACCCTAAAAGTTAGTACTACTCTGGGTTAGTGTGGATCTGGGAGTAATGACAATGAAGAGGTAACCTACACTTTCCAGATCTCCAAAATTAGAGTTTTCCCATCAGATGTCATTTAGTGTTAAAACCAGGACACATATTCTGTTGAAATGATTACAACAAATGGCAAAATAAGAAATAAGAATAAAAAAGTAACACATTAATCAGTAAATGTGGACAATCAGGGGCCTAATTTTTGATTGGGAATTGTAGTGTTTATTTACCTATCCCGACCATATATGATTTAGTCAACCAGATAAAAGATAACAAATACAAACACTTTTCTATAAGATGTAAAATTTATTTGATAAAGACAAGTATAATCAATGTTACACGATGTAATATCACAATCAAGAAAAAATTTAAGATACAATTTCCCGACTATTACTTCCTTTTCTCACATCACAAAAACTAAAAAAAAAAAAAAAAAAAAAAAAAAAAAAAAAAAAAAAAAGAACTAACGTATCCTTCCTTTCAGGTACCAAACATTTCTGTAAATTTTCTTTCAAGTTGATTCCACATCACATAAGTCCAATATTTAGCAAATGGATTTCATCATTAATTGAATCAATAACATTTTGGACATTTAGTACAACATTGTTAAGGAAAAACTAAGGATTTAAATGAAATTAGTTTTTTAAAAGTTAGGGATACAAATTTAGAACATATCAAAATCATGCCCTAATTCTTCACACTTACCAATTATCCCCTAATCAAGACAAACCTATCAAAATTACCCAGCAAAAATAGCCCATCATAGAGAGATTTGTATTAGAGCAATACACTTAAAATGCCCCAATTTGGAGAATAAAGCAATTTCCTGTCCAATTTGGAACTGAATGAAAATTTCCTTTTTCATGCTGTACGTCATTTTTTTTTAAACCAATCACTCAAATTCTTGACAAAACTATTAAGTGTTAAATAATTAGAAATCTTTCACTCATTCTTAAATACAAGTAACAAAATCATAAACTCAATAGGTTCACAATTAGTCTAAGTCTTATAAGAAATTAATGAAATTATTTCTCGAAAAGTCTAAAAATTAAGTTAATGAAATTACTTTTCTTATATAGAATATTGATTCTTTAATACACGTTTATCAACACGGGATCAAAGGTGATTATTTTGTAATGGATTATTCGAAAAACTTGAAAGCTTGGGAAACCTAGGTAAGATACGTCATACTAGCAGACGCTAATAAGTATTACTAATAACTTAGTGATTGTTGGTATGTCTGCTATTATTAGAAATACAAGTAACAACGTTAAAAACAAGTTATAGAAACTAATTTATTTAAAATCAAGAAAAAAAAATTGAAAGGGAAACCTTTCCTAAGTGAAAGAAATACGAGAAAGAGTACAATGACAGAATTGTTTGAACGATGTACAACTGTACACAATGTTTATCTTGTTCGATTATAAAGTAAACAAAAAAAAAAAAAAAATGAAATCATTAACTTCTTTTTCATGAAGAGGCCAAATAAAATTTCTTGAAATTGACTTTAAAAAAATTTTTTAAATTTTAATACGTGGGTAAAAAAAAAGAAGAAAAAAAGAGTACTAATGACTTTTGAAAACAACCATAAAACTAAAACATTAAGATTACAAATGATACGAGTTTAGCAATTTATCTTACAGGTTTACCAAGAAACCGTTGGGTTCAGATTGTAACAGCTGTCCATGAAGATATCGATATTTCTATTTGAATGAAGAATTATCATGACCATTACATAGTCCAGTTATATCGAGAATTTGGATGACAAAAAAAGTGCTGTTTAGCGCGGACAGAGACCCCATAAAATTATTATTCAATTGCAAATTCGACTAGAAATTTTGTTAACGTCTTATCAACTAAATTTGAATATTTTAGGTATATTTCTATGAGAAAAATTTCGCTATGATGAACTGTTTTTGCAGAGTTATAGTTGCACACACAAAAGAAAAATAAGTGAGAATTTGAAAAAAAAAATGTAAACAAACTTCGTTTCCAACGCGTTAAGTTTAAATTCCCGCCTTCGATAATATTTTTAAAATAAACATTAAAAGAAAAATTCAATTATGATACATAGCCTCAACATTTCCTTAGCTAAGAATAACGTATTTATTTTTTTATATGAATATTATCAAATATAAACAAAGCTTTAAACTAAAAGACTTTTTTTTAAAGCCAACAAAAATTAATAAGTCATCATACATTGACGAATAAATAAGATGTGTTTAAAACAAATATAAGAAAAAAAAACCAAATTTGCAGACTAAAAAAACTAAGCAATATTATCTTTGTTAATCATTGAAATAATTAACGTCGTTGATTTTTTTAGTTATTTTTTTTTTTAAATGTGCCCCTTCCTTCGTGTGGAAGGAATGGATTTTTGTACATAGGTTATAAAACATTAAACACGACTAATTTCAACGGTATTTCATATTTGTTTTGATTTTAGTGTTCATAGCTAAGAATTTGAATAAAGAAATAATAAAATATGAATTCCTTTCCTTTTGTGATTGCGTTAATTTAGTTTCTCTTGAAATGAGAAAATTAGTCTAAATTATCAACAATGGAAAAATGTACAGAATAATTTTTTCTTGGTAAATAAAAAAAGCCTTAAAGATGAATTTCTGAATAAAAAGATTTAACAGGAAAATGAAATTTATTTGAATTTTGTTAGGGTACGAAAAAAAAAACCATCAAAGACAGGAGGATAATAAAATTTCTTAAAGTTGTTGGAAAAAGTAGAATATCATTTGAATGGACATCGTTTTTTTTTTTCGGCGGGTGGGCAGCATTTAATAGGCGAGTGAAAAAAGATACTTAATTGAACAACGGAATAAAAGGAAAAATAAAAAGGTGAAATTCCATTTTTTTTACCATTATTGACTCGAAACGACTCAACCATTTTGACATTGTCTTTTTTCCACCACTTTCATCCTCAAAAAGTGACTAAATCTATAAAACAAATTAAATAGGTGGAAAAATACCAAACAGACAAAATATACTAACAATCTAGAATGCATTCTACGCTAAATATTGGTAAAAAGTTGTTATAAAAATACAAATCAAGGATAAAGGATGAATAAACAATGAAATATCCACAGGCAGGGAAAAAATAACTACTGCGAAGTTATCTACTTTTTTTTCTTTCACTAATAATAACATCAAAATCGAATAAACACCAACCAGTATACCTGGTAATGAAGAGTTGTAGGAGGTTCTAAGTACCTCCCTAAGTGGGCCTAAATGTCCATTTTTTAAGGGCAGATTTAACAACCTGGCTAAATATCTCATATTGTTTTTTGCGATGATCCGTCCACAAGACCGATAGGCATACTTCCAGGAGAATCACTTTAACGGCCTGATAACCGCCTACGAAAGCCACGTACTCGTTAAGAAATAATATATTTATACGCACAAATATATATCATGCTCCAAATACCAAAATTCTTAAGAATATTGTTACAATAACTTAAAATAGAGGATGTCTACATAAAAAAATCATTGCTTTGTTTTATTTTATCTCAGTTAACTGAAACGTATATTTAAAACTATTTTATTGCGCGTCATAAGTTCCGTTTCCTAACGTGTCATGATAAAGTTTACGTGTGGTAGCCGCGATGGCAGTAAACACAATCGTAACAAGAGGTGGACATATCTTCAATTTGGGGCCGGTTTTTCCGTAAAAATTTATAAACGGGAGTGAAATCATCTCTCGAAGTAATAAATAGGTGCACCTACATTAAGTACAAGGCTGGAATCATGAAGAGTAATCATGTTTTATCGGTTGTTTTACATTGTTACCTGTTGATTTTGACTATTTACCTGATCGAAACACATCAAACGAAAGAGATCAATGGTAATAGAAATAATAACAACGGTCGTAAGAATGTCAGCAATACGAGGAGTTCAGCGACTAAAAGAGTTGCTGAAAGATGTTTTTGTAAGGTAAGAAAATTAGAATATTGATTCTCTTACTGTTGTTTGGAGTCATTTGACTCGAGACCCATCATTTATCAGTTCTTTTTTGACTTTAACTTTTTTCTGTTTGCTACCCCACCACGTTTTTCTCGGTTATGTTATTGCTTTGATATTTACACTTTTCTTTTTTCTTTTTGAAAGATTACCTTTTAGAAAATCAAGAGGTAGTATTTGTTTATTAATATTTTCTAAATTCAAAACGACTGATGATACGCAAGCACCATTGTTTTCTTCTTTCTGTTCCTGAATAAAGGAAATCCGTGCATCATTACAAACATTTTAGATTTTCCTCACAAACTCAATTAATTTAAAAGAAAAAAGTATATTATTTTTGTTTTTGTCAATTTAATATCCAATCGACAGTCTTTCGTTTTAAAGTTAAACGTTTAGAAAATATTTGTTTTTATTTATTTCAGTTTCACGGTAGTTAGCTACAATGTTGTTTTTCACTGAAGCCCGAATTAACTATTTGAAAATAATTTCTTTTCCTTTTTAACTCTATAAGAAACGAAAAGGCAAAGTAAAAACAGAAAATAATTTTTATTCATTTATTTTTATTTTTTAAACACTAATGATGAATGTTTAAATTCAGTCTGTAGGTTTTATCTTTTTCATTTTTTTCAATATTTACATTTGGACTATTTATTTATATAAAAAAAAAATTGTATAGAGATATGTAAACAAACTTTTTTTTTTATATTGAATTGACAATTACTGGACCCTTTATTGAACTTTTTGATGGAAAAATAAACAATCAAAATCTGAAGTGTGTCACTGTCATCACTGCTTGATGATTGGGTTTTACTGATTAATTTTTTATACTAAAAGAAGCAAAGTCGTTTCTTGTATCAAATAGCACGTTTTCAATTATACATTTTAAAATTATTGGTTGACTATTTCGATTCTGTTCAAACTCTAAACATAAAAAAAAATGAACGATTAACACAATTAACATTTTTAAGCTAATAAAATTTATTCATCACCTATTTTATTCTGTCGAAACGAACTGCATTAACTTGTTTAAAGCACTGCTGTTAAATGTATATAGTAAAAATAACTCTTGTAAAAAATAATTAAAATCGTTAACAATTTTGGATTGGTACTTGTTTGTAAATGTGTACTTTTTATCCCATCTAATTGCTCTTTTGAATACATTTCTTTAAAATAATTTTTTTTTTAAAATTTTGTTTTCCTGTCTTAAGATAGAAAAGGAAATGGCTAATGAATAATAATAAAATTATACAAAGCTAAAACAAAATGTAACCTTATGATTTTTGCTTTTGTTACAGACTGCCATTTGTTTTGAAAATGTCCTGTATTGATTCATAAAATTTGAGCATAAACAACAATATCTGACGCTTCAAAAAATCGATCTTTCTTTCTTTCTTTACAATTTGATGGATCATTGCCGAGCCTGTGACATGGAGAATCTTCTCCATTCTTTAGTGAGTGACAAGAGTAGGCTGATTGTTTTTTCTATTGTCCCATCCCATATTGAAAAATGCAAATTATCATATATATATATATATATATATATATATATATATATATATATATATATACACACACACACCTACTACTATAGATTTCCTGGATCGTAAGCCCTAGAGTTTCCCAAAGCAAAATCTTAGTCACATTCTCTTTACTTCTAAATGTTTCTTACTTCACTCTTCCGTGGTATTTCTTCCCAGCCGTTCACTCTCATCTCAAAACTAATCTTTTAAAACGAGCAAATTTGATAAAACACCATCTATCTAAAATTGAATTATTTATCTACACGTTTCTTGCTATGGAATTATAATTAATTGATTTCCTCTATTCTCGTTATCACTTTAAAATAACATATTAACAACAGTTTGCATGTTTTCCATAAGAAATTTGGCAAATTTTTACCTTTTAACCCAGAGATATTTTTCCAGGCTGTTTACATGTATTCGCCCAAAAGAAGTAGAATCTGATTTTTAGTCTTCGCTAAAATCCGATGGGTTAAAGGGTAAAAATTTACCAGAATTTGAAAAAAAAATTTATTTTAAATTTTACACTAGGCTTCACCTCGCAGATAAATAAGATAAAGTTAAAACGACAAATTGAAATTATTCAACAATCATTTTATATATTTTTTATGTTTTGAAAAAATTAAAACAATAATTGGTAATGCTAGAAAACACGTTACATTTATAACATCTTTTTTTATTTAGATCTTAACCACGTGTTTACATCATGAAAGTAAAACGTGTGGGGGGAGTAATTATCCAAATTCTCATTCATGAAGATAACAATGAAATACTAATTAGAATCCTTTATTCTTTCCTTTCTAAATAGAAGGATCAATATCCTCATGGACTGTTGTTACAACGTGAATCAAAATTCACGAGTTGTCTTATGAACAGCTAAAAAATTGTTTATGTGAGCAATAAAAGCATCATTATACAAAACTAATATTGAGTGACATGGATTTTCAACATGATTTGGTGTACTGAGTTTTAGAAAGGGCTTTATAAAAACAACAGTATTGCTTTGGAAAGACTCATTTCTTTCATACTTCCTCTACTGATTTTTCATTGTTTACATAGTATGAATTATCGGTTGATTGTGCTTTGTAAAAGCTGTATTAAATCATTACAAAAGGAAGAGTGTTTCCATATGGTACAGTTGATGTCCATTATTAAAGTGGCTCTGGAACTATATTTGATAAGTGGGATGTTAAACACTCGTTGGACAGGTTGGACTGGTTTTACTTCTTGTATATTCAAGAAAAAAAGAAAAAGAATAATGTTCACTTTGGTTCAAGGTGCTATATGCAAGAAAGAATCTGAAAAGTTTTATCTTAAATGGGTGATCACTTAGTAAAGGCAGGTGTCGTAAGCAACCTAAGGGCAATATACCAGACCAAATAAAGTTTAGTTAATAACAATGCTATTTTCCATATTTATCCTGCAGTTTAACACAATTTGCACATTGTTTCTTAAGTTTATTTAACCCTTTATATGAAATCTTTGTGACTCGTTTACAAAAACTTTCCTCATTCCCCTCAATGATTGATACATGCATCGGAAAAATAGTGTCTAAAAACGTTTGGCTGCCCGTTTTATTTATTTTTAGCTAAATATTTACTGCAGGAGTTCTTTTTTGTTATTGTTGATACAGTAACACTATGCTATAACAGAATTTTTAATTAATTCACCACTCTCTTTGTAATCTTCTGATATTAAGAGTTACACACACTTCATAGTGTAATGGTTAGCAAACTACTTTCATAGATAAATTACGACTGAATAACGGGTTCACTTCTCTCTAGCAGCATCATACTTCTGGACTCGTGTCAAATTTAAGTTATACTTAATTTTTTTTCACTGTGTTCCTCATAGTTCTGACCTTGAGCCACAGTTAAGCTCAATAAATAACTCTATGCCTTTCATATCTGCTGATTCCAAACTATTACATGATGGAATCAATCGTGTAAACATTCTGCGGAATGCAAATACTAACAGCCTTATCGCACCAATCATATAGATTAACCATGTTATTTGAATGACAAAAAAACATTACCTCGCTGGATTTTGTAGGGAGAGTTAAAGATGGTACATGTGCAGTAAAGAGATATAAAGCTCAGCTATATAGAGGCGCTTGTGGTGTCATGGTTATCATCGTAAGAAATGGACTCGGCGAACCGATTTCAAATCCTGGATGAGGTTATTTGCATTTCCCATAGCGCTAATACCCTTAGGGAAAAGTATGAATCTTAACTATTCTCCCTCCAGTTATGAGTACATAGTCGGGCAGACAGGGCTCATCAACCTTCTTGTTAAACTTCACTTTAAAAAATTGACCTTATGTTTCAAACTACTCGTGTGTAGGTGTTGGGTATATATATATATATATATAGATATAGATATAGATATAGATAGATATATATATATATATAGATATAGATAGATATATATATATATATAGATATAGATAGATATATATATATATATAGATATAGATAGATATATATATATATATAGATATAGATATATATATATAGATATATAGATAGATAGATATAGATAGATATATATATAGATAGATATATAGATAGATAGATATATATAGATAGATAGATAGATATATAGATATATATATATATATATATATAGATATATATATATATAGATATATATAGATATAGATATATAAAGATCTGGTAATGGCCATCTGTAAGGAGTCTCTCTCTACTTCTTTCTTCCAGCTAAACAAGGGTTCATACATGTATCTTTTTTCTTTTCTTTTAATAAAAAGCCACTCTCTGTCTTTCTTTATTCTGCAAGATAGTCTCTAATAATGTTATTTTTCTTCGATCATCTTCTCTCTCGGTAGACCAGGTAATGGCGTCTGGGACTTGTGAAGTTGTTGGAGTTGACTGAAGTCATTACTTCTTTTTTCTTAAAGGAACAATTCCACTAAAATATAAAATTATATTGTAGAAACCTACTTTCTTTGGTTTCTTTCTTTCTTTTATCTTCTTCTTAGCTTGTGCTAACTTTGAATTCTCTTCTGGAATTCTGAATGTAATACAAAATCCTTCAGGTGGATTTAAATTCTTCTCATCTCTTTTCTATTCTTTTTGGTTTTCAAACCATCTTTGAATTCCCTTCTGGAATTCTGAATGAAACACTTAATCCTTCAAGTGGACTTAATTCTTTTTACTCAGCTCTATTTGAGTTGAGTAAAAATGCAGTCTAATTCTAAGGCCTTCTGTTTTCAACTGACTATGGTTGATTTCTGCAGTAAAAGTCAGGGGCTACAGTACCCCCCCCCCGAGACTCCATCCAGTCATATTAAAGCTCCTCTGCCACACACAGATTTTCACCGAATATAAAAGCTAACCAACAAAAAAAAAAAAATACAAAATAGGCCCAGAATTGACAACAGAATTTTGGCACTCCATTCAATAGATCTATTTAGTGATAAAATTTCCACAAAACCAGTGTCGCATTTGCAAATAAGAAATACAAGACCTAGCAGCTTATAAGAATGGGATTTATTGGTTACTGTGGGTACAAAACTTACCAATTCATTCTTAAAAAAAATCTTTTTGCACTTACATCTTGCCATAGAAATTTGCCATTAGAAAAACCAACTACAAAGAATTTTGCCAAATTTCTCTGACAAGTCATTAGCAAAAAAAATTATCTTTTTAAGAATGAATCCACCATTAAATGATATTTGTTCATTTTGTGGAAAATGTTGTACCGCTAACTTTGGACTCAGAAGCTATTTGTAATGTGGTCACCACCTTCTTCTTCACCAATGACTTTAGCCACCAGCTATGTCAGATCTTGACAGGCAGGGAGAGATCAAAAGCACAACTTTTCCTGCCAGCCATGTGAGACTTGAGGAAGATTTGAAAAGTGACGGCGAAAAGCTGATTGATTTTGGACTTAAAAAACTGCCTTCCTCAATGATTTATAAAGGAAATTGATTCTTTCCTCTAACAAAGAAAACAACTCCATGTGGTATGTATCCGACTTCCCACATAGCCAGAATATGACACAAGGCTATTTTATAGTGGGGACCGCACACAAACCAAGCCTCATGCACACTTGGTGCAAAAAAATACTTGACCCCGTCTGCATTCCTCGAATGGAGTACCTTGGACACCAAGCAGTAAACCCAACCCTGCAAAGTAGGTAAAGCCTGGGTGAGGGGACTGCTTACAAGTTTACAAAGATGCATATAACCACCTGGCACAAATAGCAGGTGACCAGCCTGAAAGCCAGGCTGCTAACACTGTATTTTTAATATCCTTATCGGTTTGCCGAAAAAAAGATTAATAGTAAAGCAGTAAACCTTTTATTTTTTGTCTCATATTTCAAATTCAAGGGTTATTTTATGCATGAGGGTAGGGAATTGCATTCATTTTATAATTCATATTTACATTTTGTGTGTGAGTGTAATTTTTTTACACATGGAATGAAAATAATTTTTAAATACTTTTATTTGACCCATAGATGGGAACCTAAAGTGTACTACCACTCCAAATCAGTGTACCTGGGAGTAATGGCTATGAAGGAATACTCCACACTCTTCAAAACTGAAGCCTCACCATCAGATGCATTTCTCCTCCCCTCGGGGTTTTTTTTTTTTTGTTTTTTTTGTTTTTTTTATCCAGAGAATCTTACCCCTCAGCAGAGGATATACCCAGTATATTTTAAGCTCTACTGACAGGGATAAAATATCATTGAAACGATTTTCCCTAAAATTGATAAATAACTACTTTTTTCTTTTTTTCAAATTGGTCATTTTGTTGCATAATTGGGGCTTTATTTTTTTAATGAAAATTGATGAAAATTGTTAACCATTAATGCTGTTGATTTTAACTAGTATTTTCCTTTTATCTTGATTTTTTTTTTTTTTTTTTTTTTTTTTTTTTTTTTTAATTGGGTTGTTAATCCCTATGAAAGCTAGAAACACCATATATCAGAAACATTAATAAATGATAAACTCTTTAACAATATGAACTTTAAGACAAGAGAAATTCACATGTTAAGTCAGTGTACAAGAACTCAAAGATTCAGTGATGTTAATTTGAATTGTATCATGAGATGGTAACATCATTGGAAAGTTAAGATATTTTTCTAATTAAAGTTCTAATGAGTGATTTTTTAAATTAGTAACTTCTACTGATAACCAAAGGATTGTGTGTGGGGGGGACTCTTTACTCTGGATCCCTTCAATTGGTTTACAATCTTAGTATGAGATTAACTACAAAAACAACCAATTTTATTGAGATGGCTCTGTATTATTTTCTGACATAATGTTGTCCTACCTGCACCACATTGTAGGTGTGTATCCTATTTCTTTGTGATGCAGTAATGAATGCATGTTCTTTCACAGCTGTCGCTCGTCTTTCCTTGTGTCATCCAAACTTTCTAGTATATCTTGTTGGCATTTAAATTTTTCTCTTTTTTTCTCTTTGTTTTTAAAGCTTATCATAGATCTATAACTTTTGATATTAACCTTCTTCCAACCCCAGTTGGCATGGGCTGTAGAATACACTGACTGTATCTCTGCAGAGGGGTAAGACCCACCCCCTGTGTATCCTTGGCCCAGTCAGCTAGGGCTGCAGAATACAACAACTGCATATCTGCAGAGGGGTAAAATTCTCTGAGGGTCATGGATATGACATTAAATAATCTGATAGTTAGGTTCTAGTAATGCTGGAGCTTTGGGCAAACATGGGGCACCCTTTTATTGCCATTGCTCCCAGGTCTACCCTGGGCCAGAGTGGTAGTACTTGATAGGGTCCTATCTATGGGTTGAATAGAAGTGTTTGACATTTAAACTGTACTTATGCTAAACTAAATTGTTTGAAAAAGAACTGTTTTTAACATTTAACTGTGTGTTTATGCTAAATTGAATTGTTTAAAATAGAAATGGATTTGGCATTAAATAACCTACAATAGTTGATATGCCATAAAACCAAACCAAACTAACCTTTCTTGAAAATACAACCATTATTTCATCAGTTGAATTATTTTGACTTGGGTTATGTTAATTTTTGGTGAATATATAAAAATCTAAGTATTTTTATATCATCTTTAAATACTTAGTATTGTTAATGAAAAACTCCAGAATTTTGAGAATTTTTTTATCATCAGTTCTTAAAAAGTATATCAGTTTTAACTGTTTTTTTTGTATTGTTAGCTTAACTAAACAATATTGTTCTGTAATCATTTTACATGTTTAATTTGAAGAACTACTTGTAAGATTGATTGATTGATATTGTTTAATTAAATGTGAATAATTATGAATTCAAATTCTCAACAATTATTTATCTCTTGCAGCAATATGGCTTCTTACTGATTATTGTTTATTGCTAGAGAACCCCTCCCCTGTGGGGAAGAAAATATTTTTACATTACATTTTTACATCCAATAAATATGCATACCAAACTCAGTAGCTTTTTATTTAAAATCAACTCTTTTTGAAGCATAGTAATTTACTAAGCATTTTTCTCAAATGTGGCACCCAATGAGACTTTGAACTCGCTTATGAAGGTTTGCTAGTCTATCTTGCTAACTATTACACCAGCCAAGTTGTCTATTGATTTTAAAGAATAGAACCTTATAAAACCAAATTCAGTAGCTTTATGTCAAACCATATGGCTGTCTCCAGAGTGTTAGATTTACATACCATGTAACAACCAATGAGCTTTAAGATAAGCTTGGCCCTTCAGCCTGTTAGAAGTGAGTGCTACCTTAGAATTCTATTAAAACTCTGCATATTCTTTGTTAGTTCAGTATTAGTTGCTAATTTTTTTTTTAAATTAAGATTTAAAAATTTTTCCCTCTCTCCCTCACATTTATGTAAATATGGGATTAGGTTAAAGGGATTCATAGAGCAATTGATTTGTTTTAGTGACTGTAGTATGAAAGACTTTTTGAATTACTGTTATGGTGAATAGATTATTGAAGTACATATTGGGTCAGTGAATGGATCTAGTTAAATTAGGATAGTCATGACCAGCCTTTAACCCCTTTTTTTATGGCCTTGTGCCACATTTGTAAATATTTATTTTTACAATAAATATTTTCAGTATCCGTTGCCCATTGCAAAATTACCTTGTGTCACATTCTGGTTTGGTGGGAAGTTAACATCAGTTGGCTGAAAATTTTATTTGTCACAAATGATAACATTCATAATATTCATGGAGATGCTATACCAGTGGAAACCATGATTTGTTTGTGCCTTTGAAATTTACTGTTAAAAATATCTAGAAATTTATACTAATTAACTATAAAATTAAATTCTTAGTTCTTTTAAGGTAAATTAAATGGTAATTTTCGGAGAATCATGAACTGACAGGATTATTTTGTATATTTGAGACAGAACAGTCCTTTTCACAAAATTTCCACCCTGTTGGTGAGGCTTAGAATAACCTGATTGTATCCCTTTGCAAAGAGGCAAGACCACTCCCTCAAAAAAAAAAAAGTGTCTTGGGTATGAAATTGTATCTGATAGTGAGACTCCATTTTTGGAGGGTACCCTTCATTTTTATTACTCTTTGGTCCACTATAACATTGTGGTAGTACCTGTTTAGGGTCCTATCTGTTGATCAAATAAATCTTTTTAAAAATTATTTGTATTCAATAAGATCATGTCAATATGAGCATACAATAAATGATTCCCTCTAAGCATAAAATAAACCTAGATAAATTGACATGCTGTTAAAATCATTATTTACAAGATTCTTTTGTTTTTCATGATGTCATTAACTTGCTATGTCACTAGATAATATCATGCTCACAGACTGGATTTTCCCTTGCTATTCAAAGTTAAGGTAGTTATTTTTAGTATTTCATGTATTCTAAAATCTTTTCATACAGGAAATCACATAGGAATTTTTAACCTTATTCAAATACTGATGGTTACACTTTTTTTATTTCTTGTAAAAAGAAACAGGTGAAATGTATCAGAGAATCAATAAAGGAATAATGGCTGCTCTATCTGGTTCTCCTTTTATTCTCACTTTATCTGATTATGACCTGAAATATTTTAGCAGCTTATGAGTAAACTAGCAGAAGTTCCGGGTATCATCTGGAACAAAAGATTACTAATATTAAACTGTGCGATATAATGATCATATACACATGAACTAACCAGACTTTTTTTAAATTTTTTTTTTTTTATTGCCTCTCAACATTTACATTAGATTAGGCTTTGGGTTGCTTATAGAAATTATGTTCCTAAATAGTCACCATTTAAGAAATGAACAGGACCAATGCTGCTTAACTTCAGGAAAATGCTGATAGTTCATGTACATTCGGGCCATTGACCTAATGAATAAAGTGTTGGCCAATGGTCCTGGAGACAGGTTCAATCCCAGGTCAAGTCATACCAAAATGGTACTTGATACCGCCTTGCTTAGCACTCAACACTCAGCACTATAAGGTGAGGATCAAGGGTAAAGTGGAGCAGTCCTGGGAATGGATTAGCACCCACTCCTACACCTCGGTGTAGTAGCTATTGAAAAGGGAGCCTTTGGGTTACCCTTAACTAAGGTCGCCAACTTTACTTACTACTTATTTTAAACCAAAAAGAGTGTACTTTTTTAATTTTGAACTCAGTTTTCAGAGTATATCTAACTAAAGATTACCTCCCGACACACACACTTCTTTTTTTTTTCTCCTCTTCTATCTTTATTGTTACTGTCTCATACATTGTAAAGATACAATTGAATAATTTAAAAAAAAAAATTTTCTTTAAGAAAATATTTTGGTTTCAGTTGTGATTATTGCTTTTAGTTGGACCAGTCAGCTGGAGCTGCAGAATACACCAACTACATCTCTGCAGAGGCGTAAGACTCGTCCAATGAGGGTTCTGGATATGACATTAAACAATCTGATGGTGAGGCTCCAGTAATGCTGGAGCTTCAGGGAATGTGGAATGCACCTTTATTACCATCTCTCCCCGGTCCACTCTGGTCCAAAGTGGTAACACCTGATGGAGTCCTATCTATGAGTTGGATAGAAGTGTTTTACATCTAAACTGAATGCAAACAAATGACTTATGCTAAATTGAATTGTTAGTAATAGAACTGTTTAGCAATACTAAAACCATTTAACTTTGTTGGCTTATGCTAAACTGAATTGTTTGATATAGAACTGTTTGATCATTTAACTGTGTGTAAAAAAAAAAATGACTGATGTTTAATTGAATTGTTAGTGATACATAGCAACTCTTGGAATTATTTAACTGTATGCAAAAGAATGAGCTCGGCTCATTTAAAAAATGTTATCAACAAAATGTTTACAAATCTTACATGCTAAAGTGAATTGTTTGAAATAGGATTGTTTTGAGATTAACTTTGCGTAAATAAAAAAACTATACTTTGAAACTTTTATAAAATGACTTAATTTGGCATTAAATGATTTCTAAAACAAAATCAACCAACCAACTGCTTTTAGTTGGTTCCATTATATTACAGTTTGTATCAACTTGAAATTAACATTATTCAATTAGGTTTAAGCAAAAATTCAGGGTGAAGATTTCTAGTGAATAAATGGATTAAATGGTTCTGTAAAATTCTTTCAATGACATTACAGGTGCATGCATTTTCATTAAGGGTTGAGGTTCTTCCAAAATCCTACTTGATTTACATTGCAAATACTCTAAATCAGCAGGTTTTCAACCTTTTTTTTTCTCTCATGCACTCTTTTTGCTATACATTGGAATGTCATCATCCCCACTTCCCAAGATTGTTTTTGTTGAAATAATTTCTCATGGTTTTTGCCTGGCAATTATATATATATATATATATATATATATATATATATGAACCCCTCCACATGGGCAGGATGTGACACAAGGTTAACAGGCAAATAAATGTTCACTCTCTTGGAGATATACTGTGGACTTATATTGAACTCATGGTAGAATCCATTATAACCAGTAGGTGAGATAGGTTAATCCTTAGATAATACTTAGATAATTGGAAGATCCTTCAAGGCATAAAGCTCTTTCACTATTGATACAATCAAGTGGTCATAATCAGCTGAATCTGCTATAGCAGATACTTCAGATATTAAAGGAGATTTGGTTATTCTGTTATGTTTCTTTGATTCCCATGATATTGGAACCATTTTCTTATTTCCAGACAAAAAGACTTTATTTAGTAACAAGGTATGTGAAGTATGTGACACATCACCATAAACAATGAATTTTATTGACTTTGGATCACCAAAATTTTGAAATACAATCATCAGAGGATTTGGCATTAAATAACCTACAATGGTTGATATGCCATAAAACCCAACCTAACAAACCAACCAAATCTGTAATGTGATGAACTAGATCTCAGAGGCTTATTTACATCATTCCTTTCATCTTCTAAAAGAGAGAAATACTCGTTAATCTATTTGTGTCCAGCTACACTTTTCCTATAAGTACAGTCAAGAATTGCTAATTGCTAATGTTTCTATTAACTGGTGGTTGTGAATTAAAATCCTGTGCTTTGTTTTATCCTTTACACCCTTTTCACCAGCTGTTGAAATGTCATCCTCTCTCATCTTTCAAATAAGTTGATATGCCATTAAACAAAGAAATCCACCATCCAAGATGGTTAGATTCAGAAGATGCTTTCCAAATATTATGCATATGATATTGAAATTTTTTTTTTTTTTTTTTTTTTTTTTCTATATAAAAATTTATTTGGATTATTTTTACTGTTGAGTCTTTTTGATAGATTTTAAAATTTGAATTCAGGGGGTTGTTGTTCACAGTCTAAGCTGCTAATCTGTAGTCTCAATATCCATCACCCCTGACTCACTGAAACTTTTAAATCCCCCTCTTTACTGGTTGAGAATCCCCTGCTATAAACCTAAAGAAAAGTATATGAATAAACTAAAAGTTTGAATCAAAATTTCCATCACTATACAAAATTATAAAAATTCTGAGTCTTATTAAAATTCATCAAATGTCTATTTTGTCCGTCTCTTGCTGCATAACTCAAGGACATCTAAACTTATGGTCACCAAATTTTCTTTGGTTAATAATGGAACCCCAAAATGTTTTAGCATATTAGTTTTTGAAAATTCTATAACCTTTAAAGTTTTGTAGTGAAGGGGTTCAGTTTAAATGTAAGAAAAAATGCTAAACTGGACCTTTACTTTAGTTTGCTAAATGAAATCTTTATCTTTTTGGTTAATTGTATAAAGTAGACACCTAGCTCAAAATTTCCTAGCTTGCAATCAATCTTTTTTCCTTTTTTTTTCCAGTCACCAGCATGGTGTTCTATACTATAGTATAGAACACCATGGTCACCAGTAAATACTTTTTAAGAAATGTCTAAAATTGCAGTACAAACTGTAGCTACCAAAGAGCCATAAATATTAACTATTCGATGTTTATTAACTTATAAGTCCTCACAAAATCGTAGTTTGGTGTTACAAGTCATAGGGTGTGTTTTCAGCTAGTCCATAGTTATACTCTAGTTTTGCACAAAATAATCAAATATACAAACTTAGTACATTTTGATATTTCTGCACAGAATGGTAAAGAAAAATCTTAACTTCTCCTGAATTTGATAATTTCTTTTATAAATGTATTTTTGAAGATAAATTTTTTGTTTCTACATGATTTTTTATTTGTATTAAGATACAAATAAAAAATCCTGTAGAATAAAATGTAGTTGATTCATGCTCTATTTTAATTATCTGTATGCCAACAAATAATTTGACTATTGAATGCATACATCTATTGTTGGCACTACATAAGCTATTCATAAAAGAAGTGATAGAAATATTTTCCAATTTTTGTAGGCTCTAACAGCACATTTTTGACCATGACAATAAACAAATGCAAGAGAGATCACTGTAATATAAGAGGTGTCAAGCAGTAAATGTACTCTGTACAGCGGCAGAATGAAGTGGAACATGATATTAAGTTAAAATCAATTTTCTTGGCTAATCATATATTTAAAATACAATATGCTAAGAGCTGTATTGAACAAGTCCTGGAGGCAACATTCCACAAAACTACAGCTGTATGGCCACCTACTACCCACCTGAAAAACCATCCAAATTAGACGAACAAGACAAGCGGGACACTGCTGGAGAAGTAAGAATGAACTTGTAGGTGATGTACTCCTATGGACTCCTTCACACAGATGAGCAAGTGTTGGATGAACAGCTAGAATGTATCTACAGCAGCTCTATACTGATATAGGATGTAGCCTGGAAGACTTACCGGGAGCGATAGACAAGTGGTGAGAGAGTCAGGGAAATCCATGCTAGTGACACATGATATTATTATACATTTGATGTTTAAAATAATTTAATATATAACTAGCCAGACTCTATTAGGATCAAAACTATTACAAATGATCCCCGAAAGATAAAAAGTATAACTACCACTGATATTCTTCTGCCAATGACTGTTTATTCATTGGATGCATATTAACCCTTTAATCACCACTTGAGAAGGTTGAATGTCACTAGGTCCAGTTTATTATGAGATAGGTGGTGCTATCAGCATTCTCTCTATCAGTATTCATGTTTTTTGTTGTTTTTTTTCTATGACCCTGTCAGAGGTGCTTGATAAATGTTGACTTTATCCCCTGCAGAAGTGTAAGACCCCCTCCCAAAAAAAAAGGAGGGTCCTGAGTAGGATACTAAACAATCTGATGGTGAGGTTCCAGTAATGCTGGATCTTTGGGGAATGTGGAGTACCCTTTCATTGCCATTACTTCCAGGTCTACTGGTCCAGACTGGTAGTACCTGTTAGGGTCCCATTTATGGGTCAAATAGATCTATTTAAAAATTTATATTTGATTGGACTGTGTGCAAAAAAATGAACTCTTAAGAAACAACTATACAAAAAACATAAATATGAATGTAATTCTCTAATTTCTTAGTATGAAATAACCTTAGATGGGTTGTCATGCCATTAGAATCAATCAACCTTTTTTCAAGAATTGCTTCGCAGCAGGGATTTATCTTGACCCTCCTTCTGTTAGTGTAATATGAGAGGTACTGCCAGAAGGAACTGAAACCGAGTCAGATGATTGGCCTTCAGGTTGAGGGTAGCTTATTTACATATTGTTATAAAAGTCATAAAAGAAGACATTTGCTAACACTATTAGTGACCGGGTTATTCTATCGTCAACTCTAAAATTATAAAAAATATCCTGCACAAATCTTAAAGTTCTTAATATACCAGAAAATCGTAATCCCTTTTTCTTCTGACTCTGTTAATTTCTATTTACATTTTACAGGATTTCTTGAAATATTTTCATCTGTTGGATAATCATCTGCTTCACTGCCTCACAATGTTTCATCTTTGTTGGCTGCTCTAACTTCTCTGAGATGAATGATAACGTAATGCATTTTTTTCTTGTGTACACATTCTTTATTTGACCCAGTTGGCTAGGGTTGCAGAATACACCAACTGCATCTCTGCAGTGTCCTCGATATAATGCTAAACAATCTGATGGTGAGGCTCCAGTCGTGAAGCTTTGGGGAATGTGGAGAAATTCTTCATTGCTATTACTCCCAGATCCACTCTCACCCAGAGTGGTAGCACCTGATAGGATCCTCTATATGGGTCATATAGAACTACTGTATATTTATGCTAAACTGAATTGTTTGAAATAGAGCAGTTCTGACATTTGAAACTGTGCGTAAACAAATAAACTGTACTCATGCTGAACAGAATTGTTTGAAATAGAACTGTTCATGTGTATAAAAATGGATTTGGCATTAAATAACCAGCAATGGTTGCTATGCCATAAAGCCAAACCAAACAGTCTTTATTCATTTAGACGTCTTTTCATGCTTAATCGATCATGTTACCAAGTTTTTAATTGTCTGTGCCTTTCAGCACTTTTGGGTTAACTGATTCAAAGTTAAAATCTAATTTCTAGTCACCTGACTTTACAATTTTCCAATGAGGACTTAGCTTTAACTGGCCTTAGATGTCACTACATGTCTATCAAACTTAATTGACCTCATTTAGGTATAATGGTTTCTGCTTTGAGGACAACTATTTAAATCTTTTTAGATACATTTCATAAGATATATAAACATATGTTTAAAACCTGTTTATAATGTTTAGACACCTGTTTGTTTTTGTTATCTAAAAACACAGTTGTGTGTGTATGTGTGTGATGGGTGGGGATTCTTTTATCTCATTCTTGATTTGACTAGCAGAGAAAAAGAAATTTGGGGGTTGAATTGCAGGATAGCATATAAAATGTAGGGCTTTTTTGATCAAATTGATGTGGAGATGGTAGGTAGCTTTGAATATACAAAATGGCTGCTTTGGTATTAGAATAACAAACCAAGCAATACAGCTAAGGGGGGAAAGTTTATATATGAGGGACATTCAATAAATAAGTTTTTTGGGTTTTTTTGTTTTTTGTTTTTTTTTTGTTTTTTTTTCAATAAATGTAAACACTACATTGTTTAGAATTTGTTGATGGCAAAAATTGTTCTAATCTTTAAAAAGTGTTTTGAGAATATTCAAAATGGTACCAGAACAGTACGTCAGGCTTAAACAAAGCTCTGTCATCAAATATTTGGTAGCTGAGAAGTAATGTGTATGAAGAAGCATGTTTTAGTCCATATATATATATATATATATATATATATATATATATATATATATATATATATATATATATACACACACTAATGGGTTAAACCTGGCTTTGTGACACGATGAAACTGAGTCAAAAAGACAGTTCATGGAGTTGAAATATAATGACTCTCCAGGAAAGAAAGAATTCTGGGCACCTTGGTTAGTAAAGATAGTCATCCTGACAGACTTCTGGAATATGAAAGGAGCCATTACTATTGATTTCTTTGAAAAAGGTGCAAGTGTTCAATTTTTCTAAATTTTTTTTTGGTTTTTTCCCTGAAGTTTTTTACTTTACATGTTGAGTTAAAATTTTCTACAATAATTATCAGATCAAATATTGTTATTGTTCTGGATATGTTATATAAAAGGAGATTATCATGTGTTTCATATTGTCTGTTAAATTTAATTGGGGGTCAGTTTGCTCATACAAAAACTATAGAGACTGGTTAGTCATTCCTTTTGCCAATAACTTGTTTTTTTTTTTCTTTTTTAAGATTAAAATACAAAATGAAAACCTTTTTGTTTATTCTTATATAATAAAATTTTTTTCTTTCTTTTAAGATGAAACATTGTCAATCTTTTGTTATTGATTTTGACCAGTATTTTCTTTCATTTTAAACATTCTAATTGCTTTTTTTTTTTATCATAACTCATTCAAGTTGTTATTTCTACAACCAGAGGAGCAACACGTATCAGAAATATAATAATGTCTCGGTGAGACCTGAATTAAAATCTCATTGCTCAAATGTAATCACATGTCAATGTTCACATGCAATTATACTTGGTTTACTTATAATTTGCACAAAGTTATCTGGTTTCAAGTATTCCGATCTAATAATAATAATAATGTTCAAACTGATCTATTTGGCCCATACATGGGATCCTAACCAGTACTACCACTTCAGGTCAGAGTGAACCCAAGAGTAATGACAACAAAATGATATTCCACATTCCTCAAATCCTTACCATTGGATGCATTTTAGTGTTATACCCAGGACACCCAAATTTTGAGGTTTCTTATCTCTTTGCAGAGTATACATTCATTATAATCTAAGTCCCACTGAAAGAGCAGGTAGAATCTGGTAGGAATGTACTCATTGTACAAGCAATACTATAATGTTAAATAGAACATCATCATGGTAGAGAGGAGCAAATACATAAGTTATCAAAAAAGTCAGCTGCCAGAAGAAAGACTAGTTAAGAATTCAACACCTCTTCCAGTAGGCTTGATCTTAATATCCTGGTTTTGCTGAGATAACCATCTAAGTGTCACTCATCTGAGGCAGAAGTGGGAGTGGGTTGTTCTGTGAACTTATATATATGTATATCTCATAGGATTTTGTGATTGGGCCTCTTTCTCTCTTTTTTTTTTGGTGGCTGGGGTGCAAGAAGATAAACACTTGCATAAACACTGAATGAGAAACAAATCAGATACAAGGAAATGTTTTCTAAAATAACTAAGAAGTCAACCCATAAGAGTTGTTTGTTATCCTTTTCTTCCTGCTTCCATGGCCTCAGAGACTGAACAGAGAAAAAGCTATAATGTCCTAACACTTAGCTATGACTGACATAGCAGTTATCAATGACAGTACTACAATTATTTTGAGTGAAAGAAAAAATTTGAAACCTTATTTGAAACCCTTAAAGTGACTATCCTAAAAAAAAAAATAAACAGAAAGCAGGGGTTTCTGTGTATTCCTTTGTTTAAAAACATTACTTAAGTTAAAATTTATATATATATATATATATATATATATATATATATATATATATATATATATATATATATATTTATCTGTTCAAGGTAAGGAGATGAAAGTTCTCAAAAATGCAACATTGACTTGAGTAAATATGATTATATAAAATCGCAATCAAGAATTAATGAAAAAAATTTTTTTCTCCTTCTCTAATTGCAGTTATCTGGTACAGTGGACGATTGTGGCTGTAAAGTCGAAAGGGCAGATTATTTCAACAATCTTATGGTTCAGCCTTTGCTAAATAACTTGCTCAACAAAGATTACTTTCGATATTTCAAAGTAAGCCTCTTTCTTTTTCCTTTTTTGTCTAGCAGATTACTGAAATAATCTTTCACTTGTTGGTACAAGCACTAAATTTGGTATATACGTGCTCCAGGACCTATTCTCATAGAAAAGTATGTTGCCCATAAAAAAAAAAAAAAATGTGTCTTGAAAATGGCAGCCATTTTGGTTTTCAAAACCAAAATGGCTGCCATTTTCTGGACACATATTTTTTTTTTTTTTTTTTTTTTCTTCTTTTTTAAATATATAAGCATCATATTTAATCAATTATCGTTAAATATGTATTACTCATTGGAAATTTTGATCTGAAATATTTCAATTTCTACCATATTTTATTTTATACTCTTTGGGCTTATTTCTTTATCAAGGTATCTCTATTATAACTGTCCATAATTTACTATCATCAAGAGAAAAACACATAAAACAGGAATTTTTCCAAGCTGTAGCCATGTCAGTACTACTGTATGGTTACATCACTTGGACACTAACAAAACACTTGGAGAAAAAGCTAGATGGGAACTACACAAGAATGCTGCATGCAGTTTTGAACAAATCCTGGAAGCAGCACTCTTACAAAACAACAGCTGTATGGCCACTTACCTCTCATCATACAAACCATCCAAAAAGCAAGCAGGACATGCTGAGTACTGCTGGAGAAATAAGGAAAAACTTGTAAATGACATCCTGTTGGCCAATCAGCAAAAGTTTACATTTATCAGCTTTGTGTGGGTGCCGAGTGCCCTCTAGAGGACTTACCAAGGGTGAGGACTGATAGAAATGAATAACAAGAGTCAAATGGATCTATGCTGTTGGTATACTTTGAATGAAGAGAAAAATTTGGTCTTTTTTTTTTTTTTTTTCCCCTATTTGTTTACATATTTTGTTGTTGATTTTTAAATGATTAATACCTATAGTTAATTCTTAAACACTGAGCTCTTAAGTTCTCACCCATTTCCTCCCACACAAAGAAAAAATACCTGCTTAATCATAAGTAAGAATTAACTTAATCATGTAGTTCTAAATTAAATAAATCTATATAAATATTTTGAAACATGATCAATTGCTATTACATCACAATGAGGCATTCTTGACAGTTTGTAATTGGATAATCCATAATAGATATTTCTTTTGAATAATTTAAGTAAAAAAAAGTTTTTGTACATAAAAAACTATTTTTGTGCCTTTTTATTATTTTATATATAAAAGAACAATGAAATACATCTTTGTATTTTATATCTTTGCTCACACTTTGTAGGTTAATCTTAAAAAGACTTGTCCTTTTTGGCATGATGATAGTCAGTGTTCACTTCGAGATTGTGCTGTTGATACATGTAATATGGTAAGTATTTTATTGTATTTATTTTTCATATAGGATTTCAATATATGAATATGTCCATTTTATAATTCTTAGTATACTGTTGACCTTAACAACAGCTTTGTCAATATTTACTGAAAAAAATAGTCACTTCTACATACTCACTTCTGATAATAGATTTGTTTATAATATCACCCATAATAAGTACACTCTGATGATTTTTTTTTTTTTTTTTTTTTTTTTTTTTTTCATAAAATGTTAATTTCTTCTAAACCAAAGATAACAGGATTTTATTATTACTTGTGGAACATTACATAATCAAAAAAGATATTATTAGGTATTATTTATTATGGAACTCAACAACATTTAAACTCTGTAATTAAATTGTATCGGTCCAAAAAAAAAAGTGTATATATATATATATATATATATATATATATATATATGCAATTTTACTTTTGGCTTCAAAGTTTCAATGCTGCAGAGTTTGGTAATAAATAATAACTAATAATATCCATTTTGTATAATGTTCCTCTAGAAATAACAAAATTCTTGCATCTTCGATTTAAAAGAAAATTAGCATTTTATGAAAAATTGTTAAGAGTAGGCAATACTTTATATATAGATCATAATTTTAAAGAGTTTAAATCTTATGTTGTTATAATATTCTATATCATTACGAAATAAAATTCTCTATTTATAACTGTTCTTTACATTGAACAGAATATTGGAAGAGTTTTAACAAATAGTTTTTAGAGTTTTGTGTTTAGAGTAAACAAGATCAGCTATTTTGATAGACTAAAAATATTTACTACTCTGGAATCCACTGGATTAAAAGAATGGGTGATAATTTAATCCACTGGATTAAAAGGGGTGGGTGATTCTTTAATCTACTGGATTAGTGAAATAGGTGATATTTTGAACCTGCTAATTGTTTTTTTCTTTCAGAAGATAAACAGTTCAGCATTGGCAAAATGATCTATTTCTCTCTCTCATAGGGAAAAACTGGACATTTTAGATTTATAAGATACCTCTAGATTTGCCCAGCAATGAAAGTGAAAATTGGTTTTGAGTCAATTCGGCTACCAGGGGCCAAGTTATGGCTATTTTTGGGGATATCCCAATTTAGAAAATTTTGATGTCTTAAATTCACCATTACAATTTGATTTTAAGATCCACTTATTAGTAAGAATAAACAAATAAAACAAATTTAGAATAAATACATTGAAAAAAACTGGTTTTTTTCTTGACTTTTATGGGTGTTATTCCTTCTGCCTGACTAACACCAGATAGCCCTTCTAGTCAACATTTAAAATAACTAAGTTTTTTTTGTTTTAGTTGCATAATGTTAAATAACCTTTTTGATTTTGATCATTAGTTTCATCAAAATTTCAAAATTCTGTAATTCTTCAGTTTTTAAAGGAATAGTGGATCCAATCCTATTCCTATGCCAAAATTGTGTGTCTGTCCTAGGATTACTGCCAAATATGGAATGTCCAGAGAATTTATTTTTTTTATAAATAATAACTTGATTTCTGACTCTAACTATGCAAGGTCATTTGAGGTCATGATATTTCAAAATATATTATTTCTAACTGTTAGAAACTGTGATATGAAAAATAAATGTTTCTTTTTTAACTTGGTGGAAAGGATGAAGTCAGATCCATGTTTTTCATATGATCAACTTTGTTGGATGTTCAGGAGTGAAAATATAATCTACATATTTGTAAAAGATAAGATGATTGATTGATTTTATTTTTTAATGACATATCAACTTGTCTATGGTTATTTTATGCCTAGACATTGGAGAATTATATTCATTATGCATTCATATTTGCATAGTTGTTTCTTAAAAGGTTTTTTCTTTTTCTTTTGTAAACTGTCCTAATCTAATACTAATAATTTTTAAGCTGATCTATTTGATTCATAGATGGGACCCTAAGTGATACTATCACTCTGGGTCAGAGTGGACCTGGAAATAATGCCAATAGAGATGTACTCCAGATTTTTAGGGAAGAAGTCACCCTTGCATAATGGCTAAACTGCTGGGCTATGACCTTAAAGTAAATAAGTTATATCCTTTCAAAGAGTGTGAACCCCCCTTATCCACCCCAGCTATGGGTTAAATAGTATCACTGTTGTTCTTTAAGGATGGCTTTGGCATTAAATAACCCACAAAGGTTGATATGCCATTAAACAAAGAAACCAAACCAAACTGGAGCCTCACAATTAGATGCAGTTTATTGTCATAACCAGGACTCCACCTTTTTTTTAAGAGGGGAAGGGTCTTATTCCTCTGCATATTCTAACCATCATGGACAGAGTGAGTAGAAAGATAAAAAATATTGTGTAGAGACACAGAAACTAATTAGAATTTTTCTTTGCTTTAAAACTATTTTTGCTGTTTATTTCTGTCGGGTTCATATTGGTATATCCATAGATCCTTGCTAAAATACTAGGGCGAGTCAAAAGTTTTGCAATATTTTGTTAACATGAGGCATAATTCAGCAGCTCTGGATGCTTTTGCCAAGTTTGTGAAGGTGATGAAACACACTGGATTGTGAAATGCCCAGCTTTCTTGTTACTATCTGATTGCACTTCTATGGCTTGAAACATGGACTTGGAATCCATGTTTTTGAGCCTACCTTGTCTGATTGTTGAAGTTCTTGCAACTAAAGCAAAATTTCTTGAACCAGCTGTTTACTGTATTCACCTTTTTGAACAACAAATGTTTTTGATTGCTTCTATGGTGTTATGACAATTTGAACTTAGAAATCTTGAATTAGATGATGTTGTACATTCAACTGTGAAGCTTTCAAATCTCACACATTGCAAAGAAATGCATATGTCAGCACACCAATTACACCTCAGCAGGTACTTCACAGCTTAAACTGTTTCAGCACATGTGACATATGTGCTACAAAGTAGCATATACTGCCTAAATTGTATAAAACTTTTGACTTGCCCTAGTATATTGAACTTTTTTTTTTTTTTTTTTTTTTTGCAATGCCAGATATTTTTGTTGGTAGTAGAAATAGTGAATATATTCTCCTGTGTCTAAAACTGCAAAATATATATATTTTTTTTTTTTGTAGGATGAACTTCCAACGTGGTTTAAAGAAGACAAAGAAAATATAGATAGTAAAGAAAATAAGGTAAGATTTCAAGACATTTTATGCTGATTATTCTACAAATTGAATAGTAACTTAAAAAATACATATTGTTATGACAAAGTAATGCTGAAAAGTTCTCAGCCCAACTAAGAAAAGACATTTAATATATTCATCCAACAAATAATTTCTAAAGTTTCTGTAACCCTACCAAAAAAAGCTCAATAAAAAAAGTAATTCCCTTTTTACTTGGTCTAAGAACTATTCTGCATTTTAGATAAGCTTGCTTGTAGTATATTTTGTTTAATTATTCATTTTATTTTTTTAGTTTTAAATGAAGCGTTATCAACTATTGATTTTTAACTAGTGTTTTCTTAATTTTTACTTTTTTTTTTTTCGCTCGAGCGACCTGCGGATCTCTCTCCTTCGCTTGAGCAGCCTGCGGATCTCTCTCGCTCGAGTGACCCCCGGATCTCTCCCCTTAGCTCAAGCGACCTGCGGATCAGTCCAAAATTACAAACCTTATATTGTCTTTTCAAGTCCCATGCAGATATATGAATATCTTCTTCGCCCACATATTTTTCTGTTTATGGCTAGTTATCAGAACTTACATACTTCCCAGTAATTTGTTGATCTTATCTGTGAATGGAAATATCTTTCACTCTATCCATAGGCAATAAATTATATTCTTGCCATCATATTTCATATTTCTCTTTCCTGCAAAAACCACTTTATTGATGTTATGTTGTGACTGCATTGAATCTGTCAAGTTCATCTATGGCACTCTATTGCTAGCTAAGCTAGTATATTACAATACTTTGTGATTTGTAGATTGACAAACTGAGTGAGTTGTGATAAAAAAGAAAGAAAAATTCAGTTAAAAGTATTAAAGTCTCTCTTCATAAGTTTATCAAAAATTTCTTAAGTAACTCATTTGGTTATGTTAAAATATCGATTTAAATGCTAATGACCAGTAATTTATGAACATTTCCATTGAAAATACTGCTTATAATTATTTAAGCAAGCACAGAATTTGTTTATCCTTTTTTTTTTCCTAGAATTGCCAAAACCATTAAGGATTTTAAGTAGAGGAGAGATCTAAACTTAAAAGTTCTCTAGTGGTCAAGGATAATATTTATAGAATAGAAAGAAATATCTGTGAATAGCACTAAAAATATTATCAATACAAATAGTTTCTGCTATATTTAAACAGTCCACATGTTTTAAACAAGATGGTGCTGTCTCCACATTAAATTGCAACTCTCATCAACTAAAAGCGATGTCAACATATGCATACTAAAAGCATAGACTGCTATCAACAGGTTATTGATCATATGGAAATCTGATCTCTCCGATTAAATGGGAATTCTTCCAAGCTGTAGCTATATCAGTACTACTGTATGGTTGCACTACCTGGACTCTAACAAAATGCTTGGCGAAAACACTAGATGGGAACTACACAAGAATCCTGTTTTGAACAAATTCTGGAAGCAGCATCCCCACTGTACAGCCACTTGTCTCCCATCTCGCAAACCATCCAAATAGAATGAACAAGACATGCTGGGCACTGCTGGAAAAGCAAGTACCAACTCATAAACAACATTTTCCTGTGGACTCCTACACATGGACACACCAATGTTGTCTGACCAACAAAGACTTGCATACATCAGCTTTGTGTAGACACTGGGTGCAGTTTAAAAGGGCGTATCAAGAGAGATGGCTAACAGGGATGGATGGTGAGAAAAAGTCAAGGTAATCTGTGCCATCTGCATTAATTGATTTGTACTAAGTGGTTACTTTCCAAAAATGATAAATACTTCTGAAACGAATTTTTCAAATTCTTTTTGTTTTCTCTTTTTCTTTCCAATTGCAGTATGCTCAAAAAGCCAATTCTGAACATAGCTGTGAAGAAGAAAGAAAATTAGGAGCTTTAGATAAGACCATTAGGTAAGTAATAATAGATTAGCAACTGGTTTTTTTATGTATATACTGTAATTATTTGTATAGAATAAGCATTCATGTATAATACGCACATGTAATTCTGGGGATTCCTCATCTATAATACACACCGACTTTTTAAAATTTGTTGCAGCTGAATTTATTGTTTGTTCAACATTTTATCCAGTTTGTTTTAACTTAACTATTTATATAGTTTACATTATGTTTTGAAATAGAAAATTTACACAGTATTTAGAGCAAACACGGAGACATGATCAAACAAAAATGCAACAAGCTTTTGAGAAAAAAAATAAGTTCATGCAAGAAAAAAATTACAAACACTATGGCTATTTCTCTGTAACAGTATAAAACAGAAATTAGTTTGGACCATAGATATAATTAACTTTTAGTCATACTATCTTTAATATGGAGAAATAGTTAATTAGTACTTCTGTATAACATGTACCCTTAATTTTGGGGCTTAGAAATATGAAAAAAGTTCATATAAAGAATAATGATTATGGTACTCTTTATAGATTTATTCATTCTTATTCTAGTGACTCCCCCACCCCTTATTAAAATTTGCAGCACTTTTTTTCCTGACGTCAGAACAAACTGTTAATAGCACATTAAGATCTTTCTCTAACTTTCTCAATATTGAAGTTTTATAAAGTTATTTCTGTTAACATCATTATATATCAAGTTTACATTTACTAAGCTGAGTCTAGTTTGCCTTATGACTGCTAATCTAACCTGCTAATTACTACAGCATACAAGGATGTCAAAAGTTTTGCAATATTTTGAGCCATTTCATATTTCAGCAATCTGTTCACAATGGAGGCGTTAATTGATAGTGCTTTGTGAAGTACAAGTTCTGCTGACAATGTATGTGTGCTTGACTGTTGATCATCCATTTTAAGCAAGGCCTTGTCTTCCACAACTAAGTCTTTCAGATTTAGGTTTGTCTTTGAGGCTGGTATCACCTTCCTTGAAGTGTCTGAACCAGTTTTGTGCCACATGTTCATTGACACTTCCTGGGCCTTCCACATCATTAATTTCTTTTGCACTCTGTCCTTTTTTTCCACATGTTAAATGGCTCTAATTGCAATTTTTTTCACCACTCATTATCAAAGTTGTAAAATAAATAATAAACAATGTTTATATGAAAATAAAGACTAAACAATTCAGCAACAATTGGACAAGTTATATCTCAATGTTATATTAATTTGATACAAATTATCAAAAATCCAGTCTGAATTGTCCGTCTGATTACATGGCTGAGAAGGTTAAGATGTAAAGTCAAATGTCTTAGGAGGTTGTGAGTTCTATTCCAATAGTAGTTAAAAAAAAGGGGGGGGACAGAAAGTGGCTAATGCAAGATACATCTCCAAGGCATGGATGGCAGAATGAGAACAGTCTACTCCAGTGATTAAAATAAAGGGTTAATTCCAGGAAGGTTACCAATTATGACAAAAAGGGACCTTGAAAAGGCTGGAGAGTACATTGGCCAAAATGTTGTGAGTATAGCAACCAAAATGAATACAGTAATCTGCAATGTGTAAAGAATAAGAATGCTTCAGCTCATAAATATAGATGGAAAATGAAGGAAGTAATCTCTAATTAGTATTTAATAGTTATCTCCTTGAAGATATTATGATGATCTGGGTGAGCCCAAATGCAGACTGTACACTTCTTTTATTGCAAAATGATGTGGAAATTAATTAATTCTCTAAGTTACTCTTTAAGAAATACTGTTCATAAGTATTTGAACGAGCAAAATTTTTTTTTTACTCTCTCTCTCTCTCTCTCTCTCTTAAGATTGCAGGGACCATTAAGAATTTTGAGGAGAGAGCCAAATTACGAGTTTGGCAACTCTTCCTCCAAATAGCAATATAAGTTTGTTTTCTTCATCTTGATTGATTCTGAACAAGATTTTAGAAGAACAGAAAAAACTATTTTTTTACATGTAACAATTTAGTTCTATTAAAAATAACATTTTCCAGATATTTAACATTTAGAAAAACAAAACATGAGTATTTTTTTTTATCATTCAGACTATTATCTTCATCCTTATTGTTATATTGATAACATTTTGGACAATGCACCCTTCAGCCTTCTTCAGGTGTTTTGTGTTGAAGTCGAAAGTCCACACAGAATTCTGAACTGAACCCTTTATTTAATCCACAGGGATAGATCGTTCTAATTCCACTAACCATGACCGGGTATAAGTGTTAAGCTATAGTAAGTATTGTTATTTGCCTGTAGTTAGGATTGAACAGGAAACCTCCAGATGATTTCACTTAGAAGCACTTTAACCAAACACATATCTGTTGTGCCAGGTTCAATCCTGACTACAGGTAAAGTAAGGAATACTTACTATAGCTTAATACTTTTACCTGGTCATGGTTAACAGAATTAGAAAAATCTTCCCACCTGGATTAGAGGGTTTGTTTCAGAGTTCTGTGTGGACTCCTGAGTTCATCATGAAATACTTGAAGGACGTATCTGCTGAAACATTTTGAATATAACAACAAGGATGAAGACATTAGTTAGAATACTCTAAATGATAACAATTATCAAGATTCATCTCAGAAATTTAGACAAAAAAAGAAACATGACTATATGCATGCCAATGATATTTGGGCCCTAAAAAATAAACAATTTGAAGCAAATTTGTTAAAATATTTATACACATTTATACACATATTTAAAATATTTATACACATTAATACCTAGTTAGATATCAAGGACATTATGCATATGTAAGCAGAAACAGAACTTTTCTTATTCGCTTTTATGTATCACTTTTCTATGCTCTTGATTTTTAAATTCTCTAATAGTCTCTCTTTTTAAATTTTCTGTTTTCTCTCTTGATTCTCATTAGTTTTAATTAAACGATTAGAACTTATCTAATGTAGACTCTAATATACTGATCTTCCATTTTTGTTACTTTATAATTAAAAACTTTTCAGAAAAAAGATAAGTAATAACATTAATGAATTTCCAAATAAATCAAAAACTAGTAATAAAAAATATTATTTTGGCTACCAAAACTCTCAATATCGGCTCTAAGTCCATTGTAGTACTACAGCAGTTACTGTTTTATTTTATTTTTTTTACTTTTGCTTTTCACAGTCACTGGTCTGCACAAACCAGGTCTTGATATTTTTCTCTTTTCTATTGCTTTATTCTATAACTTATTGGTGTTATAGTACCTATGAGAATTTTCATTTCCCTTTCTCTGCTTCTCTTGGTGATGATACCCACCTTTTTTATTATTATTATTATTATTATTATGTTCACCACTTATTTGCTATGCAAGATCAGTCTAGAAAGTAATGAGACTGATTTATTTATTTCCTGCCCCATGTTGGTAACCGTAACTAAAAATCAGCTGACAACATTTGATCTTGAATGAGTTAAAACATTCAGGTTGTGTTTGCCTCTTAGAATTTCCATTCATATAAATAATTTTGAATTATTACAAGTATATTAGGTTAAGGGTGCTATGAAAATGGAATACAAGACCAAACTCAAGATCAAATATCAGGACATTGATAAGGGTTGACAACCTGAAAAATAAATAAAAAACAGGCTTAGGAACTACACTTATTGTATGCTTGTACCATTTGGACTTTTAAAGAAACACCTGGTGTAAAAGTTAGATGAGAATTACACAAGGATATTGCATGCTATTTTGAACAAATCCTGGAAGCATAAACACCTTACAAAATGACAGCTGTACAGCCACTTAACTCTCATCTCACAAACTATCCAAATAAGATGAGCAAGGCATGTTGGACAAGTTAGGACAAATTCATAAGCCTGCCCTGTCGGTTGGGGCTGTGGAATACACTGACTGCACCTCTTCAGAGAGGTAAAACCCTCCCAATGAGGCTACCTATTGGCTATGAGTGGCAACCTGTAATGCTTTAGGACAGGATCCTGGTGGCTGAGCAGTCCTTGACCTGGAAACCAAAGAGGTCACATGACTTGCAACACTTCCCTTTGGCCCTTACTGGGCTCGATGAGGGGGTGGAGAGGCCCAATCCAGTCAATCGGCTGGTCATGTCAGGTCTTTTTCAGATTTTTACAAAAATCTGAATTTGAGAGCAATGACTGTAGGGTCAATCATGCTGAGGAAAGACCTATACTCCTTTCTGTCCCTGGGTGAGTAATTATCTTGGGAATGAAAACTCAGGGACAAAATTAAACTGTCTATCATCTGTATGAGTATACAGACTATGTAGCCCGGATGTTACTCGGTGAATGGGTTTCCCCCAGGCACATCCCTATGTAGGACTCCATGGTGGGTGGGGAGCATAGTCAATGAAACTCAGACTTTCTTTATGGCTTATGAAAATATAACCCAAGCAAAAACCAAAAAATAAAGACACCTCTCAGAATCCTCTTTAGAAAATGAACATGAAACTAATGAAAATTTCTATCAATTCATTGTACTTGAATCAATAGAAGGAACCCCAATCACCAAACTATCTTCATTAGGAGACTGCAAACCAATCAATATAAAAACAGCTATGAACAGCATCCTTATTATACAAACAACAAATCAAAGACAATCAGAAAAGATACTAAAATAGAAACAATTTGGAAAACCAAGCATAAAAACAACCCTTAACTTCTCAAAAGGAGTTATAAAATCCCCCAGGCCTTGCATCATGTTCCCTTAAAAAAATAAGAGTTCATCTTAAACCACAAGGCATAACAAATGTGAGGAGAATCTCCATATGCAAACAAACAAGAATCATAGACACACATACATACTAACATTTAATAAACCCACAACTCCAACCAGCATTAGAATAGGTTACATAAATACAAAAATAGAAATTTACATACCAAACCCTCTAAGATGCCAAAAATATGGACATCCTAGAGATAAATGTACTAGACCTCCAATTTGTGCAAAATGTGGAAAACACACATAATTAGAATGTTAAAATCCCTTTAACTACATCAACTGCACAGGAGAACACCCTGCATATTCATGGGAATGAAAAATGTGGAAAAAAGAATAACAGAAATAAAATACACAAGAAACATCTCCTTCCCCGAGGCCATAAAAATTGAACACAAGAACAACCCAGTTATGCATATGTAACAAAAAAAGAAGGAAACAAAAAAAAGGAAGATATTAAACAAAAACTGGAAGAATTGAACAAACTGATTAATGAATTTAAGAATCTAATAGAAATACTAAAAATGATCACAAAAGAGACATCAAGGAACATATTTTAACAGTTCGAGATGAATGTGAGAGACACCGCCAAAATCGGGAAAAAACCCAAAGGAAAGGAAAAATCCAAACTAAACAAAAAAACACTGATAAATGAACCAATCCCATTATCCAACAGATTCACCTCAATGGATATAGAAGATCCTGTTGAAACAACGATAGAAGATTCAGAAGAAACAACCACCCACATCGAAACAGACATCATAAAACTCCAAAAGAAACTTAATAAAAAAATACCAAAGACAACCCAACAGAAAATTAAACAAATCCTATAAAAAAAACAAACACGAGCTACAAAAAGTAGACATAGATCAACTTCAAAATCAAAGGAAAAAGAAAAAAAATCAAAAACCAACTTCAAACCCCCCTATAGAAACTAAAAACAAATTTTAAAATATAGAGCAAATTGAAATGGACTCAACGCTTACAATCAAAAAGCCAGGCCAACTTAAACCAAAAGCACAGGCCCCCATTGGCCAGGCTTGAAGAGTACATATGATCAGTGAAAGACCAAGTGGCTCATTTAAACTGCCCCCAGCCAAATTCAATGCAATCCCTTCACCATCAAGAACAGTCACCTATGGGAATGAATAAATAGTCCAATGCTCAGGGATCAACAAAATCCCCACAAAGATCCTATAGTATAGAAAGCATGGATAGTGACACAGACTGCATAGTTGCCAGCCTCAATCTGGAAGGTATAACAAATAACTACTAAACTTGAAATCATTTAGCTGTGTGCAAACAAATTAGCTCAATCCCTTTTTTAAATGTGATATAGTGGAAGATCCTGAAAGCCCCTGTGAATGGATTACTCGGTCTATAAAAGACGCGAGTAAGCAGTAACCAAGAGAGAAGCAAGAGTACCCACTCTGGCATTCAAGATACAATCGAGAGTCCATATATTATTTGTACGTTGTACTTTCGAACGATAAACTTGTTATACTTACTCTTCGTGTGGAGTCTTATTTATACTGAGTATATCCCCCCTAGGGATATATCAAAATGTTACTTACAAACCTTCCACTTAAAAAGTAAAAATGAAATTACTGACAAACTAATCTCTCACATATCCTGTATATCTATTTGTGTGCAAACAAATGTCTGATGTTGAATTGTTGCTGGTACATAGCAATGTTCAAGACGGTTTGACTGTGTGCAAACTGATGATTAAAAGTGAATAGGATGATTTGTATTGGATGGAGATACTTGAAATCATTTAGCTATGAAGAAAAATAAGCTTGTGTTTGTTGAAAAATATTATTAGCCAAATATTAACAAATCATATGTATTCATTTACAAATCATATGTATAACTATTTAACTGTGTGCAAACAAATTGTTGATGTTGGGTTGAATTGTTAGTGTTGTGCAGTAGTGGTGCTTGGATCCATTTGATTGTGTCTAGACCGGTGGGTTTGGTTCATTTGGAATATTATCTACTAAGTATTCATTTGTAAATCTTAGTTTTAATATGTATAAACAAAGTTTGGCATTAAGTGGCCTGCAGAGGTTCTTGTGTCATAAAACCAGCCGAACCAAACCAAACTAGAAAATATCTTGAGTTTTCCAAAAAACGTCACCTTTTCACTGAATTCTGACCAAATCAATCTTTTTACCAATATCTGGTCAAATAGAATCAAAAACTATCATAAAAACCCATGCCCTAAAACCCACATGGAATACAAAACTAACCTAGCATTTCTTGGCATTAAATCACCTATAGATTTATATGCCATTGAACAAATCTCACTCAAATTCATAAGACACACCTGTGTTAGCCAACCAACTGTCCAGACACTCGATTCCATCTTGAGGACTTACCAAGAACAATGGCCAGTAGGGATGGATGGTGAGAGTCGAAGGCATCTTTACTGTCAGCATGCCTTGATAATGACATTCTACACACCCACTCTGTGAATGAGGTTTTGCCCAAAAAGAATATAGCTGTGCTATTATAGTCTTCTTACTACTTATCTGAAACCTTCTATTTCTCCCCACCCCCACCCCAGGTTGGGAAAAAAAACAGTCAAAATTTACTTCCATGAAGTGGTAAGTTTATGATGAACCAGCTGAAGACATTGTCAATTTAAGACTTTTACCACTGTTTCCAGAAATATAAACAACATTTTCATTGGTTTCCCAAGGAGATATGATTGATTTGTAATTAGATTTATAATTTTTTTTTCTTTTTTTTCTTTTTTTTTTTCCTCTATCTCATTACTTAATAAATTGAACTTGTAAATTTTCTTTTTTAATATTTTCTGAGACAAATTTTTCTTATTACCATTACATCTTTTTATGAAAATGCATCTCTTAATTTTTGTTTTTGCTGCTTGGCATTAGGGTTTGCAAGCTTTGGTTATTGTATATAGCAAGAATATGCTTTATATTTTATTTTTATGTAAGAAATGTGCATGTTCAAGCATCAGTCTTTTTATTTATCTGATATAAATATTTAGCCATATTGGATGAAGGTAATTTTTAAAAAAATATTCATAGTTATATTTAATTAATATTTGATTCCCAAATAAGAATTTTAGTTGGTTTTGGTTGTTTTCATATACATTGATATCATATCGTATTTCCACATGCATCGGCATCATATCATATATATTGTATTTCCACATGCATCGACATCATATCATATATATCGTATTTCCACATGCATCCATATTATACTTTAGATGTACAATACCCTGTCAGCAGGGCTTTGAATATATAGAATATATCTTCTGCAAAAGTATAAGACAACCCCACTCCACTTCAAAAAATGAGTAGTCCTAGATATGACACTATATCTAATGGTGAGGCTACAGTTTGGGATCTCTGGAGTATGTAGAGTATCCTTTTCATAGCCATTACTCCCTGGCCAACTCTGACCCAGATTAACAGAACCTGTTAGTCCCATCTATTAGTCAAATAGATGTTTTAGGATTATTTCTCTTCAATAGAACCATGTGCCAAAAAAAAAAAACTCTTAAATAGCTACACAAAAATGTAAATATGAACATACAAAGAACATAATTCCCTAGCCTCTGGGCATAAAATAACCCTAGACAGTGTGATATTCCAATAAAATCAGTCTTGACTTACATTTACTGTTTGTAGAAGTCATACAAATCTCTCTCAAATATACTGTATCTCCCATAAATAAGTACACCCCCTACCAATTTCTTTTTACAAAAAGTTAATTTTCTAAACCAAAGGTACCTAAGTTATTATTTCTTGTGAAAATCAAAATATTGTAAATACTATCAAAACAGAAATTAGTATATTATTTGTTATTAAACTCTACAGCATTGAAACTGAAGCCAAAAATAGAAATATGTAACAATCCTAAAATAAAACCAACCCTCATACATAGTTATGCAATTTTATTTTTGCTTACAATTATATTACAATTTTGTTTTTTGATACAGTCTGCTTAAAGAGTTTGGTAATAGATAATACCTTTTTAATGTCCATTTTGATTCAATAATGTTCCATTAGAAACATTTTAACCAATATTAAACATTTCATAGACTTTAATGCAAACTAATCAATTGTAATTTTAATTTTTACAGATTTCTTTGTCTCAAGCCCATGCCATAATACTTGCTCCTCACTTATAAATTGCCTCATTTCTGCTGAATATTTTCATTTTATTAAAAGATCCACAACAGTGCAGAATGGTGTGGATATCATACTAAATATTAATAAAACCAGTTTTCTCAGTTATGATTTTAGGAAAACTTTCAGTTATATAACCACTGGCAGTATTAACTTTTAGAACCTTGGGTCCCTCGTGCTTGTGTCTCACCACCCCAGGTTCCTAATAAAAATTTTTAAAAATATAAGTTACAATCTGTTATTTAACAGCCTGAGTGTTGTTGCTAGAAAAAGGAATATTAGACATCTTGTTATGTGGCTTCTAGATAATAGAACAAATACCTGTCATTTAGGTTCCAATGGTTAACATTAAAAATAACCAATAAGAACAAAAAATAAAGTAATATATAATTAATGAAATAATCCAGTTATCAAATTCATGCTAGACTGATTTCAGCTTACATATTTTTCTAAGAAATTAATGTAATTTTTATTTTGAATAAAAATAAACTTTTTTTGACAATACAGCTGTTTGTATCTCTTAAGAATTATACATTTTAGAAGTTCAGTAAAATTCACTTTATATAGTTTAGCTATCAACAGTTACTTAATGGTTATTGCACAAATTGATAGTCTTTTCAACTTTTCATTTAAGGTAAAAAAACGTTTATTAAAATTGAACTTAGATGCTAAAATATTTGGTTATTTAATAAATGATGGTTAATAGTCATTAGCAAACAATTATCATGACCCAAATTATTACTGAGTAGTAGTGAGTTTGATTCTCACTAGGTACCTCATACTTGTTGCCTTTTGTTAGATCTAAGCAACACTCAGTAAATAAGTACACAATCAATAAAACTGAAAGTGATTCAATAATCTGAAAATGTAAGAAAGGTTAGTAATAATGCAGAAAATAATTTAACATCTTTCAATTTTCAAACTCTTCAGAATAATGAAGACAAAATTACAAATAGATATACTTGAATAAAAATGGACCCTTTTCTCAAAATAGTTTAAAAAGGTTATTTTATTGTATTCTATTAATTTAGTCGGTTATTGCAATGTGAAATAATTATTTGAGTCTAGTTAATTTCAAAGTAAAAAGTACATCGTCAGAGACTTTTTTAAATGAACATGATATTGGATGTTCAAATTTTTTAGGACATAATAAACATGTCACATGAGGTGTTAGAACACCATGATGCTGCATGGGGTGTTTAAATGTCATACAGAATAGACGTGATTTCAGTTGTCCTAATCTATTCTATTTCATTTTATTCTATTTTTTTTATTTAAATATGTATTTAAATTGTGTATGTTGATTAATGATATATTCAGTATTTAATTCTAACCTACTGTTAATCTGAGGGTGTAATTTAGCTATTAATAAAGCCTCCTTAATTCTGAGATTACCAACATTATGCACTATTGCTTCTATTTTAATGGAAAAATTATTATTTTTGCATTTAATTAAATGTTTAAGGAGTGAGGATGCATGTATGTTGAAGTGTTCTTTAATTCTGATTTCAAGGAGTCTGATTGTACTTCCTATATAAAAAAAATTATGGCATTTTAAGCAAATTAAATGATAACTTGTAAAAGTTTTTTGGCATATATTTGAGTAGCTTATTGGGCAGTTGACTAAAGTGCATGTTGTGACAGTATTGTTATTTTTCTTCGTTAGGTATTGGCATTGTGAGGGTCTGGAAGGGGCCAGTTGTATATCTAGCCCTTCCTTGTAAATAGCCCTGCGTATTTCTTTGGTGATAATTTCACTGAAACGTTGTAGTTTCAGAAAACAGGTGTTAGAGGGGGTATGTAGTTTCTATGATTTATTATTTTTTTAAATGTCATGTGATTGATGTTGGATAATCATTGTTTCTGAGGGTGTCTATAAAGTGTGCTGTGTATGTAATTTTATCTTTTTCTTCACTGCCTCTATTGTGAATTCATTTAATTTCATTTCTAATGTAATTTATTTTGGCACTGAGTGGAAGTGCTGATTTAAAATGCATAAAGAGGTTTTTAGTGGTGGGTTTTCTAGAGAAACTAGTGTAAATTTTACCAGTTGATGATATTTGGATTTTAAAATTTAGGAGTGATAGGGACCCAGTGTTATCTGGATGTTCTATTTTAAACTGAATGTCTGTTTTGGAACTTCTCATATATCGCAGTGGCTTCTTCATTGGATGATGTCAACATGAGTATATCATCTATATATCTTTTAAAAATATGCATGATGAGCAGATGGATAGTGCTTGACGTTGTAGTTCATCCATATATGAAATGGCACTATGGTGACAACACCGAACATGGCATTCTAACATCCCATGTGACACCATGTTTACAATGTCAAAAAAAAAAAATTTGAATGTGTTCATTTAAAAAGTTCTGACAAAGTTTTTACTTTGAAATTAGTTAGACTCAAATAATTATTTCCCATCGCAAAAATCCTCTAAATTAATACAATTCAATAAAATAAAATTTGTGCAATGCTTCAAGCAAATTACAAAATACTTTTAAAAAGGTTAGTCACAAATGATACTCGTGTATGTGTTTTTTTTTTTTTTTTTTTTTTTTTTTAAGAAGCCAGAAAGACATCAAGCTGTACTAATAGCATGGATTTTCTTGACTCTGTCTCACCATCTGACCCTGTTGGCCAACGCTCTTTGCAGGGCCACTTGATAGCACCCACTGGCCATACAGAGCTGATGGGGTACTTAGTGTAATATTATGTTAAAATAGAACTTTTATGCATAAAACATTATATTGTCCACAAAGTAATGGTTAATTTCTGTTTTTAACATTTTTCAAAATTGGACTTTCACAACTAAGAACTTTTTATAAAACGTTAATTTTCTTCTAGACTATTGATACAGGATTTTATTATTTCTAGTGAGACAATTTACAACAAAAGCAGGTATCAATAGTCTAATCAAAGCTTAGCACAAGGTGAAATGCAAACAGCCTTGTCCAGGTTTGAACTCTGGCTGCCAATTCCAGTGCATATCAGAGTACAAAATACCCTACAAGTGTTGATATGCCATAAAACCCAACCCAACCAATAAGTGCATGTCAGAGTATAAAATAATACCTAAGAAACAATATGAAAATATTGTGCATTCAAAATATCTAGGATTGCAATGGCAGCAGAATTTTTTTTTTTTTTTTTTTTTTTTGTGTTTTTCTTTTTTTTTTTTTTTTTTTTTCTTTTTTTTTCATTCATTAACCGAAATTTGTTTTTCTTGTAGTGATGAGAGTAAACAAGCATTTAAGGACTGGTCTGACTTTGATGATGCTCAGACAACATTTTGTGAAATTGATGGTTTGTCTTTTTTTCTTTTTCCTCATTTGCTAATATAAAAGTATAAAAAATTCTTGTTGAATATCAGAATTGTTTCGAGATATGAGGTTTAGATATTCATATTGCTATCTTCATGTCTTTGACAATTTAATATCTTGATAATTAGTCTTTTTATTTAAAGAATTCATAATACATGAAATGTAACAATTTTAACCATGCAATTTATCAATTTAGTTGACTCTTATTTCAGTTCATATACTTTTGTCTAAATCTCTTTGATAAAGCTTGATAATTTTTATCATTTAGTGATATTCAGACTATTGTCTTCACCTTAATTGTTATATTCGCAATATTTCTGTCAATGCATCCTTCGGCTTTCTTGTCAAACATGGGAACCTACATGGAACTGAATCTTTTATTCAATCCATAAGGCTAGATTGTTCTAATTCCATTAACCATAACCAGGTACAAGTGTTAAGCTATAATAAGTATCTCTTGTTATTTACCTTTAGACAGGATTGAACCTGCAACCTCTTGATGATTTCTTTTTGAAGCTCTTGAACCAAATACCTATATCCATTACACCATGTATCCTGCTGGACAATTCAGAATTAATTTTTGGGACTTATAAACCTAATGTCTTTATCAACCTATGAGATTCTATATGTATTTTACTTTTAAATATTGTTTAGTATCAAAAAAGAAAAAAAAAACAATTATTTACCAGAATTCTTTAATGACTGGAATTGGTGGGTATCTCCAAAAAGTGTGTGTAATATATATATATATATATATATATATATATATATATAGTAAATTATAGAAATAAATCTGACAGTTGAAAGAAAATTGTTGTAGAGTAGCTAAACACCCCTTCAGCACTCTAACAGATGGACTGGCTCATAGCCAACAATTAAAGACTTTGGGGGTTGATTTAATAAGCTGGTTAATATTTGGACTGATCTTACTTCATTTAGCTATACCGCATTTTGACCCTCCTCAATTTCTTGAAAATTCTCTTGTTAATTGTTTGTAACTTATTGTACTGTGTCTTATTTGTATGTATCCATTAGCATCGGATACCGATGCTGAATAAATATATTAAACACTGATTCTTCTTTGTGTATCATTCACCTTTTGATGATACAACAAAAATAGAAAAACGAAGTATTCCAAATGTGATGAATTTATTTACGATGATAAAGTTAACATTAAAACGTTTTGTTATGAATTGAATTACCATGAACAGAAAATCCGGCGAACATCTATGCACAACATACGGAAACACTAGATAGCTGTTTCAACCTTATTAGGTCTCATCAGCAGTGTATACCATGATCTCCACCACTGGAGATCGAACCAGCGACCACATATTACAGAGCCGAAACTTTACAACTGAGCCACCAGTTCATATCGCACACAAGTAACATAGGTGTTCGCCGAATTTTCAGGTCATCGTAATTCAATTCACAATATAATTCCTCTACTTAAAAAAAAAAAAAAAAAAAAAAAAAATGTAGATCTATATCCTTGCCCTTGAGGTTATAATAATTACATGGATGCGTATTTCTAATCCTCTTGGGAAGATGTGGCCCTGGAGGTGACTGTGTCCTCTTTAAAGAATATGGATGTAACTTGCAAGACACGTTCAGGTTAATTGGCCATGCAATTACCATGACTAGTTAATTTGGCAGCACTTATGTGTGATATGGACTGGTAGCTCAGTTGTAGAGTTTTGGCTCTGAAATCTGTGGTCGCTGGTTTGATTACCAGTGGTGGAGATCACAGTATACACTGCTGATGATGAGACTTATTAAGGTTTAAACAGCTGTCTGGTGTTTCCATATGCCATGCGTAGGTGTTTGCCAAATTTTCTGATCATGGTAATTCAATTCACAATATAATTCTTCTACTTAAAAAAAAAAAATGTAGATATAAAACATTTTGGTTTTAATAAACCTTCGTCAGGACTTTATGATGGAGAAAAAAAGTTGCTTGAACAATGATGGATGTTTTTATTAAAATAATAGAAGAGACGGACTCATAACCGTTTAATCAGCATTTCTTATTTTGAAAACTATCACATGATTAGCACAGACAATTGCTACAAATAGTTATGAGTACTTCCTTGTATATACTTTCCTCTTCTTCCATTATTTCAATAAAAACACCCATCGTTGTTCAAGCAACAATTTTTCTCCATCATAAAGTCCTGATGAAGGGTTAATAAACCTAAAACATTTTAATGTTGACTTTACCATAATAAATAAATTCATTGCAATATAGGAATTCATTGTTTTTCTATTTTCTTCGCACACACACACGTGTGTGTGTGTAATATATATATATATATAAGTTGGTGATCTTAGTCAAGGGTGACTCGAAGGCTCCCTTTTCAATAGCTACCACACAGAGGTGTAAGGGAGGGCGGTACTCCATCCCCTGGATTGCTCCACTTTACGCTTGATCCATATCTTATAATGCTGAGTGTTAAGCAAGGCAGCATCAAGTACCATTTTTTTGAGTCTTTGGTATGACTCAACCTTGGATTGAACCCCAGTCTCCCAGGCCATTGGCAAACATTCTACTCATTAGGAGCAACTTTTGCCAGCTTCCTATTACTGGGAGGATAGTGCCTATTGGATTGAATTTTAAATTTCATTTTGAAAAAGATACTTCACCTTACACTAAATTATTATTATTTCTTTTTTTTTTTAATTTATTTATTTATTTTATTTTTATTTTTATTTTTTTTCATGTATATTTGGCCTTGCTCTTCACTTTGTTGGTGAGTTTTAGAATATGCTGAATGTGTTCCCTGCAGAGGTGTTAGACCCTCCTCCCTCATAGAAGTATCTTTAGTATAACACTAAACTACATCAGATAGGGAGGCTCTAATTCTGAAGATTTGGGGAGTGTGGAGTACATTGTTATTGCCATTACTCTAAGGTCATCTCTTTATGAAAGTGCTAGTATCTGTTTGAATCTCATCTATGGATCTATTAGATATTCAAAAATTATTTGTATTAGGAATATCTGATATCATATAACCATGTACAAAACACTCCTAAGAAACTATGCAAAAAATGTAAATATAAAGGTATGCAATTCTCTAAATATAAAATAAACCTAATTGAGTTGAAATGCCATTAAAATCAACCACTTGATCTTGCTCTTCATTTCTATTTTTTGCAGATGAACTATCTACTGAAATGGAATATGTTGATTTACTCTTGAACCCTGAACGCTACACTGGTTACAAAGGACGTTCTCCACACCGTATTTGGAATAGTATCTATGAAGAAAATTGTTTTAAGTGAGTGATCTTTTTAATCTTCTTCAATAATCACAGTAGTGAACTCTGACATTTCAATTATTTTTGCCTTTGTGTGAAATTTCTTGCTACTTGATAGAATACAATTCTTTATTTATTCTTAATAAAATGAAATCATAAAGTAAATCAAATTATGCTGTACATTTGCCATTACAATTATTAATATGTATAATTCTTACATTTGCTTTATAGTGGTGTAATGGTTTGCAAGCTAATCTTCCAGATCATTTACTGCTGAGTAGTGAGTTCAATCCTAATTAAGCACTCCAAACTTGTAGCCTTGCATCAAATCTAAACAATGCTTATTTTTTAAAGAGTACTTCACTTTCTATTGTATAAATATGTGTAGCATAAAAAAAAATTAATAATGGAAGATTATGTAAAATTTTCCTCCAAAATAAACAAGTCTATTATTTTTTCCTAACTTGTAGTGTACTTCAGATATTCTGTATATACAAAATTTTATCTTCATATCACCTTCACCTCACCATTCCACATGATATTGACACCAGCTTTTTCTTCCATAGAAGTATTTAAAGAAATTTGAGAAACAATGTTCCAAGTATGAACTGTGGGATGAATATGTGAAATAGGCTGTATGTTTCACGATTCAAGTCATGTCAAACTATTCAACACTCGCTTGTAATTGAATATTGACATCACCTTAGATAAACTAAATCACATAGAATATACCACAAAATTATATATATAATTATATAGAAAAAAAAATAGACAACTGACATAGAAAAACTTCAATTTATCTTTTGAGTTGTGATGTTGCCGTGTACTGCCACATTGCTGCTCTAACAATTTTTTGTAGCTTCAGATGCAATGGATTTTTCCTTGTGGTCACAACTTTCTTTGTTTGACTTGGCTGAACAGAATAGATTTTTTTTTTTTCAAATTCATACAACAGCCTATAAGCCATTAGCAAAGAACTAATCATAAATTAAGACATCAAATCAAGAAAATTCTAAGAAATTTTTTATTTTATTGGTATTTATAAAAATTTTCTTTTTGTAGAATACTACAACTTACAGGACTTTGACAACAGTATTCAAAGAAAATAATCTTTTTAGATGTATCTATATCATTAAAGTTTCATTTGTGGCAATAATAAAAAATGGTTCAGTTTTTTCACTGTCTGTGCGTTTTTTTTGGTTTTTTTGATCCAATGTATATTTTGTTTTCAAGCCAGCTTAAAATGATATATGAAATATTCAATTTTTCTTTCTTTGTATAAGGTTTGAATCTGATCTATTTCACTACAAAATATATATATATATATATATATATATATATATATATAATTTTTTTTTTCAGAAATTAAAAAATTGCAGGTTTAATTGATTTATTTACTTTCATTGCAGACCTCAAGCATCTTTTGGATATGGTTCACCAGCTCAAAGAACAGGTAAGAAATATTTTTATCATATTCAAATCAACTTTGTCCTGACAATGGTTTTTATTTGTAGTTTCTTCAAACTTTTAGTAAATTCTTCATAAACTTATAAACAGTTACCATGCTTAAATATTTTCATCAATATTTAATACTATATTTAAAATTATCTAAAATGATGCATCTTCTCCACTTTTACAAAATAAGCAAATTTCTTTTACTTTCAATGGATTAAATATGACTGTTCTTAAAATTTACTTAACTTTGCTTAATCTAGCATATACTTCAGATTCTGTATGGTATCTGCTATTACTAAGTGCTCATCAATCAAACATTAAAACAATTCAAAGTACTCAGAAATGAAATTTTGTGTTATTTCTGTACAAGTTTAATCTTAGCATTTTAAGTCTTCTATTAAGACAGGAGAAAATCAATAAAAAAAAAATATTGAAACAAAACTTAGTCTTTTATAAGGTGTATGTATAATTTTGATGTCATTTTATAATCTAATTACTTGACCAATTTTTGTCCATGTGTAGAAACAACTGAAAATTCTATGTTTTAATGTATAAACACTTTTTCTTTTCCATGAAAAAAAACAAAACAGAATTTTGAGTTGTCATGCTGTTAAAATTTTAGATCATTTGAACCTGTTATTAGATTATGAAATGATATCAATTTTTCTAAAACATCCTGTGTATATTAACTAAAAAAATACTGATTTGTAAAATGAAAATTACTAAAGTATAAGTCACATTGCAAATTTCTTTGTATCATCATTGAATTTTAGGGGATATGCTTTGGGTGTTATAAGTAAGAAATAGATTTGACATGAAAAAATTAAGTGGGGAGTGGTAATTTTGTGAGTCTTATAAATCAGGAATAATGAAGAGTAGAGAAGTTTCTGATCAGTAGACTATTTGAGGTTTTGTGCTGAATAAAATTTAAAATAAAATGAAAGGTTTGAAAAAGTGCTTGAAATCAAAATGGAAGAAACTGTTCCAAGGGGAAATAGTTAAAAAATCTTAACATCATAGAATAATTTTCATCTATCATAATTGATTATGAATATAAGATCTTTGTGGTTATAATTTGTCAAATAACTATAGAATGAATGATCAGTGTACTTATAATTTTTTTTTTTTTTGTTAAACATTGTCTTTAGTCTTGGTTAAAAATGTAGTGTTAACCCATAGCCAAACATTTTTAGACCTTATTTTTCCAATGCAGGTATGATTGGTGGAACAAGAAGTTTTGGTAAGCAGGCTAAAGTCTGGCCTATTTACCAAAAACTTTTCTTGTTTCCCAATGATATGTGAATCAGAAAAATAAGGTTTAAAAATGTTCAGCTTCAGGTTACCCTTGCCACCATTTTAACTTGACAATATCAATTTTTAGTTAATTGGCAAATTGTTTAGTATAAGTTCACCCTTTTATTTAATACAAAATATGAAATAAAGTTATGAACGTCTAATGTTCATTGAGTTTCATATGGCATATACAATCAATCAAATATATAGATAGATAGAAAGATATACAGATAGATCAGCTAAAAAAAAATGTTGATTTGTGAAATGAAAATTATTAGTTTCTACATTGAACATGTCAAGAGTTGGAAATTAAAACCTGGAAACCGTTCAATATTTAAAACAAACTTTATATTTGATTATAATTTTAATTTGGAACTCTGATTAACTGAAATAATTTTTATCTAGGATTGATATAAGATGTGAAATTAACTGATCATTCAAATGTATAAAAAGAAAAAAAATACTCATTTTGTTTTGTTTGTTTTTGGGTTTGGGGGTAAAATTTGAGTACATAGAAATTTGAAGAAAAATAAGATATTAATAACTGGTAGATCAAAAAGAAAAGAAAAAAATTTATATATTCTTTAATATTTTGAAGGTATTTGTTTTGATTTTAATAATTTTTATTTTTGTATTAACCTACTACACCTATGAAATGATGAGATTTAAATAAATGTCTTCAATCTGAAATGAATTTCAAATGTGCTTTGTACTTCATGTTATTGTAAATTCTGCAAACTCTGATACTGTCCCTCTGAGAGATGGAGTAAGGGTTTATATTAATTTTTGGAATATGAACTCTGGTAAATTAGGTCACTTTTGAACTGACCTAATCTTAACTGAGCCTCTAAGATATTTTCAAATTAATTTATTGAAGTCTAGTGGATTCAAACAGTTTTACTGTATTTTTTAACTTGTGTGGTATAATGGTTAGCATTCTAGTCTAACAGGCTGTGGTTAGTGAGTTTGATTCTTACTGGGTGTCCAATACTTCTGGCCTTTTGTGACAACTTTATTTTTAAGACCAATTTTTCACTTAAAGAAAAACAAGGAGTCATTTGTCACACAATTTTGCTTACCAAGTTACTGTTGCTCATTATATATGATAGCCACCTTTTCGTGGCTAAAAATCGGGGGTCATTTATTACATGTTCCTTACTCTTAGGTATACAGTAATACCAATGAAAATTTAAAAAAAATCTCTGGTACAAAGAGTTGATTTATGAAGTGGGTCCAAAAGCAGGTTCTTCACTCTTTTTTTCTTTTTTTTTAAATTTATGCAAATGATTGTTTAGATTCAGTTGTGAACTTTCAATATTTCCATTTCTTTACTTAATACTTTTGGAAGTTTCATACAATGAACCTTTAACTTATACATAATACACAAATATCAGGTATATGAATAATGATTTATTTTGAAAGATGTTTAAATAACAACTGCCAAGTGTCAAATTATTTTGAAATCTCAATGTGTTCTATCCTAATTCATTAACTACTTCTAAAATGTATTGTCTTTTCTGGTGCTATCCTCTAAAGGATTTACTTGATTAACCATTCGGCAGGGTTTTAATTTTATAACTTTTAGCTAGTTAAACCAAATGTTATTGACTATATATGCATCACATTTAATGCATTGTTGTATATGGTGATTTTTAAAAAATGTTCTCACCCTTATGAGAATTCCTTTATGGTATAATTTCAGTCTCCATGTGTTCACCATCCCTGTTAACACATTCTTGGAATCTCCCGCAGGTGATTAAAAAAAATGTTAATATTTCTCTGGGAGTACCTTTATTAGAAAAGCAGCACTGATATTACAGAGACGACCTGGGAAAGATTCCAATAAGGTGTTGACAGGAATGGTGAACAGGTTCAGACTTTAAAACCATAAAGGAACTCTTATAAAAATGTTAATATTTTTCTTGAAACACCTTGTATATTTAATATAGGTATAAACCCCCACTTATAAAAAATTTGACACTCACTGACAAAAAAAATATTCTATCACATACATTACTTTATTCAATTTTCATATCGTTAAAAATAATTATTGGAGAAAGTCTTCTATAAAAATGATATAGAAACATTTATTTGGCTTGAAAATTTTTTTCATTTATATAAAAAAAATATATATCAGTTGGAAAATTTTCTGTGCCAAATTTAGCATTGGTTAAAAAAGAAAAAAGTGAAAAACTGAACCATTTTTTTTATTATCACGAATTTTAATGAAACTTCAATAGTTTAGACACACTAGGAAGTGATTATTTTACTCGGACAACTGTTTACAAACCATTAGCAAAGGATACAAATTAAGGTATCAAATTTAAAGAAAAAAAAATTCTAAGAAATTTCCTATTCTTTCGGTATTTCTGAGAATTTTCTTTTTAAAAAATTATGACTTTTTGCTACCACTCTGGCAACAACAATCAAGGAAAATAATCACTTCCTATATTGTCATTAAAGTTTTATTAAAATTTGTAGTAATAATAAATTGTTCAATTTTTTTTTTTTTTTAGTCAGTGTTTTTTGTTTTTTTTTTTGCAGGGGGGTGTCCAATAAAGTTTTAAATCAACTAATTAATAAAATTCAACAAACCCTTAGTATATTTTCATCAATTCTTCTAAATATAAATTTTATGAATTTGTAAATTTTTTAAAGTATTTTCATAAAAAAATATTTTTTGTTAATTTTATCACAAATACATTGGTCATTGCTAATTTAATGATGCATAAATAACATTTCTCTTTTTTTTCATGTAGCATAAAATGAATTTATATATGACCAAACACATAGTCTTCATTCATATAAAGTTTATTCTATATGATTTGAGTTGACATAATGCATGACTGACATTCAGGTTGATTCCAAATTTCATCAATGATAAGCTGGAACTTAAGTGAACTTAAACAGCAGGTATTTACTGCACACAGTCAAACATTGATCTGAACAAATATTTGCATATTTTTTGTTTTGTTTAATTTTTACAATTTGAATTATCTTGTGACCTCTTGACTCCCATAAAATTCTTGTTTTTTATACAAGGATCTCCTCTTATGTTCTACCTTATAGTTTTCAATATATGAGTGGTGGATCCTATAATTCTTCCTGATATTATTGCCCACATATCAAAAACACCTAAAATATATAGTTTGCTTTATTTATAAATAAGTGTTCAATATCAGTTATAGAGTGTATGTGCATATTATATCTCATAAAAAGATGTTTTACTGACATTATAAAAATTCCATATTGAGTTTATATCAGTTTCATTTTCTGAAATTAACCTATGGAAATTTATCAATGCTTCAATTCAAAAACATTTGAAACTGCAATATAAACTGAAGTAATGTTCTGTTTAACAATTTCATAGTTTTGTCTTGAATATATTCTGTATTTCTGTTCTCTTTTGAGAAACAAAATTATGAACAAATATTCTTGTGGCTACTTCACTATAACAGTATAAAGCAGAAGTGTTTGTTACACACTAGTTTGGACCATTGATCATCAATCAATCATAACATCCCAAATATGGTAATAAAAAGTTGGCAATCTTAGTCGAGGGTGACCCGAAAGCTCCCCTTTCAATAACTGAGGTGTAGGAGAGGGCACTACTCCATTCCTTGGATTGCTCCACTTTACCCTTGATCCTTTCCTTATAATGCTAAGTGTTAAGCAAGGCGGTATCAAGTACTATTTTTGTGAGTTTTGGTATGACTTGATCTGGGATTGAACCCCAGTCTCCCAGACCATTGGTGAACACTCTATTATGCCAATGGGCCAGTAAATATGAAAATACAAAAAAAAAGTTAATATTTACTTCTCATGTTTAGGTTTAAAAATCTAGAAAAGGGTGTGTATTGTACACAAATAATTACAGTAGATTATAGCAACAGCAAATGAGGATTCCATTATATTTAAAATCAAAATTGGTAAATAATGCTACTTGTCGTAACAGAAATTTGAAATTAATTTTTTTTAAAGTCTCATCGATTAAGGATAAGCTTGAAATAAATAAGATAGAACATTTAGAGGTACACTGAATCTTCTACTTTGATTATATATATATATATATATATATATATATATATATATATATATATATATATATATATATAAGGCAATAGACTGTACTGACCACAAAATTAATGAATTTGCTAAAATTGAATTAATTTAAAATAACATTTGGAAATCAATATGGTATGACAATTCTTTAAATTGAATACATTTGTTTTTCACTTTAACTTCATTAATTGTTAAAATACTAAGAGGTCACTTGATATTATTGGTGTTTGTGACTTGGTTGAAAAATACCCAGTTGGGAAGACTGGATTTTGGGGACATGCTAATGGAATTATCCCTGCTTCTGATGCTTTCAGGAGAACGTGTAGAAGGTAAAGATTTTTGGTTTCTCATTTTTTTTATCTGCTTGTCTCTCTGGGTTTTTTTTCCCACCAAACCTGCCTTTCTTGCATGAATTATTTTGCATGTACAGTGACAGATTATTAAAAAAATAATTACAAATCACTATGACTTACTGTTTGCAAAAAAAAAATAGATTTTAATGTTATTTAACCTCAGCTTTCATGAATTCAACCTATACCCATTGGATTTGGAAATTTTGTTTTTCAGGTTATCTTAAATCTCCTTTTGTGTTTAAGGAGAACTGGCAAATATCCTAATAAAAATTACAAAGTTTTTTTTCTTCATCTTTTGGTTGCTTTTTAATTATTTCATTATTGATTACAATACTCACTGAAATTTAAAAACTGTAGCAGTAAAAGGGTAGAGGATTATTATAACCAAAAATGACTATCATCCTAGTAGTTGCATGAAATTTTGAGGTTAAATTTTTATGATTGTTTTTGTATTTTTGGTTTTGGGATTTAACATTTTTCTCTTGCATTGGAGATTCTCCAAATTATTTAGAACTTCAAAATAATTTGCGTCCAACCTTCTTGCATCATTTTATCTGTCACTGCACTCTAACAAGATTAGTTTAGATGGTATGGCCTATAGTTCTGCATGTACATAATTATTTCATGGGTTTACAGAATTACAAAACACTTTAAATATTTTTTTATGCATTGTCAGTTTTCCAAATTCTATTCATGAGTGATATTAGTTATAAAATTACTGGTATTAATGTTCCTTCTCTTGCTAAACTTTTAATCTGTACTCAAAAAAGAAACAGAAAGAAACATTGATCTGTGTCAAAGTTCAACCCTTCTTTTAAATAATTTCCTTTTTTGTGTATCCCTTCTGCTTATACTTTGCACATTTCCCACTGCTTCCCACACTCAAAGCTTTAACATGCACATCCTTAAACAGCACCTCACATTTTGCTAAGCTCCTAAAACCAACACCCAGTCAGCTGGGGTTATAACTAAAATGATTAATATTAAATTAAATTATTAGTATGAGATAGCAATGTTTGAAACCATTTAACTATGTGTAAACAATAAATAGCAATACTTAAAAACATATTTTGTGTGCAAATGAGCTCAAGATTGCTTTAAAATTATTCGTTTACAAATCATATATGATTTGGTATTAAATAACCCAAAATGGTTGATATGCCATAAAAGCCCACCAACCAACCTAAAACCAGCTTTACTTCACCATTAAGATGGTCTTGCCTAATATCGGCCATTTTCCTCTCTTTGGATTTTCTAATTATAACAACAAAAGATCAGTGTAAATGTTTCAGGTGACTGAAAACTTTACTCTTACTCTCTTTTTTTTTTTTTCTTTTTTTTTTTTTTTCTTTTAAATATGTACATATACTCGTATATATTATGTCAAATATGATTATACAAAATAAGTTAATATTTACTTCTCATGTAATATCCATTCCAGACAATGAAATTTGAATCTACCAGCCAGATTATATCTACACTTGTTTTAAATGATAGTTTGTATACTAAAACTAAGTTTGGCTATTTATTAGTATTAGATATTTGCAGCTAAAAGACTAATAGTCCATTTTGTATAAATATACATAGCTGTATTTTCAACTATGTAACAAGCATTTGGATTTTGAAAAGCCTGAATATTATTTTAATGCATATATATATATATATATATATATATATATATATATATATATATATATATATATATATATACTCACACACACACACACACACAAATAAAACAGATTGGAATTATATTCTTCCTATAATTTCTTTTTAGTAGTTTCACCCCTGTGGTCATCAAGAGAATGTAATATCTTCCATTAAAATATATTTTGATAAACCATAAAAAATATGATAATGTGGTATATCCACAAGTTAAATGATTGTTTATATGTATATTTAAATTTTTTTAATGTAAATATAACATTTGCATGTTTATAAGCATGTTGCAACACTCTAAAGAAGAGTACATTACACCCAGAAAAAAAAATCCCCATTTTCATTTAACAAAGGATATTCCACATTAGATTCATTCACATTTGTTACATAGTTTTTGTTTTGTTTGTATGTTTTGTTTTATTTGTTTTTTCACAAGAATACCCTTCCCATTTTTTTTTTTTTTTTTTTTTTTTTTTTTTAGATCAAGTTAACATTGTTAATTTTTATAACATTGGCTGTTGTTCCTGTCTACATCAGGTAAAAGGTTAGACTTGAATTGCAACTTATGATAAGATGATTCTTTAGTATTGGAAGTGATGTGGTAAGTGTTGCTTCCTTTAGTCAAGTTATATAAAACTGATGGGTATATATTGTCCCAAAAAATCAAAATATTAATGAAAAAAAAAAACTTTTTAAACAATTTTTGTTTTTTAATGTTTAATCAATAATTTACACTGAGCAGTTACAACAGCAATTGTTATTATAAACACTAAATCCATATAGCAGAAGAGATTTACCAGTTATCCTTGATATTATCTTATAAGTTTAGTATCCTGATAAAAATTACATATAGAAAGTTTTTTGTTGTTTTTTTGAATGAGTGATAAGATTTTAAGTTTAGATTTTTTTTTTTTCTTTTTTCTTTTTTCTAAACTTGCTTGTACTGATTAAGCAATAATATCAGATAATTATTTTACATCTTCAGCAATTACTGTTGTTTAATTAGATATGAATAATTATTTTTTTTTAGTAAGACAAATAAAACAAATTAATTAAATACTTATCTTATTTATTTACCTTTTTTATAGTTAGAAAAAATTCTGGAGTCTTTTTAAAAGTAAATAAACATTTTTTTAAATGTTTTTATTTATTATTTTTTAAATTTTTGTGTGATTAGTTTTTATGACTTCTCTCTTATCATTGTTCACAGATGAGAAATTTCTGAAATTTTAACATCATTCAAGTCATTTTCCAAATTCAAATAAATCTGTAGAGAAAATGGATGGTTGTCAAGACCTGACAATTTATGGTTTAAGACAATTTGGACCCAGCCATAAAAGACAATAATAAACTTTTAGGCAACAGATGACAAGAATGAGAAGTTTGAAATAATGGTTCTTGTTATAGAAATAATCTGAACAGATCCAATGTTTGCCAAGTATTATTTTTGAATGTTCTTAAAATGTAAACATGCTATCAATTGGCTTTAAGGAATGATTTCAATCTAGATATCATCTTTAGCATCAAAATAAGCTGATAGCACAAATTCCTTTGACTCTCTCTTTCCCTTTGTCTCTATTGGCCATTACTATTGGTAAGTTTTGTATACAGCATCCAATGTCTGCACAGAGCTGTCGAATGTAATTTTTTGCTGGTCAGCCAACACTAGTGTGTCCATATGTAGTTGTCCATAGGAGAAATTTGATTGAGTTGGTCCTGCAGTGCCTAGCATGTCTTGTTCATCTTACGTGGATAGTTGGCAAGATGGGAAGTAAGTAGATGTATGGCTGCTGTTTTGAAGAAATTAGTCATGATCAGAATACTTTCTAAAAGGGGGAAAGCCTCTTAGGTGAATTTTGTGCTATAAATCCTCACTGAAAAAAAAGGACTTTCTGTGGTGTAGTGGCTAATGTGCTTGACTGTGACATCATAGTAAATGAGTTCAAACTCTAGTCACACTATTACATTCACTTTTGAACCAATGCCGTTTGGGAAAGTTATGAAAGTTGTTTTCCACCCACCACTTTATAAAAGTTAAATGGTACTACTACTGTCCTTCTACAAGGATGTCTTTGGAATTAAATGACCCATGAAGGTTGATATGCCATTAAACAAAGAAACCAAACTTCACTGGAAAAATAATTTTAAGCTGAGTATTTAAATTCTAGTTATATTTTTCTTGTGGTTATTCAATTGTTTTTCTTTTTTTAATTTAGTGTTTCAAATTCCTGAAATGTTTCAGTATCCTTTTTTATTTTTTTTAAATATGTGAAGGAAAAAGTTTAAATTCAAATATAGTAACAAAAAGCTACTGTTATATTATGTGCTTTCAAAAATTTTCAGCCCTTTTTTTTTTTTTTTTTTAAGACCCAGAAGCTTTGGAGTAGACTATTTAATTTTCAACTAAAAATGGATTTTTTTTATTCTCACCTAATTGTTAGGTCTCTCCTCACTGATCTTTTTTTTAATTAGTCTTCTTTTTTTTTTTTTTTTTGTACACCTCGAATAAGTATTCATATCAGATTTGATAGATCTACTTGAAATTATTTAATCATCTGTAGTGGACAGACAAACACTCTACCCATTTATTAATACTGATTAAAATTATTTTTCTATTACAGACTAAGCTCATTTATATACTAAAATCTTGTCTATTCATTATCTTTTATTAAAAAAAAAAAAATTGTGTGTGTAATATATATATGATCTGTTATAATCTGAGGAACCCCTGTAGTGTCATGGCTGAACTGTAATAGGATAGTGAGTTTGAACTCCAGTTGTGTTATTACATTCCCTTTTAGACTAATACCCTTGGGAAAAATGTGTGTGTGTATATATATATATATATATATATATATATATATAATGTGTGTGTGTGTGTGTGTGTGTATACACACACAACTAAATAAAGGTTTATAGTGTAAATGGAAACGATAGTTTGCTTATTGATCTTTAAAATTTTATTTTGAGAAATATGAACAATAATCCTGTCAATAAATTTTAAAAGAAATCAATTAACAAAAAGAAGTAACTGTAATTTTACTAATTTAGTTAAATTAGGAAAATTTAGAAATGGAAGCCAGGAATGATGAGAAGAGCTGTTCTATTCTTTGATTATACCCGTCTGTTTCAAATAAGTTTAACTTTTATAATTTATATGGAAATCAATTAAAATAAAAAAATAAGTGTAATCTTTTTATGTCTTCTTATTTAGTATTATTTGTCTTCCTAATTTAATGTTTTGTTACATACAAACTTGAATAGTTACACTTGGCACATATTTTTGTGCCCATAATTTTTGCTAGTGTGTAATAATGATACTTCCTCATCTGAGAAATTCAGACAAAAATTTGACTCGTAAATTAGGTTTCAATACTGATGATTACATTTATGTTCAAAGTTGTGAGTGGATTTCATTTTATTGATCTTCTGGATCCTGATGGCCGCCTAGGGTGTAGTCTGTAGAATACGCTGACTGCACCTCTGCAAAAGGGTAAGAATCTCTCCCTTCCAATGAGTGTCCTGGGTATGACACTAAACCATCTTATGGTGAGGCTCCAGTTTTGAAGAACTAGGAATTGTCATTACTCCCAGGTCCACTCTGACCTGGAGTGGTAGTACCTGTTAGTACCCCATCAAATAGAATTATTCAATCATTTACTATTCTTGAAACCATTTAACCATGTGTAAATAAATGATTAATATTAAATTGAATTATTAGTGTTTGACAGCAATACTTGAAACCATTTAACTGTATGCAAACAATTCAGCTCTGGCTCATTTAAAAATGTTACCCACAAACTACTCACTTATTAATTATATATATATATATATATATATATATATATATATATATATATATATATAAATCATGATTTGGCATCGAATAACCATTGAGAGTAGATATGCCATTAAACCAAAAAACTTAACCTGATCCTGATGGTTTAGTTAGAATGTGTTTGTTTTGTTATTGTTACTTTGTTGTTTAAAAAAATATATTTAGTTCAATATTTACAAGTAATTGATGGAATTTTTATTCATTGCAACTATGTATTTTTTCTCATTTTTGCAATAAAACAATTATTGAAAATCGTGTAAGGCCTGTAGGCTACATATCTATGGATGTCAGCAGAACCATTTTCATACCCAATATTTTCCTAAAACTTAGACATTTAATTAAAGAATTAATTTTATTTCTATCCATAATTTTTTTTACTAGTTAACTTACTCCTTTCAAGATGCACTTAAGATAATCGAGATATATATGATGTGCTTAGCATAATCGAGATATCATTGTAGGAAATGGTATCAGCAACCCAAGTTCAAATTTTGAATGAGATTGTTTTATTTCGTGCTAATGCCTTTGCAAAAGGCATAAATCTAGTTCTCCCCCCCTCCCAGCTATGGGTAAATTGTAAGGCAGATTGGGTTCTTTAGCCTTCATTAGGTAACCAGTCTAAGAGAAGGAAAACTCTGAATTCACACCAGCTTTACTCTGCTTAAAAATTGACTGCATGTCACATTGTGCTCTTGGTGGAAGGGTTCCTTAACATTTATTGTTATTTGCATGTTTATTTTGATTAATAAAAGGTTTCGTCCATAACAATGTAACTTGTGGAAATGTTATATATATGTTGTTTTTTTTGTTTGTTTGTTTTTTATACCTGATGACCTATAGTTGGTCATGTGATAATTTGCAGTATTTCATGTCTTTAATCATATATCTACTGAATTTTTAAGGCACATTGCTGAATATTTGCATCCACTTGATGTTTTTTTACTTATCCAAAATCTCAATTTGAAATATTAATTCACAAATTGTCTGAGATACTTTTAGAATGAGTATTACTGCCATATGTTTAAAAACCAAAACAGTTGAAACCGTGACAAATAAGATATAGTTCAATATGAAAATACTACAATTAAAAATCAAAGCTTTGAGCATAAGGTGATTTTTCTCTCACTTGTAACCTAGTTTGGTCATGGGTTGATAGTCAAGTAGCATGTCTTGGACAAGAAGAGCCTGGAGGAGCCCATCCCTCTCCAGGTCTACAACTGGTTTGAATACAGAACTTTTCTTCTCTTAGTATAGTTGTCATACCAAGGTTAAAGGGCTCAGTTTGCCCTACTATTTACCCATAGCTGTAAGGAGAATAGTTGGATTCATACTTTCCATAGGGTATTAGTGCTATGTGAAATACAGTCTCAGTGAGGGTTTGAACATGAGTAGCAGACCAAACTTCCTATGATCATGAGTAAGTTAATTTTTTTTATTTCTTTCAAATTTCATTGGTGATATATTTAGTATCTAGAGATACTAACACTGTTGTACTCAGACTAATATCTTTATTTTGATTGTTATTATAGTCACAATATTTCAGCTATTAATATTATTAGTAACTTTCTGAGAATTTTCAACTCCTCCTTGGATTTGCATATAATGTAACATATATGCAGCATATACCAATCAGCTTTAAGATAGTTTGGCACTCCTGCTTGTTGGGAGTGAGTTCTACCTTAGAACTCTATTAAAATTCTGCATATTTGTTTTTGATTAGCTGAATATCATAAGAGTGTGTGCCCTGACTGTTTCACTTATTAGTAATCAATATTTTTTTTTGTTCTATGTTGCTATAAACTTTGTAAAAGTAGAAAAATTTACTTGCATTTTTTTTACCAAACCATTTGCAGTCAGTAAATATTGTAGTTTTTAGCTCTAAAATATTCTGATATAGTCTGTGAGAGTATTTGCCAGTTTGTGAGATGCTATACCAGTGTAAACCATGAATTGTTAGACCCTTTAAAATTTAATATTGATATTGTTGCCATCTGTATATTCCAATCAACAACAGTTGACACCCATTCATCAATCCACAGATGTAGATTGTTCTCATTAATTAGTTAATTTATTCTTGAGAGGAAACCTCCTGATCTCTTCCACTGACATTAGAGTGCATTATCCAACCTGTGAATTGAATTCTGGCCACTAGACTATTGCATTGTTGGTGGTAACTTAGTCTTAAACTGTTCAAGATGTCCTCTGAACATGGAGAGCAAAATTTGAAAATGAAGGATATCTAATATTCTTTTATTTCTATAGGTCTCTGTTTAGAAAAAAGAGCTTTCTACAGAATGATATCTGGACTCCACACTAGCATCAACATACACCTCTCGGCTAAATACTTATTTCCAAGTGAGTATTTATTTTTTCAATTTAAAAAAAAAAAATAATAATAATTATGGAATCATTGTGGGGTCTTGTGCTCAATTGTATAATTTTTTTTATTAATTTTTTTTCTACAATAAATAAACTCTCTTGATTAATTCTATATATCTAATTATTAACAAATAACATGTTTTTTTCCTAACAGATAAGCAATGACCTTTTAAAAAATAGTTTTCTAATCCATTGTCTTGCAAGAATCATGTGAAGCAGTCTCTAAAATTGTTTGAGTGCATTTATCATCTCATGAAAACGATTTTTTTTTTCAATCGCAGATCTATAGCTGATATATATTTCTTAATTCAGTTGACTGATTCTGATGTGTTTTTAAACCAACTTTTTACTAAATGTTAAATAGAAAATAAGTACTAACATAATATTATCAAAGAATCTTGAGATATTACAATTGTTTTCTTGTAATTGTGAATAATTAAATTTATTTTAATCCTTTGAACCCATAAGATCAAAATTTCAGGCTGAGTGCTATTTTACTATACACCATAAGTCCAATATTTTAAGCTGAGAAATCATGTCAGATATAAATAAGAGGCTTAATGACTACCATTCATGTGATAGCTTTAAACAAAGATATCTATGCCCTGGAAGGAAGTTTGGATATATATTCTGTACATTTTTTTTTTTTTTTTTTTAATTTAGGTACAGAGTATCTAAAGACCAGGAATCTAGATGTTCAAATATGAATTTTCCAAATCCTTACAATGTTTCGTTAAAATAGATAATTTGAATCGGTGTAATACACAATTTCATGAAAAATATTTTAGTTTTAATTAAAATGGAAAACCCCCTCTATTATTAAGAAATTAAGTAAATTTTGATATTTTTGTAGGTACTCTCTTCAAAGCTGGTGGATGGGGAATGAATATTGAAGAGTTCAAGAAAAGATTTGACCCTGAAACAACATCTGGTCAAGGACCTCAATGGTTAAAGAACCTCTACTTCACTTATCTTGTGGAATTACGTGCAATTGCAAAAGCTGCTCCTTATTTGGAAAAAGTAATTTTTCTTTTTTTTTCTAAGAATCAATTTTCTAAAAAGGCTGTTTTTTCTTTGATAGATTGTAAAGTAATAAGGTATTTGTTTTTCGATGTAAGTCTCAACTTAATCAGGTTTGCCAACCTGAATCTTTTTGTTTTTTGTATCAAAATTTTTTCTAGGCAGAACCAAACTTATGACCTATTTACTAGGACTTTCTTGTTACAGAAAAGATTACGATTTTAAGAATTGTTGCTTACATTTGTACTAACAACTGCAGTTTGTCTTCATGTGTTTATCATATTTGAGTACCATAACTCCCTGAACCAGTCAGCTCCTACTGACTGCATCTCTGCAGAGGGGTAAGACTTCTCCAACAAGTGTCCTGTATACGATACTAAACGATCTGATGGTAAGGCTTCAGTAATGCTTAAGCTTTGGGGAATGCAGAGTTCCCCTTCATTGCCATCGTCCCAGGTTTACTCTGGCCTGGAAGGGTAGCACCTGATAGGGTCCTATCTATGGGTCAAATAGAACTAAACTGTACTTAGGCTAAACTAAATTGTTTGAAACTTTTATCAAAATGATTTAATTCAGCATTAAATGACCCAAAAAGGGTTGATGCACCATAAAACAGAACAACCAATCAACTCCCTTTGATATGAAATGAGTGAGAGATAACTATTCAGACACTTTATATCATATACCTGTGTGTAGTTTGATATATCTTTGTGTGGGATATATATATATATATATATATACACACAAGAACAATTCATGATGAATTAACATTTTATTGCCTCAGCAAACATAATATTTTGGATACAAAAATGACATGAAATACTAAATGAGTTCATAATAAGTGTATGCTGAAAAACATTCGAGTGTGGTTGAAAGAGTCTTTAGTATAAATTGTACAGTCCTTAATATATATATATATATATATATATACACACAAATAATAAAGAATAGAAGTGTTGAATGAAGCTTTGAATGTTTAAGAAATGCTATTGTGTGCTATACAACACAAGGTTGTTTGCAGTCTCTGGGATCCTGTCCGTTTCAAAGCATTGTTGGGGTTGAAAAGAGATTTGACTTTGATGTGCTATTTTGACGACACACTCTCATGACTATTTGGCAAACACAAGATGTAAATAACCTTTTGTGTTAACTAGCACCAAATAGCCATATTCTTCAACATAATACTCATGGATTGGAGATAAGTCATGATGACAATATATGAAGTATTTTAAAGTGTTGGAATTCTTTGTAATATAATGAAAGAAAACCTTGACTGTTTTTTAAAAAAAAATCGTTTTTTAATGTGAGTGAATGTGTTGTTGAGAAACTGATCTTGTCTGCGGTACTGTACAAATTATGCAATTGAAATTTCTGGCATGTAAATTGGAGCATGTTGAAAAAAAAATTGGTCATGCATTGAAACATCCACAATGAATTGAAGTAAGTAGCTGCTAGACAATTTGTGGTTTTTCAATGTATCCACTTTTGCATTGAATTTTGCCCATGAATTTGAAAACACGGTAGATCTAAGCTTGGCAACACAAATGTAATAGCTATTAAAATACTTTGGTCAAGTTGAATGCTGGTGAGATTCAACTATGTTTAATTGATACCATGTAGTATCAGGTTTAAGCGTGTTTCATTGAGAACATCTGTAGACAATATCTGAAATTTAGTGTTGATTTTCGAAGGTTTTTGTTGTCTTTGTTCTCATTCAGTCAAGCTGTGAGATGTTTCGTAGTTCTTTTTATTCTTTTAAAAATGTCTGAGAGTCAACGATAGTTTTTTTGTTTTTTTTTTAGAGGGGGGGGTCGTTTTTTTGGTCAATCTACTCTAATACCTAACTATATCTTGCCAATTTACCATTAAGACTGTAAGCAACTGTCTAGTGAATTAAATTGTATTTTTGTTTGTTTCTAGCTTTCTTTGAAGAATGTCAATATATTTTTTGTGTGTTAGTAAAGTCAAGTGGTACTTCTTCAATATTGAAATCCGACAGCCTGAAGTGTTTTGTTTAATGTAAATTCTTGCAGCATTTGTCAGTGAGAGGAGGTAAAATGGAAGTAAAGGGTGTAAGCCAAGTCAAGAAAGGTTAAGGTGTGAATGTCTCCTGGTAATGGAATAGTAATGATTCTAGTTCTGTTTGGATTGAAATAAAATTCTGTTGAATGTTTCCAGATGTGAAAATTATGCTCAAGAAAATATTTGTTCTTTTAACAAAAAGTTGCAGAAGTCACTGTTTTGTTGAAAGTTTTGTATCATTTAAATGTGTTTGAATGTCGGATTATGTATTTTTGTTGAAGCCTTGTTCTTTCAAATAAGATTGCTAATTCATCTCACATTGTAGGTCACCACTTAGTAGTAAAAACCGTTGTTCTGACTACTAAAGGTTGTCTTTATATGTTTGTCATATTTGGGTACCATAACTCCTGTTAACATGAAATGATTAAGGGATAACTTTGTAGCATATACCAGTGTGTAGTTTGATACATCCTCATGTGGGATATATATGCAAGAACAATTCATGACAAATTGACAAGAAAATTTGACTGCCTCTGCAAACTTTATAGTATGGATACAAAAATGACATGAAACACACTAACATAATATTGAATATATTCATGTAATTTTTTTTTAATTAGCAATTATAAAAATTTACTACTTTTTCCAGATCCATGTAGTAAAAATATGAATAAGCTTAAGTTTCATTTACTTTCCCCCATTCTTGGTATAACACAATTTTATAGGTAAGTTGGTAAAACAATATTGATATGTAGATAACTGAAGGTAAATAATAGGTAGGTAGGTATTTACAAACAAGCATATTAATATCATAATGATGGTACAACATTTGAGTTTCTAAAAGTCATCTACTTGAAGATGGATTTACTATAAAACTAATCACACTTAAGCCTCAAGGCCCCTAATTCCAGAGTGTTGGGGAGGACAGAAGTAACTTTGGTCTACATTTCTTAGTATAAAAAAATTACTCTTAATATAGTGTAATTCAGTATAAAATGATTTACATAAAAATCAAAATGCTATATATAGGCTAGTCATAAAACAAATAAATAAACATTGAAACTAAGGATGCTTCATGGTAAATATGTTATAAAATAATTATAGATAATTTTAATTACTCTTAACATTTTTGACGAAGTAAAATTATTTTTCTTGGGTTAGCCATCATTAAAAAAAATGAAAGTATATTTCATGACTTACAGTCCTTATAAAGGATATTTTCATTATAAAGGATATTTCATTATCTTTTCATTTAGAAAAATAATTGTATAAAACCTTAAGAAATACCGAATATGTAATACTATTCAAATAACAATTTTTACTTATGTACAATTAAGATATATCTTAATTACAAAAAGAACCTCTATAAGAGTTCAAATTTTAAAGCTACTAAAGTGTAGATCTGCTACTGTTACACAAATATATCTTACTGGTCATGCAACCTGGTTTGGTCATGGAGGCACTGTTCTTGTGTATCTTGGACAGGAATAGGTTAATGGAGCCTATCCATCTCCAGGTATGGTTTGAATTCAGTTGCCATAGAAGGTTAAAGAGTCAGTCTGCCCTACTATTTACTCATAGTTGGACTAATTCTTTAAAGTGAGTTGTAAACTGCCTTGTTCAGAATTTGAACTTGGGCAACAGTCCACTTCCTATAGCGCCCTGTTGGCTGGGGCTGTAGAATATGCCGACTGCACCTCTGCAGAGGGGTAAAAAAAAAAAAACCTCCAAGGAGCCACCTGTTGGCTCTGGGAAGTGACCCACAAGGTGCTAGGATGGAATCCTGGTGGTTGAGCAGTTATTGATCCAGCAACAAAGTGGTCATTGGCTTGGAACACACCCTTTTGGTCTTTACTTGGTCTGATGGGCGGTCGGATAGGTACAGTCCGATCAATCAGCTGATCATGTCAAGCCCTTGCACCTATATGTTTTATCCTGACTGCACTTGCAGCAAGTACCCAACCCTTTCTTTTAGGTGCTAGAAAGCAGTGACTGAGGGTTAATTGCATTGAGAGAATGGGAATATGAACAGTGCTGATAACCTAAAATTGGCAACGGCTTAAAACCCACCTTCAGCTCGAGTATATTGGTCATGTATCTCCATCTCAACCAAGGCGAATAGGTTTCCCCCCTTGGTATATTCCCAATACAAGTTGGACTCCATGGTAGGTGGTGGAGCACAGGGCCAGCTAAAAATATACAGCATCTATGGTGTCTCCAAATAAAAAAAGAATTAAACGAAACCTATCAGACTCGGAGAATGAGGCAGCAGACCTCCCCAAATTCATTGTTATTGAATCTTTGAAGGAGGTCTGCTTAGCCAAATTCTTACCTTTCCTCATAGAAAAAGTTATTTCTACAAGAGCTACTCTGGAAACTTGCTAGTCAAGGTGGACAGCTGGAGGATGGCAGAAAACATATTAAAAATGAAAAATTTTCATACAATGAAATGCAGAGCCTACCAACATGAGAAACTCAACACTTCCAAAGGAGTTATCAGGAGGAGGGAGTTGACATTAGCTATAGAGGAGATAGCATAAACCCTGGGAAAACAGGGAATTACAAATATTAGAAGAATCTCCATTAGAAAAGGTGAAGAACGAATCCAGACCAACACTTACATCCTGACATTTAATCAGCCCCATTGTCTATTGTCTTGAGAAAGTCAAGCAGTACATCCTAGCGCCCCTGAGATGCTTCAAATACCAAAATATGGACACCACAGGGAAGCCTGTAGAGGACAACAGACATGTGCCAAATGCGGTGAAAAGGACCCAGACCATTTGGAGGGAGATTGCTTGAAGGAAAGTAGATGTGCTAACAACCGATAAAATCATCTGGCTTACGTAAGATCTTGCGATGTTTACAAAAAAGAAAAGAAAATACTTGAGGTGAAATACAAGAGGAATGTGTCCTTCCTGAAAGCAAGAAAAATTGTTGGAAGCTACATGAGAGAAAACAGCTATGCCTCTGTTGCACAGAGGGTGGTTACAACTAATCAAGAGAATGAATATAGAACACTCATGGAGAAATTGATCCAGTTGGAAGCGAATGATTGGCCAAAGTTTCAGGAGCACCTGAAAAAACTACACTCGGCCGAATTTTACCAAGCACCAGCTGAGCAACAGGTTGAGAATGGGGAGAGATCCAATATAGTCCAAACAAAAACACACGTAGGATCTACCACTCCAACACTAATTACTCCTAAAAGTGCAAAATCTCCAATAAAACAGCCGTTACAGAAGTCACCAATCCTTCCACCAAAAAGCATTAAAGACAGACTAAAAAAAACTTGTCACCCAAAAGACCTGAACAATTTAAACAAAAATCACAAGCTCCCATCAGCCAAGCTGGGAAAATACTGATGAACACCAAAGTGAACAATGAAAGACCAGGAAGCACATTCAATCGCCTATAAGAATCAAACAGTGCAATGCTCAGGGATCGACAAAACCCCAACAAAGTAGGAAGTATGGATAGTGACACAGACCACATAGTTGCCAACCTTAATCTTGAAAAAGTATTAAATAACTAAAATACTTGAAACTACTTAACTGTGGACAAAGCTCACTCACCTTTTTAAATGTTAATCTCTTACATATAATACATATCTAATTAAATGTGTGCAAACAAATGACTGATGTTAAATTGTTACTGTTACATAGCAACTCTCATAATAATTTAACTGCGTGCAAACAAATGAGCAAAAGTAAATAGAATGATTTGTATTAGATAGAAATACTTGAAATCATTTAACTGTGAAGAAAAATGAGCTCAGATTTGTTTAGGAATGTTACTAGAAAATGTTCACACACCATGTGTATTTAATATATAAGTCTAAACAGGATTTGGTATTGAACAATTCGCAATGTTTGATGACATAAAACCAACTTACGAAAACTGTTTTTGATATTTGAACTGCGTACTTATGTTAAACTAAATTGTTTGAAATTGAATTGTTTTTACATTTTCCTGAGTGTAAACAAAAACTGTACTTATGCTAAACTGTACTGTTAGAAATAAAACTGTTTAGAAGTATAAAATTGTTTTAGCATTAAATAACCTAAAATGGTTGATATTCCATAAAACCAAACCAAATCCACTTCCTATAATGATAACCACTATACCACAAACACCTCCACTTATATTAATATACAGAAAGTTAATAGTTTAAAAAAATATTACCTGATGTTAATCAACTTGTATTCAAGAATATTGTTTTTATATCCAGATGATGACCGTTTCATGTTTGCATTATTTTAATGCATTATATAAAAATCAAGTCAGGATTATTTTAGTACATTTTTTTTTTCCATTCATTACTTTCAGGAAAGTTTCTACACTGGTAATGAAACTCAAGATGCAATTGTTAAGGATGATATGAAAAAGTTGTTGGATGTTGTTAGGTAAGTAGTTACATTTTTTCCAAAATCTTCTGTAACCATTTCAAGTAGCATAAAAAATTATTTTGTACTAAATACAGTTTATAGCAAATAGATTCCTTGTTGGAAGTTTTTTTAAGCTTTTGGAATTGATAGTTTTCCCTATCACTCAATTTATTGCTAATTAGCAAATGTATTTTGGAATAGTGTATTGAAAATATTTAGTAACATGAGTGAGTAACCCAGTGTCAGAAGACAGTAAACATCTCCCTTGGATATCGGGGATATATCCTTTGGATATTTCATGGTCATGTGAGAATCCCATAATCCATCTCATCCTCTTTTTGTCTTTGAACTGTAGAGACATGTCTCTTGTCTACCTATTATACAATAGTTGACTTTACTGTATAACTTATTGACCACCAAACTCATGACTTTTACTGTTTTCGTCCCTCTTTCATATCCTGCTTATTCATGAAATAATATATTCACATTTTATCTGTTGGGATACATTCATATATTCTTGTTAATACTTCTTGTATGTATATTATGTGTATTAAATCTTCTTATATATGTAAATGAGCTTATCTTTCTGCTTATTCAGTGTTAGTGTATTCTGTTGCTAATGTTGTCCCTTGGTGAGTGGGGACTCTTCTATCCTCCCAAGTGCTAACTATACCAATACCTGCATATGAAATATAGAATCACTTATGCTATGCACATTTTCAGAATAATTTGGACACACTATTCAAAATTATTATTCAAGTCTTTGATTTATTGCAGGGTTTTTATTTTTAAGTAGAGGTGGGGGTGGATGCTTTTTACTTTGTTTTTCTTTTTTTTTCTAAAGATATATTTAAAATAATTAACTAATCTATAAAAATTTCTTTCCTGTAAAACTTCTTAATTTTTTTAATTTTTTAAAAATATTTTATCAACTGTAATTCTTTCAGGTCATTTAAGGACCATTTTGAAGAGAGCAAGTTATTTCAAGGCGATCCAGTTGAGGCAAAAAAACTAAAGGTAAGAAATCTTACAGAATAAGGCAGTAAAATCGAGTTTGAACATAAAATAACATGTCAAATTTGGCTCAGAGTGAAAGTAGCTGCTTAAATGTTCGCTCTTTCATCCTAAGGACCAACTACTACTATTAGGCTTTTTTTTTTTTTTATTGACTAACCACAGAAAATTATATTGTCTGAAATTCTGAGATATTATCATTATTTCAATTTGCAAGAATGAGAATACCAGTCTAAAAAATACAGAAAATGATTTATTTGAATCTAAAGTAATTTTAGTTTAAATAAAAAGTAAAAGCTATAAAGTCACTTACCTTAACAGGAAGAAAGGAAAGTAAAGTCTAACATGAGTGGATATCTTATATGAATTAGATCAGAAATGTGGAGGATTGTGAAAGTATGATTGGAGTGATGACATGTATAAAAGACTAAGGGAAGAGACAGTCGAGGTGGTTCTTAGAAAGAAAGGTGAATGCAAGCATAGAGAGAGAGAGAGAGAGACAGGACAAATTTGGACTGAGAGATAATGAAAGAAACTGTCAGAGAAAACATAAATTTTTTTTTTTTTTTTAATTTCAATCTATTTGCAGTCCACAGTAATCTCTCATTTACCAAATTTATGATATTATTAATGTTGACTATCACTAGACATTGTCATATTGGTTGATCAGTTGGCTAATTCATGTGACTGGACTGGGATAAATATAAACATTATCGCATTATTGACTGGAGAGTGAACAGATTATGCCCTTTATGTTTAACAGATGATGTTAACCTTTTAAGACCATAGATCTAGAATACCTGCATCCTGTTTACTTTAAGAAACAGGTGCACATCCTGTTATGCCATCCATAAATTTATGTAGTATTTCCATTGGGGCATCATCCTATTTACTTTAGGAAACAAGTGTATATGCTGTTATGCCACCTCCATCCCTGCAACTTATGCGACATGTCAAAAGAATCTTCCTGTCACTATACATCATATGTAATTGCACAATAAAACACTTTAAGGAATCTAATTTCATTTTGAAATTTGAAATACTGAAAAAGACTAGTATCTTCATTTTGATGGTTATTATAGTTAAAATCTTTTAGCTGTTTAATTTTTGACTTTATTCTATAGGACATTGGCCTAGTAGATAAAAGTATTGGTGATCATAAGCTCAGTTTCTGGGTTGAGTAACATTTCAGTGATGGTTGGTTAGTTTTATGGCATGTCAACTCTTGTTGGATTATTTTATGCTAAAGTTAGTTTAACAATTATAGTTTCCAATACAGTACAAAAATGTATCTTCACAATCATTTTAAATAGGTAAACATTTTATACTTGGTTGCAATATCAATGTCTTTTAGGAGCCACTTTATTAATGTAGTTCAAAATTATTTTAACATTATCTCAAACATACTTGCTTCATAGATGGGACCCTAATAGAGTGAACCTGGAAGTATTTAATTTACTCAACTCTTCTATTACATGCAGAATCCAGGGTACAACTGGTTTAAATTCAAAGTTTTCCTTCTCTTAGACTGGTTGCCTTACCAAGGTTAAAGAGTCCAGTCTGCCATAGATGGAGGGAGAATAGTCGGATTCATGATATCAGCATTCAGTGAAATTCAAGATTTGAACTTTGGTCTCCAGGTCACTTTCCCTCGCCAATATCTGTTATACTATAACCATCTGGAAGTAATGGAAATTCTTGAGTAAGTCTGCACTCTCCGAAACTCAAACTCAACTAGATGCAGTTGGTGTTATATCCTGGATACTCTCAAAGATGAATTCTGCTAAGCATGGATTGTAGAATAGAAACAATAAGGCAATTGGTTCAAAATTTCTATAAGAGACACTTGAAGAAAACCAATGGGTACCACAACTAAAATACAGTTACTATGACAAACAAGATGAGGATACTCATCAGAAAACATGAATGTATAATTAGGGTACTTCTTCATTTCAGAAATTCAAAATGAAGAAAGGATAATTTATTTTGAATGTTGGTGTGTGTATATATATATATATATATATATATATATATATATATATATATATATAATTTTTTTTTTTTTTTTTTTTTTTTTTTAAGCATGTGATTTATAAGAATTGCAAAAAAAATTTTTTTTCTAATTTTCAGGAGGAATTTCGAAATCACTTTAGAAATATTTCTCGAATCATGGACTGTGTGGGTTGTGATAAATGTAAACTTTGGGGAAAATTGCAAGTAAGTAAATTTTAATAAATTTGTAATGGTTAAGATATGTGGTGCCAACTATCTGCCTGGTATTGTCATTGTTGATGTGGTCTCAACTTCGCCCAGTTGGATGCTTCTCTGCAGAGGGGTAAGACCCCCCCCTCCAACAAGTGTCCTGGATATGACACTAAACAATCTGATGGTGAGGTTCCAGTAATGCTGGAGCTTTGGGGAATGTGGAGTACCCCTTCATTGCCATCACTCCCAGATCCACTCTGGCCCGGAGTGGTAGCATCTGATAAGGGTCCTATCTATGGGTTAAATAGAACTAAAGCATGGTTTCTTTAGTTTACTGTTTTTTGCATTTAAACTGTGTATTTATGCTAAACTGCATTGCTCAAAATAAAACTGTTTTGACATCTAAACTGTACTTATGCTAAACTGAATTATCTGAAATAAAACTGTTTTGACATTAACTCTGTGTATTGCCCAGTCAGCTGGGGCTGTAGAATACACCAACTGCCCCTCTGCAGTGTGGTAACACTCCCCCCCCCACCTCAACAAATGTTCTGGATATGACACTAAACAATCTGATGGTGAGGTTCCAGTGATGCTTGAGCTTTGGGGAATGCGGAGTACCCCTTCATTGCCATTGCTCCCAGGTCCACTCTGGCCCAGAATGGTAGCACCTGATAGGGCCCTATCTATGAGTTAAAAAGAACTAACCACATACTTATGCTAAATTGAATTATTTGAATTGGAACTGTTTGACTAATCTGAATAGCTTGAAATAGAAATGTTTTTGACAATTAAACTGTACTTACATTTAAACTGCATGTTTATGCTAAACTGAATTGTTTGAAATGGAACTGTTTTGACATTGAAACTGTACTTATGCTAAACTGAATTGTTTAATATAGAACTGTTTTGACATTTAATTGTTTAATATAGAAATGTTTTTGACAATTAAACTGTGTACTTATGCTAAACTGAAACTGTTTGAAATAGAACTGACTATTTGCATAAAAATGGATTTGGCATTAAATAACCTACAATGATTGATATGCCATAAAACCCAACCAACCAACTATCAGTCTCAACAGATTTGTATAACAACCAATCAACTTTTAGATAGTTTGCCTCTCCTGCTTGTTAGGAGTGAGTTCTATCTTGGGACTCTGTTAAAGTTTTACATATTTCTTGGTTAGTTGAGTATCCATTGCCTGGAGATGCTATACTACTGTAAAACATGAATTGTTAGACATTTTGAACTTTGCTGTTAGTATTACTGCTGCTGGATTGCCTGCCCACAGCCAACTAGTAAATATGGCATGTTACATTAACAGGCTGATTTCTAACAGGCCAATGTAATGTAAACAAAAAATCATTTTTTTTTGTTTACAATTTTTATTATTACATTTCTGAAGAAAAGAAAAAAATCAGTTTGTGTCTATAAACAAAACAGGTTGTATAGGAAATTGAAAATTATAAAAGCAAGGTAACTCACAGCCAGTTGGTTGGTTTTTATGTCATATCAACTTCTGTAGGTTATTTAATGCCAAATTCATTTTTATACAAATAATCAGTTCTATTTCAAATAATTCAGTTTAGCATGAGTACACAGTCTAATTGCCAAAAACATTTCTATTTCAAGCTATTTGGTTTAGTTAAACAATTCAGTTTACCATAAGTATGCAGTTTAATTGTGAAAACATTTCTATTTCAAGCTCTTCAGTTTAGTTCGTCAAATAGTTCTAATTCAGACAATTCAGTTTAGTATAAGTATAGTTTTTGTTTACACACAGTTAAATGTCAAAAACGGTTCGATTTCAAACAATCCAGTCCAGTATTCAAAAACAGTTCCATTTCAAACAATTTAGTTTAGCTGAAGTAAGTAGTTGAAATGTCAAAACAGTTTTATTTCAAGCAATTCAGTTTAGCATAAATATGCAGTTTAGTTCTATTTGACCTATATATAGGACCCTATCAGGTGCTTTCACTCCAGGCCAAATTGAACCTGGGAGCAATGGCAATGAAGAGGTACTCCACATTCCCCAAAGCTCCAGCATTACTGGAACCTCACTATCAGATTGTTTAGTGTCATATCCAGAACATTCATATACTCTACAAGAACTAAAAATAAATACCTGCCTGCAAAGGGGTTAAAAGAAGAATAGTTTTGGGGAGTTTTTTTTTTTTTTTTTTTTTTTTTTTTTGTTATATATATATATATATATATATATATGTATATTTTGGTAGCATTTCTTCATTAATACATATTTGATTGAATATAATAGACATTTTTTGTCTACATATTTTTTTGTTAATCCTTTCAAATTGCCGCATTGATCTTATGATATTCGACGGGAATTGGTTGATAAATCTTCCATTAGTTATTTCCGCAAGTACTTTCTGCTCAACTTAGGGCCATCATCAGAGGAGGATGTATTAAAAAAGTGATGTAACTTTTGTATGTACATTACTAAAAGTTACATCACTTTTTTAATACATCCTCCTCTGATAATGGCCCAAAGTTGGGCAGAAAGTACTTGCGGAAATAACTAATTATGGAAGATTTAAAACCAATTCCTGCTGAATATCAAAGATCAATATAGCAATTTGAAAGGATTGATAAAAAATATGTAGACAAAAAAAATGTCTATTATATTCAATCAAATAAAAATATATAGTTTAAGCATTATTTTACAAACAAAAATACAGCATAACATTTTGTAAAATTCAGCATTTTAAATTAATAGGACTTAAAGACATACTGACCAATATTGATACATTCTTTCCTCTGTTGGCACGAGAGCTCAAATCCTTCCTTTTCCCTTTAACGTTTATTTACTACTGAATTTTAGGTAGTTTTGGAGACGGTCTACTCTTCTAGTCAGGGTGGGGGGATATTAATTTCATCATTTTTTTTTTTCCTTTCTCTTTTTTTTTGGGGGGGGGGCTTGTGGTAGCATTAGGTGTTTTAGGCGTTTTCTTTTCTTCTAAACTACTGTTAGGGCTTTCTTTAAGAATTTTTAAATTATATAAAAACACGCTTACTCTACTATAAACCCAAATTGATTATAAAACTCTGTCCAAATGTCAGCGAACAAGGCCGAACGTTTTTGAATCTCTTCTATAATATAATTTTAAAATTCTTAAAGAAAGCCCTAACAGTAGTTTAGAAGAAAAGAAAAAGCCTAAACCCCCCCCCCCCAAAAAAAAAGTCATTTGTAAAAGCTCTATAATTCCTGAAGCCTCCTCGGTTCCCAATGGTAGTATAGAAGAAAAAAAAAAAAAAAAAAAAAAAAAGAGAAAAAAAAAAAGAGAAAAAAAAAAAGTAAAAAGCCTAGGAACATGTCCCAATACCGCCAAAAAAAAAAAAAAATTCAGCACCAGTGAAAGTCTGACAAAAGTACCCTAATCTTGGACTTTAAGTAAGTTAAAATTTAAGAAAATTTAAATCAACCCCCCCCCCTTTTTTTTTTTTTTTTTTTATTTTTATTTTTTATTTATTTTTTTTTTTTACTTATTACGTACACATGGGAAGCAGCATGATGTACGTAAAGGTATTTGAATAAACCCATGGACGACCAAACTCAATACCTAAACGGGTCCTGGACGTGAGTTCGACGACTTTACGCTCAGGATCGTTAGTTCGATCGGGGAACTACTGCTGCTCCTCTATAAGAGTGGCTTCTATTGAAGAGAATAAAACAGCCATCGAAAGATAACCATGACCCACACTCAAACCACATACACAAACCGCATCGCTCTTCGCGTGAGTAAAAAAGGGGCGTGTCCTGCTGAGGTTGGAGCCCTGGCCTCAGTGTTCGAAAAATCAGCTCCAGAGCTCAAACAATTAAAACTACTAAAATGCAAGCAAACACTACAAATAGCCACATTTAACGTAAGAACCTTAAATAGAATAGGACAACTACCAGAGCTAATCGCATCGGCCGAAGAACATAAGATTGACACAATATGCATACAAGAACACAGATACACGCACACCGAAGATGTCAAATATCACGAAACTGACAATGGCTGGTCACTCGTCGCTGTATCCGCATGGAAAAACTCTGTCAACACCGCAGTAGGAGGGGTAGGATTACTTATAGGACCTAGAGCATTAAAAACGCTAAATAGCATTGAGAAAATACAACCTCGAATGATGGCAGCTACTTTTAACGGCAACCCCAGAGCAACAATCATCTGCTGCTACAGCCCTACCAATGTTAGTGAAGAAACTGAACTAGTCACCTTCTACGATGAGCTATCCTCATTAGTGCGTAGCATCCCGAAACACAACATGTTAGTCATAGGCGGAGACATGAATGCCCAAATCGGGAAAAACGGAAACAACAAATATAGCCTCCACAACATGTCAAATAGGAATGGGCAACATCTAACAGATTTCATGATAGAAAATAGATTAGCATGCCTCAATACAAACTACCAAAAAAGGGAGGGCAAACTATGGACATACACATAGGCAAACAATACTAAAGCTCAGATAGACTACGTCCTTATAAACAAGAAATGGAAAAATACTGCAATGAATTGCGAGGCATACTCCTCTTTTGAGGGTGTGTCCACCGATCACCGAATAGTCACGGCGAAAATACAGTTAAGCCTACGAAAAAACGCCAAACGAACACCGACCACCAAACACTATGACTGGGCCCTATTGAACAACAAAGATATAAGAGATAAATACGTATTAGAATTAAGAAACAGATTCGAAACACAAGAAAAGACAGAAAAAAGTACACCAAACGACGAATATGAAAATTTCGTCAATGCACACCTCGAGGCAGCAGCAAAATGCATTCCAACAAAACTCAAAACTAAATATAGAGTCCCATGTGAAACTTTAGCGGTGAGAGAAAAACGTGCACTAGTGAAAACAGCCTCCAAAAACTATCAAAAAAACCCAACAAACACAAATGCCTTAAAACTAAAAACGGCACAATATCAATTAGCAGGCATATATATAAAGGAACAGACAGAATACATTCAAAATCAGATAGATAAGATTAGAGACTTGGTGGAAGATAGACAATCTAGGATAGCCTGGCAAACAATAAACGAAGTGAGTAGAAGAAAGAACACAGCCAAAGCAAAACTGAAAGCAGCAAACCAACAAGAAAGAATAAAACTGTGGAAACAGCACTTCGAAAACTTACTAGGAAACCCACCGAAAATAATACCTGAACCAATCACCAGAATAATTAGCAAACAATTAGACATTAAACTAGGACCGTTCACACAAGAAGAACTCGACTCGGTTCTCAGAAAAATTAAAAATAGGAAAGCTGCAGGGCTGGACGAAATTCCCCCGGAAGTATGGAAGACCAGACAATTCGACGACATACTGCTCCAACACTGCAACGCAGTATACAATCAAAATCTGATAGATAGATGGATGAAGGGATGCATACTCCCCTTCCCTAAAAAGGGGGACCTCGGATTAGCCAAAAACTACCGAGGCATAACGCTTACATCCATAGCAGCCAAAATCTACAATGCCCTACTACGAAACTGCATAGAACCCAAAATCGACAACATACTTAGAAAAAACCAAAATGGCTTCCGAAGAAATAGATCCACGACCTCACAAATATTAACCATCCGTAGAATCCTTGAAGGTTTACGGGCAAAAAACCTACAAGCGACATTAATATTTGTTGACTTTACCAAGGCTTTCGATTCCATTCACAGAGGAAAGATGGAACAAATCCTACTAGCGTACAGCATACCTAAAGAAACCATAGTGGCAATAACGATTCTCTATAGAAACACTAAAGTAAAAGTACGATCAATAACGATTCTCTATAGAAACACTAAAGTAAAAGTACGATCACCAGATGGAGACACAGAATACTTCGACATTGTAGCAGGGGTACTACAAGGGGACACGCTGGCTCCGTACCTCTTTATCATTTGTCTAGACTACGTACTTAGAACATCGATTGACAAAATCAAAGAGAATGGCTTCGAACTGACGAAAAGAAGCAGAAGGTACCCCGCAACAACAATTACCGACGCCGACTACGCCGATGACATAGCGATACTGGCAAATACACCTGACCAAGCCAAAACACTACTGCATAGTTTGGAACGAGCAGCAGCAAGCATAGGCCTCTATGTTAATGCACACAAAACGGAATATATGTGCTATAATTAAATGGGGGACATCTCCACTCTAGAAGGAACCCCTCTTAAACTAGTAGACAAATTCACTTACCTAGGAAGCAGCGTCGAATCAACCGAAAAGGACATCGAAACGAGATTAGCGAAAGCATGGACAGCTATCAATAGGCTATCGATTATATGGAAATCAGACCTAACCGATAAAATGAAATGCAGTTTCTTCCAGGCAGCGGTCACATTGATACTGTTATATGGCTGCACTACATGGACGCTAACAAAACGGCTGGAGAAGAAGCTAGACGGCAATTACACAAGAATGCTACGTGCAATCTTAAACAAGTCCTGGCCGCAACACCCCACAAGACACCAACTGTACGGCCACCTGCCTCCTATCACGAAAACAATTCAAGTTAGACGAACCAGACATGCAGGACACTGCTGGAGAAGCAGGGACGAACTCATAAGAGATGTACTCTTATGGACCCCCACACATGGCCGTGCAAAAGCAGGATGACCAGCACGAACATACATTCAGCAGCTATGCGAGGATACGGGATGTAGCCCTGAAGACCTACCTAGGGCGATGAACGATAGGGAGGAGTGGCGAGAGAGGGTCAGGGATATCCGTGCTACCAGTGCGATATGATGATGATGATATATATATATCTGTGGATGACAATATATATATATATATATATATATATATATATATATATATATATATATATCTCAATAAATAAAATATTCTCTCACACTCATTCACTCAACACTGTATTTTATCCCCCGGACTATATGGAAAAATAGATGATCTATCTTGTCAACTGCTTTGTAATATAACACCAAAATGTCTTATTTGTAATGTATTTGACAAAACAATAAAATAATGCTTCCTATCACTTCAGGTATATGTAAAGTAATTTTTTTTCTCCCCCCCCCCCCACTCTCTCTCTCGGTGATTTATCTTTTTTTTTGTTTTTCTGAAAAAAAACTCAACCTACCTAACAGAAACTAATTCTATTTTTAGGTGCAAGGAATGGGAACTGCCTTAAAAATCCTATTTTCAGGCAATTCAATTGGACCAGATTCAGTTGTGAATGCAAACCAGAAAAACTCATTTCAGCTACGAAGAACAGAAATTGTGTCATTAATCAATGGTTTTGGAAGGTAAGTAAAAACTACCTTTCCAAATTGTCATTTATTCCAAATGGGCTACATATAGTAACTTACTAAGCTTGTTTTGCTTAGATGTGGCACCAAGGCCCTATGCATGGGGCACCCAATAAGACTTGAACTCACTCATGAAGATTAGCTAGTCTAGCTTGCTAACCATTACATCACCCAAAGTGCCCTAGAAATTAGATAAATAAACTATTGGATTTGCATACCATGTAACATCTACGTAACATATCTGCATACCATGTAACATATACATAACATACATATGTAATAGCCAATCAGCTTTAAGATAGTTTGCCTCTTCTGCTTGTTGGGAGTGAGTTCTATCTTGGGGCTCTGTTAAAGTTTTACATATTTCTTGGTTAGTTTCTTGGAGATGCTATGGAATTTGCCTTTATATATTTTTATTTGCTGCAATGCCCACCTATATCTTCCAACCAACATATACTTTTAAATAATCTATTGTCATAATCAAATATTGTATAAATGAGAACTTGTGCAAAATCAGCCTTAATATCATTCTCATTTAAGATTTATCTGAATTCTAATCTCATCACACTTACTAGAGTGATTCAAAAGTTTCATAATACTTCAAGCTACCAGTTTGAATCAAAAGTTCGTTTTTTTTTGGGGGGGGGGGGGGTCAATGATTTTTGGCAAGTTGTATATCTACGTTAAATCATTTAATTTGATTCAATTTGTTGTCCAATTGTTGCTAAATTGTTTATTCTTTATTTTACATCTTTGATAATGAGTGGAGAAAAAAAATGCAATTAGAGCCATTTAACGTTACTTGTGGAAAAAAGGACAGAGTTCAAGGGCAACAGTAAAAGAAATTAATAATTTAGAGGGTCCAGCAACTCAACAAATGTGTGACACATAACTGGTTCAGATATTTCAAGGGAGGTAACTCCAGCTTCAAAGACAAACCAAGATCAGAGAGACTTTCTGTTGTGAAAGTTGAGGCCTTGCTTAAAATGGGTGAACAACAGCCAAGCACAAGCGCAAGCACTCTAACCTTTTCAACAGAATTTGGTCCTTTACAAAGAAGCATCATAAGCTCAGCCTTGTGAACAGATCATTGGAATGCTTGAAATGTTGCAAAACTTTTGACTCACCTTAGTACTTACAGCCAAAACTTATTAAATTTCACATAATTTACCTGTAAATTGAATTAAATTGATTACAGAGAATATTTCTTACATGTTTTGCTTTTATCTCTTACAGATTATCAGAAAGCATCAAAGAATTAAACCTTTTTCGAAATATGATGTCGTGACCAAACTTTTCTGTCTAGAATTATTCATCTGTGATACTGCTGCCAAAACTAACCACTATTCACCAACAGAAGAAAAGAAAAAAAAATGTTTTTATGCTGTATTTTTCCCAACCTTTATACATCATCTCCAAAATTTAAGAAAAAAGTCATTAACAAATAACATTGAGACAAAAGTTATACCTGTAGTGCATGTGTGTGTGTGTGTGTGTGTATATATATATATATATATATATATATATATATATATATAATGTGTGTGTATGTTGAGAGATATTATATATGTCTTTCCTGTCCTCAAGAAATGTGTGAGGTGTGAATGAATCAAAGAAAAAAAATGCTATTTTTATCAATATACTTAGATATAAAATGCACATAGATGCACTCTATACACATACAAACACACATGTATCTTCAAAAGAAAACTATTTGTCTACAGACCAACAATGTCTAAAATGATAAAGCAATTATCATTTCTGATAACATTCTTGGTGCCTCTACCTGACAGAAACAAATTAAATTTAAATTCTTAAAATAGTGGCATCCATTAATCTTGTGAGACCATGAATCTGGGGGCACATACCTAAACAAAGTTAAGAAAACCAGCAATTGCCTATTCAGCAAGTTTTCCTCTCCATGCCGCAAATGTAATCCAAAAGAAGGCTGATACAACTTAGTACAAGTGCTGGAGTCACCAGAACAAGATTGAAGATAATGTCAGATTGCCTCAGACTCCAGCTCCTAATTTTGAATTTAGAATTGTCCTCCTTTTAGACTGGTTGCTAAGGCTAGAGAGCCCAATCTGCACTACATTATTAGAATATTTTTACATAAATTAGCCTATTACTGAGCATATTTTAGTAACCAGTACAGTGTTTAATGTCCTGTTAGTCTTGCAAGATTTATATAAATTCATTTTTAATTTCTCATAAGAAATAATTTTTTTTCTAATATTGATGAACCTAAATATCTTTTTTGAAAGGATGAAGAAACCCTCTTTTAGTGTTGAAAAAAATTGACCTCAAAATTGATGTGATAGGAATTCCTTTCTGTTCTCATGTTACTGAAATTCATTTTTACTTATTTTTAATTCCAACCATGCAGTTTGAAAATAACCTTATAGCTTTCAAGATAGAAACTTAGAATAGCTCTTTTCTACTGCTTGACAATTTTCATCTTTGTGTTTTTACTAGATCACCTATGGGCATATATTGAGTTACCATTGTAACAGCAGTCTACTATAATAATGGAATAAGAGAACAATTTTTATTTGCATTTCATTGTTATCTTTGTTATATCAAGAAATGATGTTCAATGCAAACAGTAATACCATAAAATCATAGTTGTAAATTAGACTGGAAATTGCTTTATTCTCTATAGGTATTTAATTATACAATCAGGTCACAATATTGTGATACACTACGTATGATACAATACATATCAATATACCTGCAATAGAAAAGACACAGACTAGTACAGTTTATACAATGTATATTTATCATGGTAAAAACATAAATAGAAATGCATAAAACCTTCTCTCTACTGACTAGAAAATATAAAAATAAACACTGCATCATGATTTTATTTTAATATATCCATTTTATAATAAAATGTCTTGAAATGACTTTCAACTGTAAGATATCTTAAATTATATTCTTAGAACATTTAATTTTTCTTTCCGGAACATGAGTTTTTTTTTTGTTTTTTTTGTTTTTTTAAACCACACTATTTACACTATTGTGCCCTCCACCGACCCTAAACATTTAGTTTAAACATTAAATTTGTTATAATTAAAGATTGTTTATCTTTTAATTTGTCATTCATTTGAACTCTTTTTCAAATAAGAACGAGAAAAAAAGTAAAGAATACACTTAATAAATTTGAATTTTGTTAGAATTAAGAAAGGAAAATTAATTGTTGATAATTTAATTGCTGAAGTTTAGTTTTACTATCCCAGCAAATTTTCCATTTCTCTGTTCTTCAAATCCAAAATGATTCCAAGCTGCAGATTTATATTGGGCACCCTTTCGAAAATTGTAGATTTTGAATCTGCTTGTCATATTTTCACTCTCTTGAAATCCATTAATGTATCAAGCTGCTCCTGATTTGACAGAAGTCACTTTTGAGTAAAATTGACAAAAGAAAAAAGGACATTTTCATTAAAAAAAAATATTTTAGTTAGCTAAAAGGAAAAATAAATAATAGTTTTTCAATTAAAAAATATTTATCTTAACAGAAATAAGAAATTTAAAATTTAAAAATGGCTAGAGTAATTTAAAACTAAGAGTATTTTAAGTCTATTATTTAATAAAAATCTTGTTCTAATATCCTGTTTTTAATGGGTTATTAGTTAGTTGGCGACGATAGTCGAGGGTAACCCGAAGGCTTCCTTTTCGATAGCTACAACACCAAGGTGTTGGGGAGGGCGCTACTCCTTTTGCTACATATCTTTTCAGTCACATATTTTAGGCTTATTTTTTTTTTCAAAACTATTAATTATTAAAAGGATTATTTACCTGTTATTTTCTCAGAGAAAGAAAAATATAAAAACAAGTTCCAGATAATTTTTACAAAGCTTAAATGTTGCTCTTAATCTAATAATGAAAACTTTTCTACTGAAATGCCATTTTCAGGCATTAAGATTGACTTGAAAATGCATAACTTTTGTAAAAGTTGCTTAAAATTTTCCTATGATTCATGACTTCAGCATGACGTCATAATGAGGTTAAAAAAATTTTCATACAGCCTAAGCCACAATGTAAAATGACTGTCTAAAAGACCTATGATTGCAAAAAGCTGTATCTTTTATACTTTTTCAAAATATGTTCCCCCATTTTGGTCAAAATTAATAAAAAAAAATGTCAGGTAATGATGATACATTACTCTATACTTCCAACCTTGTAGCTATCGTGTGCCCGAGTCATAGGAGTAAATTGCATTTAGTTGAAAAGTATTAGAATTGATTTGGGCTTGAAAAAGAAGTACTGAACCCTGGTGCATATATATATATATATATATATACTTCAGTACTGATATAATTTCTTCCATGTACAATCTGGCCAACCATAACTAAACTTACAACGTGAAACTGGCTGGAGTGAAAGTTTAATTTGTGAGTAATTCTAAACAGTTTTTTTGAAACTTGAAATTTTATTGCCAAAAATCTGTTAAATGTTTGTTTTCCTTTATTTAAAACTGGAAAAGGATTTATTGCTCAGTTCACTAAAAAAAATTTCTGGTTTTCTATTTATTATTAATAATTAGACTAATATTTTTTCATATTATTTATTTTTAGTTGCTTTTCTATTGTAATTCCCTCAGGTTTTCATTCTACGAACAACAAAGAACAGCTCAGATCAGAAATAATAGTAATAACAATGATATAGGATAAGCCCTCGCCATACACAAATGATACAATCAGGCCAAATTATTGAGCAAAATATGAAATATTTGTCCGAATCAGAGGTTGCAGTTTCAACATTTTGCAACCGGCATGCCCGACATTGTTAGTAGCTGTCATAAATCTCAGAATCTCTCATATCTGATAATCTTGCTAATGTTGGCACAAACTCTTTTGTGGTTTGACCAATCTTGTGAACCATCCAAATTGTGCTTCCAGCAAGAATACCTCATGATATTGCAACCAGATCTGCAGGTGCATCAAACACTTTTTTAGAGTTTCTGAGGGGCTGGTTGAAGTTCTATCATAATAAGTATAAACTATTAAAGTTCAACTGGTTATATATTTGAACCTATTCTATTCAATATTATTTTGGTAAAATTTTGTCATGCAGTACATATTGGCCTACCAAACACACAGTTTCATTTCAGTTGGAATTTGTCCTGGTTATATGCACTGACTGCCTGGATTATTAGAGGTGAGAATCCTGGTTAAATATACCAGCCACTTAACCATCTAAGCTAATTTTTATTGTTAATATAATCTTTTTCAAGGTTATTTGGACAGTTATTTCACCAATCCTGGAATTTGTTTTTACTGATAGTACAAATAGATTTCTGGATAATACTCTTCATTAACAGTTAATATTATTGTCTCATTTTATATGGTCAATATTGACTAAATTTTATCAAAAACAATTAGCATTATTTCACAATTTCATCTTGTGCAATAATCATTGTTTTATATTAAATACTATTATTGCATATTTTCTATTGTGCAATAATATTTCTCAATTGATCACAATCACCATTATTACACAAAACTTTGTAATGTGTAATAATGTCATCTTTATATTCCTAAATAGGTGCATTAATTTATCAATATTTACATTGGACAATAATATTAAATGTAATTAAACTTAATACTATTGTAAGTGTCAATATTGATTCAAAATTTTTTTCAGAATTTTGTACAATATTTTTGAATCTTGAAATGATATTGTGCATTATACATTCATCTGAGCTCATAGAGTTTGAATGAAAATAAAATATTGTATAATATTAATTGATAATGTAAGGGTAAATAACGATTATTATTTCAATCTGAAGTGTTTAAGAAGATTCCGCTTTTGATAACTTGTCGGTTTAATCTTGATAATTTCATCTTAGAAATGTTTCTTTGAAATTTTTCTAAATTTCATCAGCCTTATGATGGTACTATGTTTGTTTTAAACTATTCACTTCTGGGGATTGCTGAAAAGTTCTTTGTTGAACCAAAAAGGGAATCGCCTAGCTCTAAATATATTCCAAATATTCATTTTGCAGTTTTACACATTATGCTCATCGTTTTTCAAGTTTCATTTAACCTTTCTAAAGATTTTTTTAATTCAATAACAAACTTTTCAGTGCCCACTTTTGCTTTAAATCAGAATTGAATTAAAGATTTTTTAAAATAGGAAAAAGTAAAATAACAATTAGAAAGAAAAATAGAGATGATTAGGTATTGATTGAAGATTTTTTTTTTTTTTTTTTTTTTTTTACTTTTCTCTCTCTCTCAGATTTTATTTTTTATTAAATAAATTCAAGAAAGTGTTTTAGTTTTGTTTTTGTTTTGGGTTTTTTGTTTTAACAAATGTATTGATGTGTTGTTAACTTAAAAAGATGTTTAAATATTTTTAGATAACAAATTTGCATAAAAGACCTTAAAAATTATTTGGCCCAATTTCAGTCTAGTGGACTAAAAATTGATTTATTTCAAGAGGATAGATTTTCACAATACACCATCTGATGTCACACATGTTACATCAAGAGTTTGGTAACAACATTATGGAAGTTGGAAAATGTTGACAATGGCTTTTTGTTTTGAATTTGAAAATTGTTTTTAAAGAAAATTTATAAAAAAAATTGTTTTGAAAAATAAAAATTGTCCATTATGAAAATGAAATTAAAAAGGAAATTGAAGAAATATTTTAAGTCGAAAATTTGAAAAATGATTGTTAAAATAAGATTAAAACTACATATTTATATACATTTATTTTTCTGTAAAATATGACTATTTAAATAGTAAGCTGCCATGACACAAATGATATAAAACGATAGCAAAAATCTGGGGTTTTTTTTGTTTTTTTTTTTTTAATGAATCAGTACTGGGCCTACTTGACTGGAATTGTGTCAATTACTTTGTATTTATTGTGTAAAACTCTTATTTCATAAGTTATAGGATTAAATATGCCAAAATTACAAAAAGAAATTGATCTCTTTTATTAAAATTGATAATATTTTACTTGTTCTAATATTATATACACATATACAAAAAAAAAAACAAGTTTTGTCCAACAAAACCTTCATCAGATTTAGATTGAAATCAAATGTAAGTGAAAATATTAATCATGATATTGTCACTACTCATATTTTTTTTTTTTTTTTTTTTTTTTAAATAAAAATTGTAATCTCCAATTTTATTGTTCTTGTGTGTATTTTTATCTTCATTGTTTATCAGAAATATATTTCTTACACTTAATATTTTCTTTTCTTTCTTGATTTAAGATAATTTTAGTTTTTCCCTTTAACAATATTTATGGCTAATATTTAAAGAATATTATATTCCAAATATCTATAAAAAATATTTATATATCCATATATATAAAACATTTGAAGGAATGAGAGAGAAATGACATGAAAAACAATTTGGAGTGTTTATATCATTATGATGTATCTATTGGAGAATATTACAACTGCCTTTGAAGTTGTCATTGTAACATAATTATTTTGTATATCCCAATGATCAAAGAATTATTTAGGCAATTTTTGTGTTACTTTCAAGTTTCAAAATGTTTTAAGGGTTTTCATTTTTATTTTATTTTTATTTCCTTTATTTATTCATTTATTTTCTAGATGCTCATTCATTAATGTTTTAGATTGATTTTTGATCAACACTTAGAAATGATTCCACACAATGAATTATTGAAGATTCATTTATAAACAAGGGGTGTTTTTTTGTTGTTGTTGTTGTTAAGGGTATTTTTTCATCTAGCAATGACTTTTGAAATGTTTATATTTAGTAGAGCAAATATTGTTGTTAAGGGTATTTTTTCATCTAGCAATGACTTTTGAAATGTTTATATTTAGTAGAGCAAATATTGTTGTTAAGGGTATTTTTTCATCTAGCAATGACTTTTGAAATGTTTATATTTAGTAGAGCAAATATTGATGAAATTTGCAAAGATCAGATGATCTCATTTATTTCTCTTCAATCATTCATAAAATTGCACATTTTTCTCCTTTTTTGATTGTAGTGTATAAAAAATCCTTTAAAAAAATATATATATATATCGTGTCTTTATATTATTATTTATAATTATCAAATGAAACAGAAAATTTTACTGATGAAATAAATTTTAAAATTGTAAAACAAAATTATTCACTTTTATCCATCTGTTTTAGGTCCATTTTCAAGAGAATTTTAGACTCATTAAGAATTTGAAACTTAATATATTAGGCAAACATTTTATTTTTAGAAATATTAAATAAAACTTATACAGTATCATCCATGCATCCTTAACAATATTCATTTCATAATTTTCTAAAGCAAAAGTATCAATTTTATTTCTAGTGAACATTATACATTAAAAACATATTATTCATTACCAGACTCTTCAGAATTGAAACTACATAACCAAAAATAAAAACAATATAAGGATTGTACTAATCTATGGACTGCTACATATATTTTTGGTTAGTTTCTATCCTGTAGAATCTGGTAATAAATAATACTTAATATCAGTTTTGATTGTATAATGTTCTAGAAATATTTTTTCCAGTACTTATGAACATCTAACATTTGGATGTAATTATTTTATAGACAAACACAAATTTTAGGACAGCAATTTCAGTTTTGGTAATATAACAAAATTTAATTGGTGATACTCAGTTTATCTGTCTATTCATATATGTACAATGTTTAAGTATTTGGCAACAAAATATTATTACCTTTTGATAAAGATAAATATTATGAGAATAACTTGCCATTAATTTTATTGAATGAGTTTAACCTTACCAAATTCTTTTACTCATTGGAACTTCATAGTATCTATTTACAAAGCTTAGCTTAGCTCCAAAATTAGAAGTTTGGTTAACCCAGGGAGAACCTAGTTCACTAACAATTCTAGCTTGTTAACCATGACAACACAGGAAGCACCCATATATGTACACTAACAGCAGTTCATGGTGATGTTGATACTTATATTTAGGAAGGACTGAATGATTCTAATTAGGATTTCATCTTATCAAGAATGGTTCAATACAGATGCACACTCTGTAATATTATCATTTAGTTGTAAATTGAACTGGAATTGTTCTATTTTCTAAAAGAAATTTAAGTGTATTGCTCTAATAAAAATCTTGATATGATGTGCCATTTTTTTTTTTTTTGCTGAGTTGTTTACACACACACACACACACACACACACACAACTTAAAGTACTCAATATTTCAGAACTACTTTTATGTTAAAATGAATTTAAAAAAGTAATTTAAAAAGTACAACAATCTAAACTGGCCTGATGAACATGAAACCACCAGGATCCAGCAGCAAGGGTTAGTGGAAGATGAGTTGCAATAAATTCAGACATTTTGATCCAAAGGATGCCCTTCTCATGTTGATCCTACAAATAGCTTCATCCACCTTTTTAGTCTCATCTTTCATCATTTCAGATATTCAACCACTCTCTTTGTCATGTAAGGCTGATGGAGGAGCCAGTTTTGTCATTCACTACTTGATTTTATTTATATAGACTCACTTTAAAGCTGCTTTCAGTGGCCTTTAAGATCAATTTCAAATGACATTCAACTTAGAATTTATTGTGGGTTATTTTGAAAATGGACAATTTTACATTATTTTCAAAACAATTTAATAATGAATTGCAAATAAGATATACTCTTAACATTTAACAGCTTGAACATAAATTTTAAAGACATAACTAAGAACAATACAGAACCTGCATTAAGTTGCAAATTGGATTGGAAATAACTTGATTCTCTTTGGGCAAATGTTAAAATGTTTTAAAAACTGGACTATAATTATGAAAGGCAGCCATTTAATTTGATTTTTATTGAGTGTATATGATTAATAGCAAATGAATTAGGGGAATTGCTCTGTAATTAGTACTTATTAACTCCCTTGAGAAACTATAATTTTAGTGAGCACAACCATTTCATACTGCCATTGTATCTAGACACCGTCCTCATCAGTTAAGTCTGGTGATGATGCCAGGTTAGTTGCCTACCACTCAAGCATACGCCAGGTAGTACTGAGTTACATGGTCACTGTCCTACACTGATACTTTTATGCTGACTCCACACACTCCAGACATTCAGAGTTGACTTATGTTTAAGTATATGACATGATAAATTATTCTTATTAAAAAGGAGGACCTGCTTGCTCTGCCTTGAAAATTTAGATTTGCTTTTCTTTGAAATTGGTATTTCTTCTTATACTAATGACAGAATATGTCATCCCCACCTCTCTCTCTCTCATATATATGAGAGAGATATAGCATTTTCTTTTTTAAACATGTTTGATTAAACATAGCTGCATGTGTGTTCATTTAAAGATTGCAGTATCTACAAAGAAAGTGCTCAGTATCTGAGATATATTACTTCAAACTTGATTGCATTTTCGAAAATGTCATTTTGCTTAATGCCTGCAGGTTTAATATGATAAAGTAATTCAAGGTCAGAGATTTTTTTTTATCTTATGGTGGAAACAAACTTGGTCTAGATGAATTCGCGGGATTGCAATGCAGGGGAAATAACTCATCAAAAAGTATTTCATATCAAGGGAGATAAACTCGTGTGATAAGTTATTCTTATGTACCATAGTTTTAATCTAAAATTGGCATTAAAATAAATTGATTAAACAAAATTGATAAAAAAATTGCTATTGGAATTATTTTACTATAAATCAATTAAGTAAAAATAAAAAATTTGTTATAAAGTAATTAGTCCACAATAAAAGAGACTAATATTTCGAGGCCAATGAAAAACATTTAGTTTGATAATTTTTTTTTTTTTTTTTTTTTTTTTTTTAGTTTTTCTTTCTTATTTTTCTTTTTTGTAGATTTAGAGAGAGAAAGGAGAGGTAGGAATCTTAAAGTGTATTTACCTTCCTTATTCTTATAATGTAGAAACAACACGAATTATTTCTCATGTAATAATTTTAACTTAATGCAACTTGAATTGTAATTTAGTATTCTGCACCAGTTTTAGAGAAAGGAACAATCATATTCCTGTCAACCTTGAAAATCAAATTAATTGGGTATTCATTTTTTTATTTGTATTTTCATAATTAATCTTTTTTTTTTTTTTTTTTTTAATTTGATTGAATTTCAAAATTAAAACTTATTTCTGGACAGTATACTTGATATTGTAAAGCAATTTAAGTTCGAAAGTTTATCTAAAGTGGTACAGAATTGTGGCCAGTTTTTCGTCTAAGAATAGAAGCTCTCATAAGGATTATAAAGTACAATTCTAAAAAAAAAAAAAATGAACATCAAAGGGAAATAACTGTCTTGTTTTCTTTCAAGGGAGATAACTTTCGATCACGTTATCAAATCAAATTGATAAAATGACTCGAAAAATTCTTTGCCATTCGAAAATGATATTTGCTTTGTTTATTTATTTTGAACGTAGAAATCTAATATAGATCAGGAAAATTGAAACACTCTACTCATACTTCAAATCTTCAAAGTTTGTATCGTAAACTATTCATTTTGATTGATAATTTCTTTCATTCTTATTTCTAGAGCTGTCCAAAATACACATCTCATAAAGCACCATTTTTGTTTAGTTTTTATTTATTTATTTGCTTTTTAATTCCTCAAAATAGGCTAATTATAAGATTTTAATAAAGTTTTCATTATCTAAAGTAATAAAAAAATGAGGTTTCTATTAAATGACATTTTTTCTCAGAATTTTGAAGACAACATATTTTTTTAAATTGTTTTGTTGCCATAGGTCACCCTACCCCCTCAATCATTTTGTTAATTTGAATTCTTTAATAAAGAGACAAATAAATGATTTTAAAGGTAATTCCAAAAAGTAGATTTTGTTCATTTCTTTTTATAACAGTTTGTCGCTTTTGTTCATACAGATGCCTTATTTTTTAAGTTCAAATCATTTTTTTAATTACTTTATTCATTTTCGTAGCTTAATCTTCAAAAGATGTGGTTAATAAAAGAAAAAAAATTGTTTTATTATTTCTTTTTTATATATATATATATATAGGTTTAAAATCGACATCCATACACTAAAGTCTTCCTCTCACTGCATTTTGTTAATTAATGAAAGATATTGAATGAATAATTTGAATAATGAATGAATTTGATTCATGAGATTAAAAAAAAAAGGATTATCTGAATAATACTTTTTAGTCCTTGTTTTTGGTGGGGGGAGTTTTCATTAAAATATGCGATATCTTTCATTAAAAGATGGGACAGCTTTCATTATAAGATGCAATGGCTTCCATGAAAAGATTGGATTCCTTTCATTTAATGATGGGATAGTTATCATGGAAAGATTGAGGCAGCTTTCACTTAAAGACACAATAGCTGTAATAAAAAAGGTTAGTTTTCATTAAATTAGCAAATTAGATGGGGTAGCTTTTATTAAAAGTTGCTATAGTTTCATTATGAGAGGGCTTTCATTAAAAAGATGCTTTAAACAAAGATGTCTGTACCAGAGAGTAAAATTTGAATGTTTTGTTCTTGATATTTTTGTGTAATTTAGGAGCTCTGTTGCAGTATATCTGAGGCTAAGGAGGTTAGGATTCAAAAGATTAAGGTTTATTTATTTATTTATTACCAAAGCAATGAAACTTACTTTGCTCAGAAAAAATAATGATTCCTTGTGAAGAACCTTAGCTGCTGAGAAACTAAAGAATTTCTTCCAAATTTCAATATGCTATTTCTTACAATCCATGATAGTATTTACATTATTTGTTTTGAACTGTTTTCTTCATCTTGGTTGTTATATTCAGAATGTTTCAGTTGCTATACTTTCTGACCTTCAATTTATTGAATCCATGGGTGAGGATTATTAGGATATCTTGTAACAGTTAATTTGCACTTATGGGTTGAATAAAGTATTCAGTTCAAAATTTCCTGAAAGTTACAAATTACAAGTGACCTGAAGAAAGTTAAAAGGTACAGTGGCTGAAATGTTGTTAATATAACAACCAAGATAAGGACAGTGTGTTAATAGTTCAAATAATAACTCCTCATCACAGAAATTTAGCTATATTATCAGTGATGGTGTTTGGCGAATAGCTGATAAACTATCAGTGGTAACATTTAGTGCATGTTTTGATAAAAGACTATGATAAGATGCTTTTATGTTGCAGTTTAACATTTGTCTACCTGGGGTTTAGAATATTTTGACTATATTCCCAGCTGAGAGGTAAGACCCACACACAAAAAAGGGTGTTCTGGGTATGACACAAAATGGTAAGGCTCCAGTTTTGAAGATCTGGAGAGTGTGGAAAACCTCCTTGATTGCCATTACTCTCGGGTCAACTGAGGAGTAGTACTTGTTAAGGTCCCATCTATGAATCAAATAAATATGTTTAAAAATTATTTATATTCAGTTGGACCATGCAAAAAAACCCTCTTAAGAAACAACTACATCAAAAATGTAAACATGAATGTACAATAAATGTGATTTGCTAACCTCTGGACATAAAATAACCCTAGACAGGTTGACATGCAAATTATAAATAACTTACGTATAAAATAAAATGGGATTTTTAAAGAATTAATGAGACAACTGATCTCCTTGTTTTCATAGTTTACCCATTGCTCCCAACACTTTCACATATGCAACCAACATAAGGAAAGAGACTAGAAATGTTCTTGAATTAATTTTATTTATCACAAATACAAATAGTTCCATTTAGAATTACTGTCTTATGCTGAAAAGCATCAGTTCTTGTCAGATTCCTCAAATTAAGCATCAATGAACCTGTTCAGTGCTGAGTTTGGTAACCACTTAGTAATAGCAAGTACTCTAAGCAACCTAAGCCCTAATTCATGGAGGATGCCTGGTTAAATGCACCAGCTGCTCAACCGAGGTGAGAGTCGCTGTAGCATAGTAGCTAACATACTGAATTGTGACTTTGTATTAAGTGATTTCAAACTCCAGTTGTGCTATTACATTCACTTTCAGACTAAAACCCTAGGGAAAAGTATGAACCCAATTATCCCATCAACTATGGGTTGAATAGTACTGTTGGCATTTATTAAGCCACAGAGGTTGATATGCCATTAAATAGAAAACCAAACCAACACCTACCAAGTTACGATAGCCATTGGTGAGAAGATGTCCAAATCAAAGCAATAAAATCCCCCATCACTTTATTAATTTACTAAGATCACCTTAGTTCAGAATGAGTTTAGACATATAGGACACCCAGTGAAGACAGAACTCACTAGTTATGGGCTGCTTGTCAAGCTGATTAACAATTACACCATGCAGGTGCCCGTGGTGTAGTCGTTATCGTCGTGGGAAATGAACACGGCGACACGAGTTCAAATCCTGGACGAGGCTGATTGCATTTCACATAGCACTAATACCCTTGGGAAAGGTATGAATCCAATTATTCTCCCTCCAGCTATGGGTAAATAGTAGGACAGACTAGGTTCTTCAGCCTTGGTTAGGCAACTAGTCTAGGAGAAGGAAAACTCTGAATTCAAACCTGTTAAACTCCGCTTAAAAAAAAAAAAAAATTGACCTTGTGTCATATCCTGCCCGAGCGGAGGGGTTGGGTAAAAAAAAAAAAAAAAAAAAAAAAAAAACAATTACACCATGCAATACACTATTTTCCATCTCTCTTGGTGCAATACTTGTTACACTTGTATCAATCCTACATAGAGGATATGAATTTGAATCTCTGTGATGTTATCGACCTTTGGTGAAGCAGTATATTGAGTTATATGCATACCATGGTAGACATATAAGTAGGTGTGAGTATATGCATGTATGTATATGCGTGTGTGTACATATGTGTATGGTTGCAAGTTGACCATAGTTATGCATATAAGTATGTATGCGTGTATATGTATATTATGCATAGAGGCCTGCACATATCTGCGTGGGTGTGTTGAGTGTGAGTGTGGCTGTATGTATTTTGTGCATGAACTACTCATCCATTTCTCCCAGTGTCAATGAACATAAAAGACTTCAATTTTATGGTCACACATTTTAGGGTGTCCTGGAAACATACTGTCTAGCAATATTTTTATGTCCAGTCTATGGATGGCTAAAGGCCTGAAAGTAAGAAATATTCCCCCTGCATGTATACAGGTGTAGTCAGGGATACGAAAAGTAGGAGTCCAAGAGTAATGAATTGGTCCAAAGAATCCATCAGTCAGAGATTCACTCAGTCTGCTGGCACCACTAGAGCTGAGGTGGTCAGTTAGGATCTGATAAAGTAGAATTCCCACGACACCATATATGGTGTGGGTCAAAGGAAGGTCTGAAGTAACACACACACCCCTGCATCTGCAACTGATTCCAGTCCTTCAAACCTTGAGTTTGACTTTTCTGTTTTTCTGACACCGTCTAGGGTTCTGTTCAATAAACACAATGGGGGGGCACACACACAATGCCGTGAACAAATGCACAGCTGAGCCGAAGTGTATGTCACATTTTAGTAAGAATTTATTTTTTAAATATTTTCGATTGTCATTTACTTTCTATC